>ML682081.1:5281285-5689281 GCA_007922195.1 Podocnemis expansa | reverse complement strand
GCAGAGGGGTCCCCCCTTTCCCCCACTCCTGAGAGGTGCATGCAGAGGGGACCCCTCTTTCCTGCACTCCCTGGGCTGCATGCAGAGGGGTCCCCCCCATTCCGTGGGCCGGGCTGGAAGTTGCATGCATGGGGGTCCCCCCTCCCTGCGGGGGGCGCGCGGCGCGCACGCGGGCTCCCGCCTCCCCTCCCCCCTCACCTGCTGCCGGCGCAGAGGCTCCGACCCCGCCAGGCGCGAGCGCAGCCCAGAACTTTTCCCACTCCCTCCCCCGCCCCGCTCCGCGCTGGCCACGCCCCCTCCCCGGACGTCACACGCTCCCACCCTGACGCCACCGCGCGCGCCCAGCCCCTTCCGCCAATCAGCGGCGTCCGGACGCCCTTAGCATATCGCCACGGCAACGGCCCAAGCTCGCCCCTCCCTTCCAGGGGCAGCCACCGCCCTCAGAGGAACTCGGCGCCCCCTAGCGCGCGCTCGGAGCAAAGTCAGGTCAGAGGGGAGGCCTGCGCCAGGGGCATCATGGGAATTGTAGGCTGTTCGCAAAGCTTGCTGGGTAGAGAAGGCGTGGGGGGGTGCAATGAGTCTGTTAGGCCTTAGAGGGAAGGTGGTGGGGCTGGGCCACCCTAGGGCAGACCTGCTGGCTTCCCTCCCCTTGGGGGGTGTCCGGTGCTAGGGCCGGAAGCTGCACGTGTGTGCACTGAGCGAGCCCCCAGCTGTGCGGGTCAGCCGGCACGGAGACCCGGCTCCTGGGACCCTACTGTGGGGGGCAGGATGGCCTCCAACAGGCCATGCCCCCAAAGAGCTGCTGACAATTCTGCGAGCCCCATTTCCAAAGCTTGCCGGTGCCCTGCCAGCGAAGGGAACACCGAGTTGGATTGAGACCTGACGTAGAAATTCGTTATGAAGAAGCAGAGGAAATCCGCTAATCCAACAGACTGCAACCTGGGGGGTCACGAAAATACTGGGGGTAGAAACCGCCCAGTCCTTCTGTACTTAATAGAAAGAGGGGCCGAGCTAGAGCTCCAGGAAAGGTTCAGGCTGGAAAAGGTTGAGATCTCACAGCGATGCTGTGCTGTGCTTTGAAGCAGAAGCCTGTTGGGCAAATCTGCGTCTTCAGGGGCAGCACAAATGAAGGAGCTAGCCCACTGTGCATGAACCTGTGAATTTCTCACTTGACCCAGTCATATCAGCGCTTTAAAAAGGAGGCTAGTTTGATGACAGAAGAGAGCATGCCGGGTGGGTTCTTGCAGGAAGAGCTGCCACCACCCTACTCCTGTCAAGAGTGCTGTGAGCCAGCAGAGAGATTTGCTGGTGCAGGGAGCATTGCCGGGTCGGGGCCTGAGCCCACAGTGACAGAAGGGGACATGGCTGCATCAAGCTACAAACACATTCCTGCTCTAGGTGCGGAAATGCTGGGGCACCGTGTAACTCAAGCCTGGACAGGTCCTGGAGCACTGCAGGCAGCTCGCTGCAAAGAATCAGCCCTCTGCTGCCACTGAGTGAGCTACGGTCAACCACTTTGATGGTCTCTTAGATGCTGGCCCACTCATCTGGAACAACGGTCTTTATGCAGGATGGCACCCCAAGACCGGTAAGGGGGATATTGCGCTTCAGAGTCAGGCTGCTGCGTGCAGGGGAATCAGGCAAGGCGGAGAAAGGGAGCAGGACAAGGAGGGGCTCTGCCGAGGAGGGGAGGGACCCGGCCGGGAATGCTGGCAAACCTCAGACATGTGGATGGGAGCAAAGTCAGACGAAGGCAGAGGCTGTCCAGAGCTGTTGTTTATTCTGAGCTCTGTCACTCACCAGCAATTTAACGTCAAAGGTACCCTGGTAAAGAAATTCCAGCTTTGAGCCTGTGTGCTTTCCTTTCTTGGTACATTGTCTCTAAAAGGGGCCCCATGAGAAACCCGACTGCCCACAACGTTGGGAGCTCATGGGGAGGCTACATGACGAGAGGCAGCGGTGCCAGAGTGTAGAGTGCCTGGGTGCTGGGGGCTTCATTCCAAGGATGGAGTCAGACAAGTAGGGGGACCAGAAAGCAAGTGTGAAAAATCAGGACAGGATGTAGGGGATAATAGGCACCCAGGTTAAAAAAAAGCCCAAAATATTGGGTCTGTCCCTCTAACATCAGGACCTGGTCACCCCACAAACAAGAGATCTGTACCGAGGAGTGTGCCCTTGAGACAAAGAGCTAGAAACAGTACAGAGCATCACCCAGACCCTTCCAACGTGGCAGCCTGAAGGAGCAAGCCTCTTGCAGCAGCTTGAAGACCGTCTGAGGTTCTGGCACAGTTGGTCGCAACAGCAACCTGCACTGATGTGAGATGGAGGATAAAAATATGACCAGGTCATAGGGGCTGCTGCTGAACCTATGCCAGGAAATTATTGACGACGACTAATTATTTACTAGGCATTGGCAAACATTGTTGGCACTAGGAGCTTTACTGCTAAGACTGTAGGTTAGGTGGAACAATGAGGATAAACAGTCCCGGGCTCAAGGAGCTTAAAGGCTGCACAATCAGAAGTGACACAGATAAGTGATTACAAAGGCTCAGGGACTGCTTGTTTAGTTCTGAAGGGTTGCTCCTGAAATTACCCTGCTGCACACTGTTCCTTAGCTCTGTTTTTGTACCTCGCAGCAGGGCTCCTGCCTTGGGGATTTGCTTTTGTGTGGTGCGGGTTGCATTGTTAATTATACTTTATGCCCGAGCCAGCAGCTTGCATTCGAGGATCTCAAACCACTTTTCAAATGGTGTCTCTGCGAGCCCCATGAGCCAGGGATTATCCCCATTTGACCAAGGGAGGGAAGTCAAGTGACTTGTCAATGGTCACACAATAAATCAGTGGCAGAGTAGGGGTATTGAAGCAAGGGGTCCTGACATCCCATCTCCCACGCTAATTCCCAGACCCCATTGCTACCAGAAGAAATAGGAGCTGGTTTTCTTAGCTACTAGCTCGCTGCTCTAACCAGCAAGTACCATGTTCCATGCCCCTCTGTACCAGCATTTGGAAGATAGGGATTCGCAAGACATTTACCTGCCTAAGACAATGAAATATGATGCCTTAGCACGCAATGCAGGTGCCTCTTCTGTCTACACCTCCACGTATTTCCAGATCATTGCATTCATTTCCCATCTTCTGCTGTCACAGCTTCTCCGCCGCTGCTCCAGCACCTCTCCATAGCTCCTGCCTACACCTCTGTCACCCCTACACCTCCCTTGCCCTCCTTCTAGTCCTCTCATGTTCACGCCCCTTTGACTCCTAGGCCCATTCCTGACTCTGGGTTGGAACCAAGGAGCTATTCAGCTCTTCTTTTGCCACTCCCAGTGATTTCAAGAGCAGCTGCAGGGCTCAGCATCTCTCCAAGGCAAGTCCCCTCTTCCACACCCCCACAGAGGCTCTGGCCCCAATTCCCAGCCCCTACCCTAAGCTTCCTGTATTGTGCTGTACATTCCCCATCTTCAAGAAGCTGATGAACTGGGCTTTTCTCTCACAGAAGTTCATGCGATAAATACTTTTGTTAATCTTTGAAAGTGCCACAGGACTTGTTTGTTTTGCTGAAGTAGACTAACACAGCTGTCCTTTTGGAATGTGTAGTGCGTTGAGTTGCCTTATTAATAGATGTAAGACGAACCAGTCTGGCTGGTTTTCTTAGTTCTCTTAATAAAGCTACATGCTATTTGAGCTCCTCCTCATGTGTCTGTTTCTAACATCTTTTGGATATAAGGACCATCATTAACACTGCCCACCTGATCTCTCCTAACCACCATGTTTCACTCCCTAAAGTTAGACCAGCTGTATGTCCACAAGCTGCCCACTCTTTGTGCGGGACTAATTCTGTTCCACCTCCTGGCTTTGATTTCTACTCTTGGGCTGAGAGACATGAACAGCTGTAAACACCTCTGTGGCCTCATGGCTGTACCAACAACAATTGCTGATTGCGAAGACACGATATTGTGGTGGGAAAATCACAGATGTGGCACCTGTTCCTGCTGTCAGTTAACCCCATGTAAATGAAAAGTTACTCCTGATTTACACCAGTGTATCCCGAGTTCAGGATCTGGGTGTAGCCCAGGCAGCTGACAGCAGCAGTGTACTGGCATGAGCCACAAAGACACACACAGGGCTCATTTATAACCCCATTGCTTCAGTCCTTCTGATTTACACCAGGGTAAACCAGAAACAGAATCTGGCCCACACCTACTGTCTCACGGTGTTTTGCACACAAGCAACTTTCCCCCTTTTGTACACAATGGCTGTTTAACATGGGAACACTCACAGGCATGAAGTTACTCAGATACCTAAGAGTTTCCAGGATCAAGGCCTACTTCAGCAGCTCTTGTATTTTTCCATAGCATGCCCGCCTGCCCATACCACCTCGCCCAGTAATGACAGTGTGGAGCTCCGCCTCCATCCCATAGCAGCTTCAGTAATTGCAGACCTAGCAAAGTAATGTTAGGGCAATATATTCAGCAATGCAGTCCAAGCAGGTGGCAGCTAGGAGGTGGAGGGGGACACTATTATGTGGCCAACCAGCTCTCTGCAACCCACCAGAAACTGATCTAGGGACCACAGCTTGGCATCCTCTCATCCAGCTAACAGCCAGGAGGAGACCCGGCAAAATAACTGATCAGTGTTGGTGGGGGCAGCTCAAAGGATGTATGGAAACAGAAGGGGATGTTTAATGAGCAGAACCTTGGTGTGTTGCAATCGTCTGCCTGATTTCTCATCTGTGATCCTTACATTCTGCGCTATTCTTAGTTCAAGTTTCTGGAGCAGCTGATCGTGTGCCCTATAACTGCTGACTAGGCCTGCCGTCAAAGCTCTTTCTGCACTACGTCCACCCCACCAAACCAGGGAGGTAGTACTAGCACAACCGTGATAGATTTGCATGTGGTCACTGATCAGAGGGAACTGCTGACACAAGGACTGTCTAGTTACTAAACACTTTGGGATAATTAACGCGCCGACCTCTTGTGCTGTAAGGGAGAGGAAGTCACCGTGTGATAATGAAAGTGACGCCAGTTTAAGAGTAATAAACAAGGGGCAGCCCTTTGGTTGGTGAAACACAAGGAGTTTGATGTAGATATTCCATACAGATTTTCAGGATCACTTTTGGAGGATTGTAAAATCATGTGCTAGGCCACTGCATCACAGTTGCTGCTGCTCCAAGCCAATGGGAAAGTGAATCTCTCCTTGTAAGCTGACAGGTACTAGTTCCTCCCACACTGCCTAAACTCCCTGTGATTTAGAGCACGGGTGTGGTGGGGTACAGCGCGGTCTTTACCTCAGGGACGGAGGCCTTACAAACGCAGATCAGTGCATAGATAGTGTTGTGCAGCGTGGCTGATGGAGCAGACTTGTGGCTCCAATCTTGAATTTCCAGCTGAGGTTTAAATTGGTTTCCTTTTCTGTTGTTTTTTTTCAGGCAGAATGGTGCTTATCTGGGTATAAAGATTGCTCAGTGTTGATGGCCAAAGAGCTGCCTGCTGTTTCCCAGCATTAAGAAAGTCATCTTACAACAGAGAGGTTCTCCATGCTGCATGCAAAGGTAAATAGCTGCTGGACACCCACTTACTCCCACTTCCTCATATCTGAGGCCATCTGTCCCCATCTGCCAGGTGAGAAAAAGGCACCTCCCATTAGGGCACTCTGGAGGCAGGGAGCATTTCCCTTTGCAAGACATCAGCCACCACAAAGAGGAGCTGCCACTTGTCTCCCGGAGAGATTTGAGCAAAATCCAGTCTCCTGTCAGCAGGCTGAGTCTGTTCACCAGACCCTGATGCTCCTCTGATCCAGGGAGCTGTTTTAACACACCAGTGAAGACGTTCTTCTCTGCTCCGCACCCTCTGTCTGAGACCCCATGGACTCAGCTGTGCATCACATTCTGTGTCTTGTTCCTATCCCCATTCTTCAGTATATTTATTCTCACACCACCACTGGGAGGAAGGGTAGGGTGGTTTGCTTCATTTCACAGATAGCAAACTGAGAGACTGAGGCCATGTCTATACTACAAAATGAAATCGACCCTAACTTACGTCTGCAGACAGACGTCCCAGTAATTCTGTCATGTCTGCACCGTGCTCCTTGTGTCTGCATTGCACATCCTCCCTAGGAGCACTCGTGCTGACTGAACCATCAGCATGAGGGATTGTGGGACAGTGTGTGACAGCCAGCAATAGCCAACGTAAGCAACGCAGTGCCTAAAGTGACGCAGCACTGACCTAACTAAATCAGCGTTGGCTCTCTACCTCTCATGGAGGTGGAGTTCTTAAATCGGCAGAGGTGAATGAGTCAGGTTGGCAGGAGGGAAATCTTACTGGTGCCACTTACTGAGTTAGGCTGTCATAAGATGCTTCGTTTTGACCTACTTCTGTATTGTAGGCCAGGGCACAGTGACTCACCCCAGGTCACACAAGCAGTTTGGACACAGCAAGAATCGAATGCAGGTTTCCTATAGCCCAGGCAAGTACTCTAACCACCAGAGGCAGCATTTGGCTATTGGTGGCCCTAGGCAAAGCCCTATTGTGGGGGACCCCCATGGGTCCATGGGCCCTCCACCCAAGGTCCCAGATCCCCCACCATGGACCTGACTCCTTAGCCACTGTCTCGAGCCCCAGCCACCCCACCGCCACTCCAGCTCCCTGCTGCTGGCCCAAACCCCAGGGGTCAGCTTCTCCTGCTGCAGACTGAGGCAGAAGCAACTTTTGGGGTAGGCGAAGCAGGTGACGGGGCCCCTTTCTGCTTGGGGCCCTAGGCATGCACCTGCTTTGCCTACCCCAGCAGTCGCCTCTGCTGACCACTGGATCATCCTCCCTAGACAGATTTTATCCTCAGAACAAAGCAGTTCACTTCAGATGGGCTGCTGAAGTGTAAGAAGGGCCTTCAGAGTTTTGTGACTGATTTAGCTAGTCAAATGTGTCTGCTCTGCCATGACACACAGGGTTGGCACAACCATATAGGTGAACTAGGCAGTCAGCTAGGATGCCGAGCTTTATGGGGTGCCAAATCAGAAGGAGCTGAATTTTTCTCTATTTGAAAAAATGTTCTCTCTTTAAAAAATGTGGGGACTGGGGGAGCATGCCAAAGTCAGAGATGGCCTAGAGTGCCAAAAACCCGTGGGCCAGCACTGATGACACACACAGAGCAAGAGGGCTACTCCCATCTAGTGAACTGAGGCTACTCTTGATTCAATGGAATGGATGCTTTCATGGTCATCTCAGTCAGAAGCATACAAGCTACTGTAACATACTGACTGTATATGCACTGCTGGCCGCTACTGGACAAAGATGGAATTGCCCAATTATGCTTCATAAACACTTCACAGCTAACACTGAACAAAGATCGTCCCATGGCTCCAGCTGAAAGGGCCTGTGACAGTTGGAGCAGGGGGCTGGCTATACATGTGATCTCCACAGTCTGTGAAATCTTGGACAGAGCCAGCGTGGCAATAAACACGAAGGCTGAAGCAGCCACACATCTCTATTACAGTCCGCCTGATGCAACTGCGTGAATGTCTAAGTTGCTTCAGTCCCATCCCTTGCCTTGAGGGTCAGTTCTGGTTCCCCCTGGGATGGTCATGAGCCTGGGCATTGGAAGGTATCAGAATCACCTTAACTTTTCTAAACAGGTACAGGTGGTCTGGCTGGCTGGAAGGGAGTGGTCATGTGAGATGCAAAGGGTGGATAACCCCCTTGAAATCACATGAATGCAATCATTTTGTGTGGTCAGGTCACATGCGGGACAGACAGCTGCTCTTCCCTCCCTCACATTTTTGCACAGAGAGTGGTACTGTGATTTAACAGAGGCACCACTCAGCAAACATCAGCACTGCACTGAAGCACACAGTCCCTTTATCCAGGAGCAGCTCTGGAGCCCAAAACCCATGTAAACAAATCTTTTGCAGCAAATGGCTTCGCAAACACAACTGTTAAGCTATACGGTTCCATGGGGAGCTGCCCAAGGAAACTAAAGGTAGGAAAGCAAATGCAATTTTCTTACCAAACAGCCTCAGAAAGCAGTGGAATGACTGTGATCTAGTGTTTTACAACATGCATTTTCTATCAGTGCCAGAGTCAAAATATTTTTTTAGTTGCAGGGTGGCTCTGTGTCTAGTGCACTAAAGAGACCAAACCTCAATGCTCATAGAACTGAATAGAAACAAAGGTGCTTGGAAAAAGTAACCCGGACATTGGGAATTTCAGGGCACCATTTGCCAGAGGACTTAGCTTTTGTTCTTAACCTTCCAGAGAATAAAAAAAGATTCCAGTAGGGTATAGCAAAGAAAAAGAGCTATCACTGGCACCTGCTCCTGAATTTGTAACACAACTAAATGTGACATTATGGATCCAAGCCAACCCTCAGTAAAGTCAATGGGAGGGTTTTCTGTGCCTTCAGCAAGCACTGACTTGTACCCTACTAGACAGAGCCCCTGAAATGAGGAGGGCTGGACAGTCCTGCAGACTGAAGGCCTGTAAATCTAGACAGAAACCTAAGCTATTTAAATGCTTCCCCCCCCCCCCCCGACCATAGTATCTGGGCACTTCAATATTTATTTATCTTCACAGCACCCCTGTGAGGCAGGGCAGGGCTGTTAATCCCATTGTACAGATGGGCACTAAAGCACAGAGGCTAAAGCCAAGATCCACAAAAGGTATTTAGACTCCTCACTTCCACTGCTTTTAGTCAGGAGCATACTTGGTTCTAGGGCCAAGAGACTCATCCATCGGCGTCTCACAGTCTGTGGCATAGTAGGGGCTTTAAGTCAGGTCTCTGGCTAGCGACATACCCCCTGGAAAATCGTTCCTGCTTCTATCGTTAAATCAGATGCAGCATAGTCTGTGGTAGTGCACACTTCCCAGCCTGCCTTCCCATTCAAACCCACAGGGGAATGCCTGCACGGGACAGAGAGGGGAATTCAGCCACCATGGCCCATTCGGTGTGCATGGCTGCTACCCCACTCTGGATGTAACGGTGGAATTGGTGAGCACTCTAAGCAGTCTGTTGTGAAGAAAGGCCAAAAGCCCAGATGCTGCTCCTGCTACAGTGACCAGGCATTCTCCTGGAGCTCAAAAGGTCAGACTTGTTGTTTTCAAACCACAGCAGTTGTGGAATAATAATTCCTTGCTCTTATATAGCATTAGATCTCCAAGCTTAAGTTCAGAATCATTAGCCACAGTACACCGAGTAACTGATGGCTCAGAACGCCTGAGGAGATGTGCACTGCTTACAGTTTCTTGGCTGTTCTAAGTTAAGGCACTCTTGGAAGAAAATACTTGGGAAGGGACCTCACAAAGAGAAGCCAGGTCTACATACAAGAGGCAGAAGACTGAGCAATGCATGGCAGGTGACCAGGAATTCCCCGTCATGAGACATTTTTCTTAACTAGGAAAAAAGTTTCTATTAATATTCATTTTAAACAGGGTTTATTTTTAAAAGTTGCCCCAAAGCTGGCTGGTACTGCATTTCAGGAGGCCCAGCATAGCTACCCTTACCACAAATCAAGTCTCAGAATGAAATTCAGAGGGCAAAAGTCACAGTGGGACTCAAGGATCAAACCAGATCTTCCCCATGGCAGTAAGAGCATCAAACCAGCCACTCTTACATCACTGCAGGCAGCTCTTCCCGAGCAGGAATCTCTGGGCTGACCCACATAGCCTGGGAATGGCAAGCTGGAGGTGGGTGGTTGCTGCCAAACATCTAGCGCCAGTGTGTTGCTGTGGCTTGTTCATCTGCTCCCTGTGCATGTGCCAAGCCACTCACAGATGATCTCCTATCGCTCACACAATTTATTCAGCTGGAGACGCCTGCAGCTGCCTACAGAGCAGAGTGGAACGTGGATTGCAGTTCAGTACTAAAAGTAATTAGCTGTTCTTTCCAAGGAAATCATGCACCAGCATCTTCCTTCGATCAGCTCTACGTCTCTGCCATACCTAAGAAAGTTCTAGCATTCTATCTCTAGCTCCCAAATAAAACGGCTGCCCTGAGGCTGTTTGCACAAAGGACAGACAGCACACTAAATTCCACATCAGGAGGTCTTGGCAAGAACCACAGTGGGCTTGGATATTTTCTCTGGCTTTGGCACCTGTTTTTGGCACTTGGGTGTTTGCATTTAAAGAGCTGGGACCATTCTGTTGCTGCAGTATTTCCATGCAGCAGCAAAATCAGAGAGCGCTTCACACTAGAACGAATCTTTCCCAGGCAGCATCAGCCTTGGAGAACGTTCTGAAACATGCATAATTCATCTCCCATCTGAACCCAGAGCAAAGTTTCCACTGGTGATTTCATTTCCAAACCTTTTAGGGCATTCCCCCTGATACAGGGCCTGTAACAAAGTTAAAAGTGACCAGCTTGTGCCATTTTTCATGTCTTAATGACAGATAAGGAAGCCAGAGAGGGACTTATTTCTAAATCGATTGTTCTCTGCATTCAAAGTTCTTCTCTGGAAGACTCTTCTACAAAGAAGGAGAACCAGTGAAACCAGGACAGCACAAGGGTCAGGAGACAAAGTGGAGCAGTTGGAAGGGGAAGATTTAAAGTTGTGCTGTTTTTAAAAAAGCTTTATTTCTGGTCCTTCCCATTAGCATCTATTTGACTCCAATGACTAATGTAGACCTCAGAGAAAGCACATCTTTGTTAAAGAGCCCCTCCCACCCACTCTATAAAGGTGCAAATGTACAGGATAGCCGTGGGTCCTCCTGGAAAAGTTGGGAAGATGTGACATAGCCAACCTTTATGGTAAAAAAAAAAAAAAAAAAAAGCCAAAACACCTTGGCTGTCTTTATAAAATAAGCAAAACAGGGCACAGCTCAATTTTTCAAGTCTACTTTGGACGTCACCTTTCACGAGCCAGGTACTTCACAGCTTGGCACGCTAGACAGCTGTGGATGCAACAGCAACAACAGGGAAATCATAACACTGTGGGTGGCCAGAGCAGGGTCCACTGGCCTAAAGAGCCTGCAGGATTCTACAAGGCAATCCACAGTACCACCGAGGGTGGACAGGAGGCTGCTTGGGAAGACAGACTGCAGGCTGCTCGTGTCAAAATGAAGCACAGCATTCTTGGCTTTGTAGTCTCCAAAGGCTGCAGCTATGCAGCACAGATGGCAGATGCTGCAGTTTCTCCACTAGTCAGGTGTGCCTCTGGGTCGTCTAGCGAGTTGCAATGGAGATTCCCCTTATTGCACAAAGTGGAAGCCCTGTATAAACCTCCTACAGAATCTGTACTTCTCTCTGGTATGTGTCTACATACGGCTCTTGTCTCCCTACAGAGACCACCACATTGACTATTCTGGCTAGTCTGAACATCCTGGGGTGCCCACAGTTCTGCGCTGGCCTCTCCATGCTGTTGAGGCTATTTGGAAGTTTGTGTGTCCATGTCAGGAGACAGCGACAGCCTCTTGGTCTCGCCATTGTTCACGTTCTCCTTGCTCTCTTTGCTTTCTGGATCACAGTTCTTATCTTCTGATCTCTGCCTGAGCTTGAGGGAAGACTCCCTCCTGGCAAGAAGCATGGGCGGGATGCTGGGGAATCCTCCACTCACTGTTGTACGCTTATCTGTGAAGAGAGGTAAATACAGGATTATCTCCTGCAGCAAGTACAGCGTTGGACAAAAGCAGCACAGCTTAGAGCCTCTCCGTGTCCTCATATTAGTGTACTGCAGTAGCCACTCATCCCAAAGCGTATCACGAATCATTGCGTATATTCTCACTTTACTGGCTCCTGAAATGCAGCCACTTTTGGGGTGCAGCACTGCAGCTGTTAAACAGCATGCAGTAAAAGTTGAAGACAGGAAGTGAAAAACAAGGCAGAATGCAACTGCTCTCCCTAGAATTTGGCTGGAATGAAGCCTGGGTTTAAAAGGGACACAACAGGAAGGATCTGTGGTTAGGATCTCATATTTCGTTTTTATACAGAAGAGGCCATCTCCAGCTCCCCAGCAGTTCCAAGCACCACTGGAGTTCTTTGGAAGTCTACCATCCAAATAATAAGAAGGCCCTACTCTGCTTGTTTTGTGAGATATGAAAGGCTCCCACAGCGGAATGGCTGCAAAATAAGAAGCTCGCCCATTAAAGCATATTTTGCCCTAAGTCCTCGCACTGCCTCTCACCTCCTGGTCCAATGGGATGCATCAGCCGATTCATCTGGACATTCCAGTGCTTGACATTGGTGCTGGCCTGCCGGAGCTTCCTCTGGGCTGCCTGAAAGGAACAGACACAGGCAGGTAACACGCATGCAGCCGGCAAACCCACCAAGTGCAGATGCATGCACTGCACCAACTGCAGAAGTTTACCCCCTGCCCCCATCCACAGAAACTGGGCCTGGATCTTACATTACCTTGAAGAATGGAGATTGATCTGCACCATCCCATTCTCTACACTGGCAGGGCTTTGAGCCAACACTGATTTGGCAACCAAAGCCAGCTTTGGGGCCCCAAGTTCAGTGGTCCATGAGGCACTCTAACTTCTGTAAAAGTCCTCAATTTAACCTGGGGTCTGCCACTACTAGAGCATCAAACCAGGAGTCACCGCTGCCTTCCCAATCACGCTGTTCCTTGCCACCCAAGCCGCTGGACTAATCCCCTCCATTCCCACGTTCTGTGTCTTTGCTATCCGTAAACTTTCCCCCGGCACTCCTCAAGGCAGGAGTCTGGTCTTCTTTTACAATCACAAAGTGCCATGTATGCGGATGGGGCCAAAGCAGATAACAAGTGGATGGAAACGATATGCAATAAGCTAGTAAGGTTTGGCCCAAGAGGGAGCAGAGTTTCTTTCAGCTAAACAAACTTCCTAGGTTGACTTGGGCGACAGCTTCCAGGACAGGTCATCTGAAGGGGCTTGACCCTGCTACCTTCACACCCATAACACAGATCTCCACCATGTGAGCCATAGGAGCCTTCGTGTGACAGACCAGCCAGTACAGCGTGCAGCACAGCATCTTAGCGGAGTGTGACAGCTGCACTCCACCAAATGCTTTATTCCACATGCTAACGATAGCTTTCTATTGAATACTGGAGGTAGGGGAGGAAGTGATGACTGGGCGTTGTAAGTTTCACCCTCACTGGGCCTGGCTGGCAAATTCTATTGTGATAAATCTGCTGGAATGGCAACTCACATCATTCCTTAGGAAGAGTCTGGGACTCTGTCCAGCAGAGCAGCCGGCAGTCACTCAACCAACAGCCCCTTTGACAAGGAACATGAGCACGTAGATGCTACAGTGATGGAAATATTTACAGACAACTAGAGAGAAGAGTTCTTTTCTGGTGAATTCCTTGATTTACCAGTTTTTACATGGGTTGCCTGCTTCAATGCAGCTAGTCCACATGTACAGCAAGGTGCATGGGAATAGGACAGGGCTCCATTTCCTTAGTATTAAGGAGACTTGCATGGCTAAAAATAGATCGCATTATCTTCCCCAAGAGGAAAAGCTGATTTCAGCCTTAGGAAAGCTATCCTATTTCTTTTCAGGAGGGAGGTACCCCAGGGTGGGCTTGGCAAGTATCTCCTGGAAACATTAATAGCAGATGGGGAAGAGGACTGGTACAACGCTTACCATGACATCCTGGTCTGCCCTCTGCCTGTTCACTCTCACTTCTTCTAGCTGCTTCTGGGCCTCTTCCAAAAGTTTAATCTTGTTCTCCATCTCCTGCTTAAGGACCTGTTTCTCCCGCTGAGTCCTGATGATGTATTCCTCTTGCTCTTCCTTCAGCTTCATCAACTGTTTCAGCTTCTCCTCCTCCTCAGCCAGCAACCTGCAGAGAAAGAGCGAGAGGTGGCTGCATCTTACCATCCATGTGGCCTATCGGTACTAACACACCCAACCATGCTGTGGCATGGTTCATGTAACTTCATGCTGGGGTTTGGCTGCACCCTTGGTCTCCTCCAGTGTCAGATCTGTTGGCACAGGGAATGGGACAGGGGCACTGACTGGAGAGGCTGGGCGCTGTAAAGGAGGGTGTAGGAGCACAGATCTGAAAGGAGCACTGTTCCTCCGGTCTCCACATCTGCCAGTGAGGGGCATGAAGGGAAACAGCGGAGGGGTGCTGGGGGAACACCATACCCTGGGTGGGTTGGCTGCAATGGGAATTAAACTGGTGACCTCTGGATCTAAACGCAGGAGCCAACTGTATAAGCTAGACCCAGCTCTGTTAGCGAAGGGTGCAGCAGACTCATCATCCTCTACATATGAGCCAGCCACCAGTAGGCTGGGAAAAGCGTCACAGCAAGTGACTGTGGGTTAGAGCCATTCAGACCCAGCCTCTCTCAGCAGGAGGCAAGGGTGTCAAAGTGCTGGCTGCACAGGAGCTCTCAGCTACACCAGTGCCAGGGGAGCTCTAGCTGAGCCAGGTTTAAGAGCACTGCTTGCTGAGGAGTCAGCAGAAAGGAAGATGTTTCCCAATCATACCTGGCCTGCGCATATCTCACAGACTCCTCATCATGACGTGCCTTCACCTCCTGTTGCAGCGCCTCTTGGAGCCGCTCCTGCATCTCCTCCAGCTCCACGATCCGCTTACGCTGCCGCTCGGCCTCTGCCTCCTTCAGGACCATCTCTGCCTGCATGGAGGCACGAGCCTGGAGCCACAGGGTGGGGAGGAGAAAGTGGTCAGCATAGACTGCATGAAGCCTAGTGCAGAGATCTCCAACCCCCCACGCAGAGTCCAGGCTGCCCTGTCCATACTGCCAGTAAGATGGATGCACCAGGCACCCCTTTGCAGCTGGCTTGAGGTTCTGCAGTGTGCTGAGAGACAAATTCACCTACCTGGCCCTAGATGCTTGGGGTGTGGAGGAAGAGGACCTACAGATGTGAACTCTCTGCAGCAACCCACACCACAGCTAACCAACAAATCCCAGTATAGGCAACAGGGACTTCACCCCACTGGCCAAAGATGGGACACGCCACGGCCATCCTTCTTAAACAGAAGCCTGCATGCTGAGTTGGCAAAGAACCAGGATGCTGGACGCTATCCCCGCTGCCATGCCCTGGTAATGCCCCAGTCTGTGAAATGGAAGCCCTGTGTTCCCCAGGCAGCTGGCCTCAAAAGCAGGCAGATCTGCAATGCAGTCCCTGCAGGATGGCCCTTTGGCTGGGACCGTCTGTGTCAGAAGCCAGGGCTGCTACACAGATGGTCTGGAGTTTGCCAGTTCGAAGACCCATGAGGCTGTGATGCTAGCAACCCAGCCTGCACCCAGCCTTGGAGTCTCCCATGTGCAACAAGGGAGAAACGGTGCCTTGCTATAACAGAGCCCTCCCACCTCCCCTCCATCCCCGCCAACCTGCTCAGCCTCCTTCAGCTGGATCTCCAGGGTCCTCTGCATCTCCTCATGCTGGAGCCGGCGCCGCTGCTCTTCCTCCTGCAGCAGCAGCTCGGCTTGTCGCTGGGCCTCCTTCAGCAGCTCCAGCTCCTGCAGCTTCCTCTCCTTCTCCTCCTGCAGCTGCTTGAGGCGCTGCATCTCCTCCTCCTTGGCGGCCTTCCGCCTTTCCCGCTGCTCCCTCTGTTCCCGGCGCTTCTGCTTCAGGTCCTTGTGCAGGGAATTCTTCCCCTCCGCTTGCAACCGGATTGCTGTCTGTATGGCTGGGAGAGGAGGAAGGAAGGAAACTCAGCCCGGCCATATACCCAGCAACCACACAGAGCATGGTACAAGAATGAGACTGTGGGACAATGTTCTCTGTAAGCTGCAGGGAACTTGCTCAACTGCATCCATAATTTGCTCAGCTGCATCATTAGCTTGGAGGGAACATTGTTGTGGGGTAGGAGGGCCTGGCAGACAGGACTCCTGGGTTCTATGTCCCGCATGTTCACCCTTGTTTGAGGCACGTGCTTGTGACAAAGTTCCTCCTTTACCTTGGTGGGTCCCGAGCTTCCCACTAGCAGTGGGTCTGTTTCCCTCAGGCCTCAAGGCCTGGGAAAGGTCCTTTGCCCCCCTTTGGGCAGGGTTTTTTCCACCCCCAGTCTGTGTACCCATGTGCCTCTTCCTGACCAGCGTTCCACTCCTTCTCCAGATGTCCATCTTCCAACCATACCTTGCCTCCTCTCACACGCTCCCATAGCTCTCCTCACTCTCCCACTCCAGCTACCCCCTTTCTCTGGAGGGAGGCTTTTTAACAAGTCCTGAGCTGGGCCTTAATTAGCTCCTGGTGAGATAATTAACCTGACATAGCTGCTGCTTAGCTAGAAGGAGAAAAGGGACTTGTGGAGTCTGGTACTAATATATTGGCTTGCTAGAACTCTCTGGAAACCCTCCAGTCTGGTCCTGTCACAGTATGTTAAATACATCCACAGCATCTAAAAGGTTAATGCAGCCATGGCTCTGACTGACCTCTGGAGCCAGTCCTGCAAGGTGCTGAGACCCACTGGGCTTCAATGGGAGCTGTGGCCACTGTGGCATTTGACCTTCTCCTTTCTCAGCTTCTCGGTCTATGCTGCAGTCCTCATCTGCGCTAGAAGGGGCCAATTACTTGGTGATTTTAAAGCACTAAGCATCATCCAGAGCATGGCTGCTCCTACACGGCTCTGTCTACTCACAGCCCTCTTCAAGGGACTGGCTGTTTGCAGCACACAAAGTTAGAAAGTCCAGCCACTAAATCCAAATGATTTGAAATTGTTTGGAAAAGATGCCTGGATCTTAATGTTGCTGAAATGAGCCCCTGTATCAACTGACCAGGCTGGAAGGGAATCTTGGGGGAGGTTTACAGGAAAAGCTGGTTAATGGCACAACCTAGCTCATATCTAAGTGCTTTTCATCAGCAGAGTGCAAAGCTCTCTACAATGCAAGGGCATATCTTTATGCCCATTTTACAGATGGGAAAACTGAGGCCCAGCAAAGGGAAGTGATTTGTCCAATATCATCCAGTGGCCAAGCTGGAAATAGAGTCCAGGTAGCCTGGCTCCCAGTCCAAAGCTATATCCACTAGGCTGCACTGTCTTAGTTGTGCTCTTAGTGGTCAGTTAATAAGAATCTCCGACAGTTTCAACCCAAAGTGCTTCAGCAATGAGACACTCGGCAGCTAACACAAATGTGGCCTCTTCTGGGGTGGAGTGCGGCTGCTGACTGGCATCTAGCTGACAAACAAGAGAAAGGGGAACTCTGGAGGACACCAGGGGAATCTCCATCCTATTCAGAGGACATGAGCACTAGAGAGAGACTGCCAAGAGTCACTCAGAATCCCCTCTCTGCCCAGCACAGGAAGCAAACAGGTGGCTCCAGTGACGTTCACGGAAAGCGTAATTATCCTGTAGTGGGAAAGGGGATCTTGGTTTCGTGGGCCTGGGACACCCCTGGCTACTGAGAGTGCAGAAGATGAGATTACAAGCAGAGAGCTCGAGGGTAGAAGCTGCCTTCATCACCCCTGGTTTCATCTCTTCCTTCCACGGAAGCAGGAGTGCCCCTAGCCTGGAAAAAGACCCAGGGCTTGGGTGCTGGGATTCAGGGCTCATGCGTTTTACGTGCACCGCCACTGCAGCTGCTGCCGTGGCAGACCTGGGGCTCTGGCACTGGGGATGCAGGGCTCGAGCCCCATTAGGCCGGTGCTAGTGACACCCCTGCACTGAAGCCTCCAAGGTAAAGGAAGAAGGAGAGAGAGAGAGAGGGTTGAGAGCCCCACGTGGATGCTGCAACACAAACCTAGTGTCCACTCCTGCCGCTGCCTGCTGTCCGAGGCGCTCATTTCATATGTGCGGGAAGAGGTTTTCACACAGAACATACATCTTTTCCCATCTCGGTCAGGCAGGACCTATGAAAGACAGCGGGGGGCAGGAGTCACCACCCCTGTACCTAGAACAGTGCAAATTCCCCCCTGCCCTCATTCCAAAGTCTGGGACACCCTCCCATGGTACCCCAAAGCACATTCCCTCTGCCAGCCTAGGCAGCTCCCTCCCACTGTGCCCTTCCCCTAAGGCCTATTCCTTCTGGACCTAAAGGGACTGGAATTACAAAGTAGAGAAATGTTTTTTTAGCTGTTCTTCCCCACCCACGATCAGCCTCTTCCAGTTGCTGTACAAATCGGGGTCCTGTATTAGATCCTCCTCTGCTGGACAGAAGCCTTTGGGGCAGCGTGAGGATAAACGGCAAAGTGGCACATAGTTGATATGGCTAGGCTAGGCACCAGCAATGGAGGTGTGTCTCCACCAACACACACAAGCTGCCATTGGGATGTCAGGCAGCACATAGGCACTCCGCTGCTTAACTGCAGAGCTAGTGCTTCATACACGGCCCTGCAGCGGCAGGCAATGGTGGAAACGAGAAGGCAGTAATGAAACTGAAGCCAGGTATGGATTTAATGCTGGTGAAGTTGCTGGACTGACAGCTCAGCCAAGCAAAGTCCTCCATCTGTCCCCAACACAGGGAGTAGCAGGACAAATGTGCCCCATGCAGGACTCTGCCCCAATGTGCATCTAATCTGATCTAGGAAGCTCAGTCTCCAAGGCCCATTCTGTTCTTGGCCCTTCTGCAGAGACTGCAAACCAGTGCCACTTGCAGTGGCGATTTTTCTGCTGGGAAGGCTGGCCGGCTGGAAACTGGGCTGAGTCATGTCACGTGGGGTGCGTCTGCACTGCAGAAAAAAGTGTGTTCTTAACACGGGTTAGCTAGCTGCTTTGAACAGCAGCGATGAGATCTTTAACTCAGGTTCGCAACTCAGGGCTGCCCTATAGGCTTGAACTCCCATTGCTGGCCAGGGTCCACACCCAAGTAGCCGGATTGGTGCTGCTGAGAACACACCAGTTTTTGCCTTGTACTGAGTGGAGACATACCTAAAGAAGAAATGCCAGCGGCCACATAACCTGTGGAAATCTTGCTGTCTCTGGTTTTTGTACAGCACCATTGCCATGGTATCTGGGGAGCTTAATGACAATATATCCTCTCTTTCTTTCTTTCTGCAGGCACTGCCAGTCCCAGAACAGCAGTGCCTGGGGCGCACCCACTCACACTAAGGAGGCCCACAGGAACCAATATAATGCCAATGGGCCCAGCACAGCCCCTCTCCACTGGAACCTGGTGCCGTTACCTCCACGCAGCAATGTTTGTCCAAGGCAATGCTCCCTTTCTTCTCTTTCCGCTCCTCGCTCATGTAGTACGAGAGGGAGCTGGGCTTTAGTGCGAACCATCGCTCAGACCAGTTCCTCCTCAGCTGGCCCCTCTTCCAGAGGTAACCCTGCTCAGAGACAGACAAACAGAGAGGGTCTCAGGCAAGGGCTGCACCAGGGAGCCTGTCTTCACTCAGTCTAATGTGGGTTTCAGAACTGGCTCCCGCTATGGTTATCTCAGCTTGTGCCCAGCCACCAGAACCATCTTAGTACATCCATATCTGACCTCCCACACTTCTTTATCTGGGTGTGTACCGGTCCATGCTGGGAACTCTGGCCCCAGCCCCATAATGCCTCAGGAAGTGCCTATGCTTTCCAGGATGATGTACTACACACGTTGCTGGAAGCAAGAAGGACCAGCCAAACCAGTCTGACAAGCACAGACGGAGGGTCCTGTCCACATAAGCCAAAAAATCCCAGTGTGCGGAATGGGTTGTAGAAACACAGTGCTGGCCAACAGCATGGCCGTGTTACCAACTGGGTGGCTGGCATGACCGAAAGCCATCGTTAGAGCCACTAGTTTACTACAGAGTTTATTGTAAGTGTAGACAGTTTCTTTCCAAAAGGAAATCCCGACCAGTGCCTGTGCTGCCAGCCAGACACACGTACTTTATCACTCAGAAAGGTTTGGGGGCCGAGAGGCCTAAGATACAGAGAACATGTTCTCTTCTCCAATGTCTTCTGTGAAAGGCTCTGTCTGGGCTTAACCCACATTAATTCATTCACTCCTCAGTCCCACCAGGCAGGTGAGAGAGTTGTCTCCATCCTACAGATGGGTAAATCAAGGCAGGAAAAGACACAATGAGTTTGCTGGGAATTGGGACCCAGCAGCTTGATTCTGCTATCACTTGCTCTAAGCCAGGGGTCTCAAACTCAAATTACCATGAGGGCTGCATGAGGACTAGTACGTTAGCCCCAGGGCTGCACCACTGAAGCCTTTTCATACAACAATATTGCAAATATCAGTAACAACAGTGTCATTGCGGGCTGCAGGAAATAGCTTTAGGGGCCACATGCGGCCCACAGGCCATGTGTTTGACACCCCTGCTCTAAGTGCTGGGCAGCTCTGTCCTACAGACAAACCCATCAGAGACGCTGGCTGCCAGCATGGGTCTGCGTTCTCTTAAGCAAAGATTTTTAGGTCCAAAACCTGGCCAGATAGCTAACAAGAAGGGCTGGGTGACCAGCTGGCTGGTGACTCAGCACCTGTCTCTCTCCGGATATGGGCTGAAGAGCCCTTTGCACATCACTGCCCACTAACTTTCTCAGAAGGAGCAAGGCAGGAGGGAGGCTAAGCTCAGCCTCCTTTTCCAGGGCTACCTGACCCCTCCTCATGCCCTCAACAGGATGGGGTTGTGTCAGGTTTTGTGAGCTTATAATGACCTTGTCCATGTGGAACTGGGGAGGAGGCAGAAGGTTGTTCCCAGGGTGAGAAAGAAGGGCTCAGTTTGGCCCTAGACAGGCAGACCAACACAGCCCCTGGGGTCAGCGACAAGGTCACACTCCATTTCTGGTGGAGATCCAAAACCAACACGAGCCCTTTTCCCAGCAGATTGTATTCCAGGATCCTGGAAAGCTCCTTGCCTGTTTGAGCACGTCCTCAATGACTTCTTGGTACACCTCCTCAATGGCCATGCTGACAGCCTCTCGCTCAATGCCCCGCAGGAGCTTCCCTGAGTTCACCAGGTCCAGGAACTGCCAGACCGTCATGCCACTCTGATGCTGGGAATCCTGCGAAAGGTAGTCATCCAGCTCACAGCAATTCAGCTCCACGTTCATGGCTGTGCAGACCTTCTTCAGCAGGTACTCCACCTGCAGGCAGGGCACAAAGCAAGAGCCATTTCCACCCAGGGACCCTCAGATGCTGGGGGTGTGCTCATTTCCACCCCAGGACCTTCAAAGACTTGGGGCCACCCTCATTTCCATGTCATGGATATCCAGAGTCTTGGGGCAACCCCATTTCTACCCCCAGAAACCCATAGAGACCTGGGGGCATCCCCAGTCCACCCAAAGGACCTAATAGAGCCTCTGTTTCCACCTCAAAACACGTAGAGACCTGGAGGCAAGCTTGGTTCACCCCAAGAACATCACTTTAACCACAAAACTTTCACCCCCCACATCTGCCTCTGAGGCCTAGGCACCCCATGTTCACTCAAAGGAAGTAGAGGAATCTCCTTTCCACTCAGACCCCCCCCCCAAGACATTAATACTTCACCCCAAAATTGAAAACAATCCAACTCAAGGGTTTTGAAAATGATGGCCTATCGATTTACTTAGCGCACTTACTGGTGCATTCAGTTTCTCTCAGAAGGAAAGAGTGAAGCTGGGACCACTGCTATTTTTGCCCCTTGCTTGCATGGCAATTTTCCAACACACACACATAACCGCTTACAATAAGTGCCGCAGTGATACGCTTAAAATATTTTAAATCTGTCTCTTAAAGTCCCATCATTATGTTTCAGAATTAATATGCTAATTTGAGATGACTGGGTAAAACTCACTGCTCAGATCTGATTGCTTCTGCCTGCAGACTCAGGGGGATAGAGCTGCATTGTTTACACTCAATTTGCATTTGCAAAAGATTTTTTTGTAACCATAAAGGCTAGCATCTAACTAGCATCTGCAGCACTCTGTCACGGGGGTTGGATAACTACCTCAAATGTGCTAGAGTTGGGGCATGGACCAGGTGTCATACCAAGGCCATGAGTTCAGTGTCATCTGGGGATTTCTGGGTCCCCTTCTGGCTGTTGCTGAGACCAGAGCAAGTTACTGTAAGATGGGGGAGAAGGTCTCCCAGGAAGTGGGTCAAAATGTCAGAAAACCATCTCGAAATTAATTAAAACAAAACAAAACAAAACAACTCTTTCAGGAAGTTTTGGGTTTTGTTTGATTACTTCAGAGTGTTTTGGCCACCTGAGCCAGAGCCCAGACGTGAAAGGCCAAGTTTGACATCCATGCAACCCTGCTGAAATCACTGTGGTTGAATTGCGGTATAACCCAGGACAGAGCATAGCTCTGACTCTGTCCCCTAGGTTGGACTTACTTCCTCCCACCCCTCCACCACAACAGCCTAACAAAGGAGAAGGGAAAAGCCCCAGTACCATGCCCCGTTTATAAAAAGCAGGCGAAAGCCCAGCCCCCAGGCAGCAGCACTGAAAGAGAAAGATGATTCAGTTTGTCAAGGTCTGTGGAACAGGAAATCCCTCTCTTGGGGAACAGGAAATGCGGTTGCTGTGTATGCATGCGCACAGCTTCAGTTTTTGCTGATCTGCAGAGGAGATGGAGCAAGAGCAGCAGCCCTGTGGTGGAAGCAGAGAGATCAGAGGATGACGGCAGGGCAGCTGCCAGTCCATCTGAGGGCATCCTCACCATCTTATCGATCAGATTGGCAAGGCCAGGCCCAAACAATCAATCCCCTTATCAGTGACCAGGCCGCTGTTGGCTTGGAGCCAGCAGCACCAATGTGTTTATTTTCCCCGATGGAGTCTGTGGATTTGCAAACCACCTAACAGAGACTTCAGTTCTACATCAGGAGACCACAGAAACTCCCTTTCTTTCCACATGCATTTGGAGATTAGGATTAGTCACTTTGGCTAAGCAGCTGGGATTCCTCTCAATTAACCCTGTGGATGCTGCTGGCACATGTTGTTGCTTGGTATGGCTGGAGCCTTTCCTGCAGGCAAACACATGGTGTCCATCACTTAGCTGCAGGCCCTGGGCAGCACAGTCAGCATGCAATGAACTGACTGCATCTAACTGCTCCACGGGGTGCAGAAGACTTTGATCAAAGCCAGCCCCTCTAAGTTACTCACTAGGGATGTTCTCCTGGTGGCCTGTGCTTCTGTGGCTTTCAACGTGCTCTGAGTGACTTATAGGTTCACACTCATTCTGGAAAGGGGAGCAGTCCCAGGAAGGCCCCACAGGGTAGCTGATGTCACTAGGGGTGCGTCTGTGCATGGGCAGTTTGCTCCCACACAGCAAGGCCCCAAGCGTGCACAGCAGCCACCCTAATTGCAAGTCCCAGCCCCAATTAAGTCTCAGCCCCATTACAAACCTGGGGGCTCAAACAAGCCTGTGCTCACCGCCTTTGGATTTTCACATTTTTAACTGACAGCTTTTGCTGCTCACGCAGTGCCGGTTAGTCTGGGCACAGATAGCGCAGGTGCAATGTGTGCATCCTAGCTCCGTACCCCCACTCTGCCAGAATTTCTATGATGGCTGTGTCCATACCACAAAGCCAGCAGACACAGGCAGGATGTCTCTCTCCCTGGGCCTTTCCCAGCAAAGGGAATGAAAATGCCTCCCCCTGTGATGGAACACTCAAACCCTTCAAGCTAGCTGAGAAAACACGTTGTCTCCTTAGGCACTTCCCCACGCCAACGTGCCGCATGCAAGCACCTTAGCTATGGAGAAGTCTGCTGCGGGAACCATGGTTGGCTCCTGTGAGCATTTTCTATGATTGCCCCAGCTCTCCTGCCTCTGTCTCAGCTGCTCCCCTTCCCCTTGAAAACTCAGTTCTGAGCCACCTCTCTGCTGGCTCTGCAATAGGCTATTGCCAGTTATCAGGTCCGAGGGGGACAGCAGTCATGCGAAGAAACAGATTGGCTTAAAGAGTGTTTCCCATGACACTGCTTTTACTTGCCACCTCTTCACACCTCTTTGTTTTCTTCAGTCGTGATCTCACACATTCTCACCAGAGCAGTTGTGGGGGCTTAGCACTGCACCAGTCATCTGTTTATCCACAAGACAAGACAAGCACAGGCAGCAGTGGCGGAGCGTCCAGCTGGCCTATGTGAAAAGCCCTGTGCTAAGTCCAAGAAGGGAATTCAACCTCCATGACCTACTTAGCCCTTGTCCTCACTGCGGGGACAGCCAATAAGGCTGAAACTGAGGGGCAACTACAGTAGAGGGCTGGGGCTCAAATGTGTACTCTGGCCTCACTGAGGCCAGTTCGATCTTTCCAGACTGACTTTCCGGTTAGATAGGACATGCTAAGTCAATCTGGAAATTGACTTAATAAAACCACTCCCTCAAGAGGCTACAGCAATGAGAATGCATTTCCCATCGGCACAGCGCATTGAAGAAGCAATGCTGAAAGGGAATTAGGACGTTGACAGGAATTACATGCACACTACTCCACGGAGCTGGCGTAACTCCTGTCGATTGCTGCCTAATTTTGCCACCACATTCACCTGGCTGGAGACGGAACTGAAATGCAGTAAACTAATTCCAAATAGGCTGGAAAATGAGAAATTTGTCACCATTGACCTAGACTGGAATTGAACTGTTGATGTCATGGGGGAAAGCACGTGTTTTCCAACCCCTGCCATCACTAGCCCTTGCACTGCAAGACAGAAGCATCACAAAACTGTGCCAGCTCAGTGTGTTATTTATCAGAATTTTTCTCAGTGACGGTGAAGCTGGGGAACTTACTGTGAGTGAAACAGACAAGACAAGAGGCTCCTACCTCATCTGGGACCATGACAAGAGGGTATTTGTCTTCAGAGAGGAAGTTAAAGAGACACCAGAGCTTGAAGGCATCCCGATGGGACACGACACTGTTCCCATTCCGGTCCGGCTTGTAATTCTTCTTTGCTGTCAACGTCCAGCAGAGCTCGTCAAAATCCTCTTTGACAAAAGCCCCTTCCTCTACCTGCAAGCACACCCAGGAGCCAGTGAAAGCATCGCTGTGGCATTACAAAGCTTCGAGAATAATACCATAGCCTGCTACAGCACCTATCATCTCAGGAGTGCAAAGCACCCTTCAAACTTGAATTGCCCAGAGTATGGCGGCATGAGAAATCATCACTCCCATTTTACACCTCGGGAGGGGAAGGGACATGCCCGAGATCATCCAGCATGTAACTAGCAGAACAGAATCCAGGAGCCCCGACTCTCAGGGCCCTGCTGTAGTCACCAAGCAATCGAACGGGATCCCAGCGTGCAGCGCACTAGGGACACAGACACAGAATTGTTGCCTGTCGGTCTAGTAGTAATGCATCCAGCACTGGAATAGGGTGTCATACGGGGCATCACCTGCTGTGTCAGCCAGCCAGATGTGATCCTTCCCCACTCAGACAGACCTGGCAATTCTGCCACCGTACTCAAGGAACAGAAGGCAGCATAGGACAGACAATCACCAATATCTGGGTTTAAAGAGTCATTTCCATCCCTGGATTTCAAAGCTCTTTATGAAGCAGGGCTGGTATCACCATACCCTTTTACAGTGGGGAAACTGAGGTGCAGAGTGGCAGAATGACTTGTCCAAGGCCACCCAGCAGGCAGGGAGCAGGAATAGAACCTGGCTCTTCTGTGTCCCACTCCTGAGCACTATCCAAGATATATGATGTTTCCAAAGGGTCCAGAGCACCCCTATCTCCTGGCCTCACCCTTCAGCACATGGCTTTGGACATGACAGCATGTGGATGCTTTCTCGGCTGGTCAGGTTAGCATGTCAGCGATTATTTCTGAGCCCGTGACATGCAGGGGCTATCATGACAATGACTAGAATGGTTCAGTGAGATACGACTTCACAAACTGCATGCAGGCATCCCCAGTGAAATGCAGCCACCTCTGGGGTGTGGAGCAGCATCCAAACTGCACAACAAAGGCAGGGTGGAAGGGAGCCTTTTTGACTGTAAATAGCAGGGTAAACCACTTACCCTTATCAAATCCCCCCTTGCATTTTTCCTGGCTATACAGGCAAGAGCAAGTTTTTTTCTGACAGACTCACCCACAAGAAACTCCAGGGAGCTCAATTTACCTACTCTTGATGTACTGGGATGACCTAGTCAGGATTCGAACCTGTGATTCCATAGAGTCTGTGGCAGAGCAGGGAGGCACCAGACAACGTTTAGGTGTAATGAATATAAACGAGATCCTGCAGTGGGGCTGCCGGACACAGACAAAGCTTGTGGCTCACTCCGGCTCCCTGATGGACTAACAGCCTGTGGTGCTCCGCAGGAGATCCCCAAGTCTTTGTGTAAAAAGTGCCATATGGATTGCTAACTACATTACAGAGGAGAAGCTTTTTATCCCAGAGCCTTAGGATGCTACACCACCCCACTAGCTCCAGCTGTTGGCTTTGCTGCATTTGTCACTTAGGGAAGATGCTTGCACATGGGGCTACATGAGCACAGTGGTGGCTTTTGCTAGCTACAGCTGCGATTGGGCCAAGACACAACCCGACCAAACACACCCTGTACCAAAAGGATGGCGTGTCCTGGCCTAGGCAGCAAGACACACCCTTTGCTAGGGGTGAAGCGCACATGGCCACTGAGCCCAACCACCTCACATTGTCACGCCCAACTTCTGAGGCCTCAATCCTGCTCTGATTGCCATGAGCAGTAATCTGTGAAGCAACCTAGGACAGGGCAGACTGGCCACTGGGAAATTGGGGGGCAGGCAGGGAAAGCACTGCAGCAATTGACAAGGGCCCAGCTTCCTTAAGAGTGCCATGGAAGCAAGTTGCTTGCAACTTTTCCTCTCCCCACGTGCCTGGAGGAAACAGCTGAGGGAGCAACAAGCCACAACGTTTCAGCTTAAAAAACAAAGCTGCCTTTGAGCTCCAAGAAAACCCATAATACCCGTCCCTGGAGGTGCCAACTTCTATTTTCGTCCTCCCTGACAAACTGGGCAAAAAAAATAAAAAATCCCTCTAAAGGACAAGGGATGGAGATTTTCTGTTGGTTTTCCACCTCTGGGTGATGAGTGTCTAAGACCTACGCTCCCTGATCTGGAAACACTGACTCACGCTTGGCAGGGAGGGCTGGCGGAGTGGAAGAGATGACTTGGTTTGCGAAGAGCTGCCACCGCAGCGAATAATCTTCAGCATTTACCTGAGGCTGCTCATGCCTGTGCCCACCGATTGCAGAATGCCACTGGCAGGGCAAGTGGGCAGTCCTGACCAGGTACTGTTTTTACCTCACACAGGTGTCACTGATGACAAGATGCAAGGCTGGGTGAATTAATTTCCAAAGGGATAGCCGAGTTAGTCTAGTCCAGCAACAACAACAAAAAAAAAAAAAAACAAGGAGTCATGTGGCACTTAAAGACTAACAGATTTATTTTTCGCGTGAACTTTCGTGGGAGAAAATCCCACCTCGTCAGATTTTGTAAATTCACCCATCTTTGAAGCATCTGACGAAATGGGATTTTCTCCCACAAAAGCTCATGCAAAAAATAAATGTTAGTCTTTAAGTGCCACATGACCCCTTGCTTTTTTGGTTTTTTTTTGCAGGGTGAGTTAAGCTCTGTGGCTGGGCTCTCTCTCTCAGTATAACCTGTTGCAAGCAAGTGTGACAGGTCCTTCCCCTCTGTACGTGTGGTCCTCTGAGGATATAACCTGATTACAGCCTCATTTAGGAAGCTCTAACAGCCCATTGTTTTAGTTCCGGAGGTGCATGGGTCAGTTCCTGGTCAGTTGGCCAAGATGGTGGCTTTGAGCCACACTGATGCCTAAATTTCAGTCAAATGATCCTTTCCTAAGGAAAAGACATCTAAGTCCACAGATGGGGGTGCTCATATCAATGGATCTCTGGTCTTGGCTAAGGGAGAAGAGAAAAATGAAATCCCACCAGTGACCAAGCAGATGGAGGGAGGAGAAAGTGAAGGGACTTACCTTGTCCAGAATGTATTTGTTAAGGTATGGCATGTAACCCTGGCTTGATACTGGCCCGTCATCATCGTCCCGGAAATGCTCCTCCAGTGCCACAGGGTCATGGGGGATGTGAAGCACCGTGTACAGATTGTGAGAGAGCACCTGGCAGAGGAAGAAAAATAGATGCACTTACAGCTTTTAGGCACCATGCTGGCTAACAAGAAGGAGCTGACAGCGCTCTGCAGGCACATATGTACAATGAGACACAGACGCTGACCATCCGTCCAGGTGTGATTGAGTGCTCTGGCGCACTGGGGCCTGTATTTAAACTGCAAGCTATCATTTTAAAAGTGAGGCACTTCCTGGTTCTGCTTGTAGGCTAAGGGGCTCTAGGGAAGCGTGCCGTCAGACTCAGTCTGGTACGAACCAGCCGAAAACAAAATGGGATGAGTTGGGCACCTTTGCCTTATGGAGCAGCCTGTTTTCTCTCTCTCCTTTTTCGGTTCTTGTGTGATTTTGTCCTGAATTGAAGAGATAAAATTGCATTACGTTGCAGCTTTCTAGAAAGAATATTGATCTTTTTATGCAACCTCTTTGTATGCTTTGAACACAGCAAGTGGCTCTACTTCATCTAAACATCCTCATGTCCTAACAAGAAGTCAACGATGCATTAACTTTTTTTTTTTTTTTTAAACAATAGCTTACCAAAAAGCATCCTAGTTTAGCCTAGGATGAAATCTCAAATTACCAAGGGAAGTGTAAGTTGCAAGGAGTGGAGAGATGATCAGGGGCATTTCATCATTTATTTCCCCACTTAAAGCAAATCACATTTTTATCATTATAGCCAAGGAGAAAGACACAGGACCACAGAGCAAATCAACCAGTATTGAGTTGCACTTGGCTGGAGTGGCTTTAGAACATGCCCCTGAAAATATACTTAGTGAATTGATAGCAATTTTTAATGGGTGTCATTTGAAATGGGGGCTCAGGGGCTCCTACCCAGTGATTTTTTATTTTTAAATTTGATTTTGGCCAGTCCACAGGATGTGGGGAAACGTGCACTTCAGAGATTCTTAGATGAGGTTCTATACTTGCACAGCATCTACCGCAATGGGATCCTGATCTGTCACTAAGATCTCAAGTGCACAGTAAGACATATAGTAATAAACCTTTGACAGAGGGACAGGGAAGGCTGGATCAAAATCCTGCTAGTCTTAATCTGGTATAGATTGCCTAGATGCTATAGCAATAGGCATGTCGGCAATATCTATGCAGACAGCCTCGCTTAGGGCCTTCGCAGCAGATGCAGGGGTTAGCCTCAGAATATAGTCTTTGGATGTTAACTCAAATAAAATAACATATGAATAATTTGCTTTGAGTCTGTTTGGAATCGCTTGATTTCTGCCAGTGTTCAAACGACCACATTTACCGACAGGAATACGTGCAGAAACAGTGCAATACTCACAGGGGGAGATTTTCAAATTCATAGCCAACACGATTTGCACCCAAAACCAGATTCTGAGCATCAAAACTCGTACTCATCCAATGAGGGGAAAGAAATGTACCATGTGACCTAGGCCTCCAATCAACACTAAGTAAAACCGCTCAGATGCTGAATTTCAAAGCCTCAGAAAGAACCATTCTCAATTGAGCCACAGAACGAGTGTCAGTTGCAGGGGAACAGAGGCATGAGACCGTCACATGCCGCCTACAGACAAATCACAGATCTCTCTGCAAGACGTTCTGGGACATGCACAATGCATGCAGTATCTGGCAGGCTGCACAAAAGGGCTAAGGGCCTTGGGTATTAACAGCGCTTATTAGATGGCTAGGCAACAGGTGAGTAACAGAAAGGAAAAGATAATCTCCTAACACAGTGCACTGAGGCACAGTTGCCCACAGAGTCTCTCTGAGCATCCCACTCTTAGAGGGTAAATACACTTCATCGGATTCAATGTCTTTTCTGACACACTCCAGAGGGGTAGCCGTGTTAGTCTAGTTCAGCAGAAAAGATTCTATCCACGAAAGCTCATTCAATAAATAAATTTGTTAGTATTTAAAAGTGCCCTAGTACTTGAGTGTCGTTTGTGTGTCTCCCCCTTGTTCCAGGCCCCCAGTGCTCCTCTAGTCAGAGGGCAGAGGATGGGCAGGTTTCCTTGCCAAACAGTTTGCTGAGTGGAAGCACAACAACACTGGTCAGGGTCCCCCAGGTGTCAGCGCCCCTGCCCTGCAGGCAGAAGACCTGAGGTTCGGAGCCCAGCCCCTGTGTGACTCAGCCTGCAGAGCAGTGCTGAGGTGGGAGGCGGCACTTCCGGCCCTGGGGGTTGTGTCAGGTGTTCCTGTGCTGCAAGGGGCTGGATGAGTTAGTAAAAGGAAATTTAGGTGCTTCAGGGGGTTTCCAAAGTGCTTGGGCACCTAACCTCCCCCTTCATTTGAATGCCTTGGAAATCCCACTGGGTGCTTTAATCCCTTTACAAATCAGGCTTTTAGGCCCCAGACTTGCAGTTTCAGCTTCTGGCAGAACAACTCAGCCCTTCCTTGCCCCAAAAGAAGCATACTGAAGATCATGGTGGGGAGAAGACCTGGCTCCCTGCTCTACCAGTGACAGCCAGGAAAATCCCTTCACCTCTCTGCCTCAGTTTCCCCATCTATACAAGGGGGATTATATTTCTTTGCCTACCTCCTAGGAAGCTCTTGAGGCTACATTAATTGTTGTGCTTGAAGCACCCTGAGATCCTCATGTGGAAGGTGTGGAAAGCACTATGGGAAAAAAATGTAGCCAGACTGATGCCAAGACATTGAGGGAGTAATATTCCCAATATCTACAAGCCACTGCTAACGTTTAAATATGCCGTTTCAGGGCAAGCATACAAGGAGAGAGTTAGAGAAGGCAGAGAACAAAGCACATGCTTAATGCAAGCAGGGATTGCACATCACTGGATTCTACTCAGTGAAGAAAGGAGCAGTTTTATCAAGACAAAGCAGTCAACGACATCACTGCGTCGACAACGACTCTAAGGAGACACAGCCAAGTCTTAACCAGGTCCTACAGCTAAGTAGAGAACTTCACTCATGCACTTGGGCCCACTGACTGCCTGGCCTTAGCATCTCTCCTCTCTCAGAAGAGATGGGTCTTGCCGCTTTCTCTTGCTGGTTTGCACTCTCACAGGAGGCGCAGGCTGGGCTCTGGCCAAGCTGTGTCCCATGTGCAGTAGCAGAAGGCAACAGCACTCATAAATCATAGGTGGTGGATGATAAATGAGAGACTGAATTCCCGACAAAAATGGAGCAAGAGCTAGCAAGTCACATTAGGATCTGCCAAAGGTAATGAACGGCAACATGGTGCCACTGTGCAATGTGCAGATTTCACTTGGACACCTGTTAGAGATGCTGGCATGAGGCATCTTCTGCCAAGACAGATCTGGGGGGACCTCTGGCAGACCTGGGATGGCAGGGGGCAGGACAGGGCCATAGGGAGGCTAATATGTGGGAGGGCAGCCAATGAGTTTGTTTTTGCAGCTTGGGCCAAAGAATTTCATCAGCAGGCACAGAGGTTTAGGGAGAGTTCAGGAACTGGGAGGAGGGCACCTCACTGATTATCAATCAAGGTCCAGGGGAATCATGGCAAGCCACTGGGTGGCGTGTCCTTCCCATCCCTGGGCTGGTTTGGAAGGGCACTGATCCAGCAAGTCCCGGTGGGCAGAGAATATGAAAGTCTCACACATGAGCAGGGGGTGGGATTGGTGTTTAAAGTGTGGTGGGGGATGCAGACCTGGCCAAAACATACAAATCAAGCCAGGTGGCTGAGGGTGCACTTTCACACTGTCTTGCCAAAACTGCTGATTTTAGATTATGACAGGGCTCCCCCACCCTCTTTTCTTTTAGACCACTTGAAAGGCTGGGCAAGGTGTCCTGGACGCTGATATAGCAGGCCCTAGTGCAGACACGATAGCGTTGTCTTGCATGTGTGCTTCCTGTGCAGTGTAACGTGACCGTCACAGCTGTCTGTGATAGCTGAGTGAGAATGCTGTGAAAGGACATCCCACATACATGACACCTGGCCCTTTTGGCAAAGAGGGGGTAGCTGCTTGCCTGTCTGCAAAAGTGGGCACATGATCTGTGATCCAGGCCACCTTTGGTCCACCTGCTAAGCCTGTGTCACCAAGACTGAAGACTGTGTCACCAAGATGAAGAGCTCCAGGGCTGCTAGATACACCTGACCACAGACAACATGGAGGGAGAAGCAGTGAACTCATTTCCCTGTATGGTTGCCCCCAGCGACCTTGCCTGAGAAGAAGGCCCTGTGCTGCTAAGTGTTGTGGGCACACAAAGAGAAAGAGACCATCCCAAAGAGTCGCAAGGAAAACAGATGTGACAAAGAGTGAGAGGGGGACGAAGACACCGAGCAGCAGAGTCACACAGCAGGTCAGTAGCAGAGATTCAGGCCTGCAGACTCCTAGCCTGGTGGTCTTGCTAAATGCACATCGATCTGTGGTTACATGAGCTCTTCTTGCCCTGTCAAATTCTCATTGACTCCACTCAGCCTTTAAGCCCGGTGTATGTGTAACGGCTACAAGCATAACACTCTTGCCTATGATTACATAGTACAGGCATGTGGTCCAGCCCGTCGCTCAGATCAGGAGAGGGAAAGAATGGCCACAGCCCCAGAGACCTAACTCACTCCCTGTTTTGATGGGGGTAGCAAGAGCAAAACCTCTTACCTACTTCACATGTGTTAGGAAGGGAGAGTGCACAGGTACCTGGGTTTCTGTCTCTGGATAGCTGTGGCCCTAAATGGTGTCTGTGTGCGTGTGTGCCAGCACACTTCAGCCTGTACAGCATCTCCAGGCGGTTGTGGGAAGGGCAATGTGATGATAAGATGGAGCCCAGAACCAAGTGCTGAGTCTGGGGAGTCACTGCATGAACCCTACTCTCTGCTGCCCTTTCCTGAAGGCTCAAATGAACCCCCAAAATCTCTGGGACAGCACCCACCCTTTTGCTCTGTTTCTTCCACTCGGCTGCCTTTAAGACGCTTATCAGAACCTCCATCAAACTGCAAGCTTCACTCGACAAGCCCCAGGAGCTTCCTCTCCCTCGCTGAGCGAGGCACCTATGTTTCTAACCAAGCCTTGTTCTCGTCTCTATGGTGATGCAAAAAGTGATCCAACCCTGAAGAGCCAAGGGCCTCTGCGACAGTCACAGATGTTTGTAGCTGGACTCCAGCCCAGAAGAGAGCGACCTAGCCAAATCTCAGCTGTGAAGCCACCAGTTACTTAACTCTTTTGCAGTTCCGGCATCAGTACCCCTAAGGAAATCCTCCAGGAACACTTCTGCCCGGGTAGGGGGCAGGAAGCAACTAACAGGAGCAGGAAACTAGAGCATGATGGGGGGGGGCATAAACTGTTTGGACATAACTCACCCCTTATCTACCCTCTATCTCACCTATGGCTGGGTGATGGGCTCAAACATTTGTTCAAACTGGGCCATAGTAATAGGATAATACTATTTATAAATGGAGAAGGTCTACAGATCACTGATTCTATCTCCTGACAGCCCGTGGGCTGATCAGTAGTATATGTCAGTACTGTGAAGGTGAATTTCCTCCTGGAAAATATTCTGATAACAAATGAGACTCTGGCGTGCTAACTAGTTATCCGACCCCCGAGCCGTCAGCGTCCAAGATTAGTGATATTTAGTCTTAGTATTTTCTTAACCTGGATGGTTTTATGTATACTCTGTACACCAGTCCTGGACCAGAGGTGGTCACAAACAACACAAGGGCAATCACTTCTTTCTGACTTCTCAGCCCAAACACCAAAGTCAGATTTCCAGGAATCTACTCTGCCTTAGGAATATACTAGATCAGTGGTTCCCAACATTTTCTCTCCTGTGGCACACCTTGCTACCTTTAACTAATTTGAGGCACACCACCACACAATTGCCAAATGAACTCATGAGCCAATCTAGAGTTCTTTGAGTAGTTTTTCAAAAAATGTTGTGGCACACCTGTGTACCATGGCACACTGGTTGGGAAACACTCTACTAGATCAAGACATCTACCAAGCTTTCCAGCTGCTTGCAACAGCATCTCCAAAGGCTCTTCATTACAAAACTAACAACAGTACAGCTTGTCTTCAAAGACTGATCACAGCTCACACACTAAGAAAAACTTGTAAGACTGTGTAATAGTGCTAGCTGCTGATTCCAGCTGTAACACTGTTAGAGGCCCTATAATTGCTACATGTACTATGTCAATGCCACACAAAGTTGCATCTAGAATTGGCCAAAACTTTTTTTTGTCTTTTCTTCAGAAAGCTGGGTTTTCAAGAAGATGGAATACTTCCTGAAAAATGCCTGTAGTCTATGGAAAATTTTGATAATGAGTTTTTCCTTCTGTAGAACAAATGGACAATTTTCAACCAGTTCTCTTTATATCTCCTACATCATATCATGCCTTTACTCAAGCACCTTTCATTAGGTACCCTCTTTCCATGTTTCGTCTGCCTTCTCATCTTCTTACTTCACAAAACACCTCTCACGCTGTCCCTGGAATGCCAGCACAACTCTATTTACTCATCTTTCCCCCAGCCCTGAAACTCTGCCTCCTAGAGACACTGCTTCCTTGAATGGCAACAGAGCACAGGATTGCCAACCTTTCAGGAATTAAAGATTAATTTTTAATTAAAGATTATGCCATGTGACAAAACCTCCAGGAATACGTCCAACCAAATCTGGCAACCCTAGCTCCTAGGGCTGGAGAGAAGAAGAGGAATATTAACCACACTTCTAATATGCAGATCTGAAAGCACATTAAAAACCATAAAAGTCTCATCTGCCCCACCTTACTGTGAGGTGTCATCATAGCCTTGTTCCAGGTGGCCACACTGAATTCCAGAAGGGACGTGACTTGTCCCAGGTCACATGGACGCTCAATGGTCCAGCCGGAAAGAGAACATAGGGATTCGCTCTCCCCATTCCCCTGCACTAGGCATCAAACCAGCGTCATTTCTACTGGAATGGCTGCCACAGCAAGATACTTGCCACCAAAAAATTATTCGCTTCAGGAGAAGAAGACTGGGTCAGAGCATAGAATAGACCCCAGGACACGCTCGACTCCAGCCCCCGAGTTCTCACCACTGGACAACACTCCTTACCATGGTACACAGTCACAGTATGCAACAGCAGTTACTGACAGGAGAAACCTCACAGCCCCCAAAATGAAGGGTACCAGAAAATCACCACCATCAGAGGGGGCTCTGAACTATATAGGGTTAAGCTGTCAAGTGAAAGCTACCTTGCTTGGAGCTGTGGTGTTACAACTCACATATTTCCAGCATCAGTAGTTTGCAATATCCAGTAAAGCAACAACGGGTCTGTGTGGCGTAAAGGTGGGTCTGGCATTTAGGAACTGTAGATGTTAGAGATGGAAAGGGCCTATTAGCACACATTTAACCCACCCTCTGGGGGAGAGTGCAGGATCCTACCCTTGGTTATATTCTCCAGCCTGTACCTGGTTTTGATTTTAAATGGCTATGCTGCTGGAGTGTCCATCATTTCCTTTGGGAAGCTATTCCACAGACTTCCCTGTCCATCTTCAGCCTATATTTTTCATTCACTCCATTTCATCTCAGTCATTCACATTCTGTTGCAGTTCCTCTCCCTCCTGGATGTTTCCACTGGTCAACAGCTCAGTGTTGGACATTTTCGTTCAGGCCTTGGAGTTCCCAAAACCCCACCTCCGTTTGTGATACACAGAGCTACCAGGACACCAGGTCCCCTTAAGGGCTACACAATGGACTGGGATGAACAAAATCATCCAATTCACACACGGCAGCGCCCTCTCCCTGAGAACATGTTGATTCCCGGACAATTTTCAGTGCTTCACTGGTACCAGAGCTGGCCAGGACTATTGCTGCATGAGTTACAATAGTCAAAAAAATTTCTGGAGTCCCAGTCCCTCTTTCATTACAAATTATGCACTGACTAGCCTAGCAACCCGAGGCATCTCAGGGTTCATTCCTCCTTTGCTCCTGTCCAAGTATGTGTGCCACCGTCTTGGGAAGAGCCATGCCAGGATCGAAACAGACTGTAATGAGGTGCCTTGCTATCAGATCTTAGTGCCTTTATTCACAGATCTCACTCTCCCCCAGGACACAGCCTTGCCCCTTAAACAGATGCTAGTTCCCAAGTAGTTAAGACTGACTTTAATGCTTGTCTGTTTATCTGGGTGGATCTCAAAAACACTTTTCAACCATTAATTCGTAACACCTCCACATACTCCCGCAAAATAGGTCAGTATTACTAACCCCATTTAAATGCTGGGTAGGTCACAATACAGAGGCAAACAGACTTGGCCAAGGTCCCACTGTGAGTCAGTGGCAGAGATGAGGATTAAAATCCCTCCCAATTTCCAGCTTGCTGCTCAAATTGCAACCCCATATCCTTCCTCTGCATTCCCACTGGCATACAGGTAACAGTTTACATTCCTTTAATAAACAAATCCTTCCTCTGCTGGGGCACCCAGAGCTCTGAGAACCTGATTCAGAGCCGCAGCAGAACAGCACCAGAAATGTCTTCTCCTTGATAACTTTGACATCACTTACTGCCCTACAGGTCCTCACAGCCTTTGTATGACATGGAGTAACCAGCAGTGCCCCTTGTCTCTCCTACAGTTTTCTTCTTGAGATGATTGCTTTGTTCAGTCCAGCCTCCCTATGTCCCCAGTCCAAAATCCCCCAATCCTCTGCATTTGCCTTCTCCACGGCCTTTATTCAGACCCTGGTATAGAAAGAGGATGATGCCACTGCCCTGCCCACCTTCCTCTGCACAGCACTTCTTTACTCAACACGCAGCCAACCTGCAGAACTCATTGCCAGAGGATGTTGTGAAAGCAAAGACTTTAAGAGGGTCCAAAAAAGAGCCAGATAAGTTCATGGAGAATAGATCCATCAATGGTTATTAGTCAGGAGGGGCAAGGATGCAACCCCATGCTCTGAGCATCTGTAATCTCTTTTGCAGGACTGGGCATGGATAACATCACTTGATGATCACGTTCTCATCATTCCCTCTGAAACCCCTGACCAGTGTCACAAGACAGGACACTGGACTAGAAGACGAACCAGTGGTCTGACCAAATCTGACTGTTCTTATGCACAGACAACAGAAATGCAGCCTGCATGCCACCCTAACCACATCCCTTATCTGCAGCATGCCAGCCATTAGAATCAGCTTCAGTGGGCGGCTCTAAACGCTCAGGCTGAAAGAGGCACCCATGTGAACTGGGGATGGAACAATTAAAACAAGCCAGGAGTGGCAGCCTCTTTTCTTCTCCCTTGCTGGCTATGCCTGGGGCAATCTTGGCTTTGAAATGGCCCTCCAGGCTGGAGACTGATCTTGCATGTGAACAATGCTGGCAAACTGGCAGGACAAGGGATGGAGCTTCAAGCTGTATAGCCCAGAAGGAGGGAGTATTTTCTAGTGGTTAAACCAGAATCAGGCGTTTTGAGTTTTATTCCTGATTTGCCACCGACTCATGGCATGATCCTGGGGCAGATAACTTCACCACTTTGTGTCGCAGTGTCCCACCAGTGAAACAAGGTTAATATGTAGCACACCTGTGAGCTGCAGTCTCAGTGAGCTCCTGGTTGCAAAGTGCCTTGAGACAGTTGAAAGGAGCTGTTTTAAGTGTCAGGTCTGATAGCAAAAAACAAGGAGTCCTGTGGCACTTAAAGACTAACCAAATTATTTATTGCATGAGCTTTCATGGGAGAAAATCCCACTTCATCAGACACTTTCTCCCACAAAAGTTCACATAATAAATAAATTGGTTAGTCTTTAGAAGTGCCACAGGACTCCTTGTTTACTTTGCTGAACTAGACAAACACAGCTGCCCCTTTGGAACAGGTCTGATAGCATCATCGTCATCTCTCTGGCTACCTGGGACTGCTGTGTCCCCTCACACCACAGCCTGGGATGCCACTGAGGGTTTTCCCTGGGCCAAAGATGCGTCACCTGATAACGTCAGACGGGTGCATTCTGCCTGCTGTGTGAGCAGCAGACTGAGTGGAGGCTAACTGGTGTCCTGTGCTCAGACTGCCAACTGCTCTCTGGAGAACCACGAGGTTGCACTTTCAAGCACTGTCCATCTCCATTTCAGCCACAGCTGTGGACAAGGCTCCTCTTCCTAGGGCTGGGCCTTTTCTGCTGCATTTCTGAGCCTCACATCAATTAACTTGTCTCCATCCTTCACAGAAACAGGCTAAGATTATACATAGCCAAACAAGCACCTAAATACCTCGGCTCCCTCTGGCTGCTTTGCTGTCTGTTATAATTTTGCCCCCCTTCCCAAGTAATTCAGGCACCAAGTCTGCCCACAGTGCAACTTTAGTCCCCAGCAGAAAAGCAAGTGTAAAAGGAACTACATGCCAGATTGTTCCCCATACTGGAAAACACTACATAGAAAGCAGGAAACACTGCAAGGTTCTCCTCAGAGTTTCCTCAAGCTCGTTCTGCTGTGAGCAGATTTATCCTCCAGCCCCATGCAACGGACATGAGGTCTGTCGCACAAAACCCGTACACCTCCCTCCAGAGATGGCTGCCTCTGTGACCACTGCATGTGTCAACTCATTAAGTGCTTTGACCTTTTGGGGTGAAGAGCAACAGTCAGAGAACCCTATACTAGTAATTCACCTTCCGGTTCCCCAATCTGCACTTCTGCTGCATCCCACTCCTTCTTCCCTCCAGGCATCAGGCTGCCCTCAGCATCCTGCCTGACACACTTATATTTCAGTCTACTTCTCTACTTTTTCTGAGATGTTTTCATTCCCTTTCTCAGAAGTCTTGCTGCCCCAGTTCTGTGCTGCCAGCCAAACCAGCTGTTAAACTTCCCGTTTCAAGCTCTCCACATAGATTGCTGTGGAAGTCCGCTGGCTAACTTTTTGCCATCTCAACTCCGTATGATTAACAGTGACACACAATCCTTAGGCAACATTTTTTCCATCCTTCCTGTAGGAGTTGCAGCTAAACCACGTTTCTCTATCATACCACAATGTGGAGCTGTATTGAATGCGTCTGCTGATGTCAAGAATAGTCTATTGTGCTTCCCCAAGCTTATAATATTGACAAAGACTGATATTAATGAGCCTTTTGAAAAACTCTGAAAAACAGCTTATTGAGAAACAAAGCTATGGCTGTATCCCCTATTCTCTGCTTTCCCTCCTCCCTAGCCCTTGTAGATTGCTGCCCAAAGCCTATAAGGTCAGGAAAAATGGTTCTTTTCCTAGATCTGCCACTGATTTACGGCATGGGCCTGCATTGCCTCTCGGTTACATGCACAAATTGTTCCAGTAAAGCTAAAAAAAAATATTTATCTGTATGTTGGGAAAGCCAAAGAACCCCTGTCATGGACCAGGCCTGCATTATGCTGGGTGCTGCACTAACAAAGAACAGAGTGAACAAGGAATCTGGTGTCACTTTTAAAGACTAAGAAATATATTTATTACATGAGCTTTCCTGGGAGTAAAATCCCAGTTCGTCTTAAGTTCCCCGTCTTCAAGCATCTGATGAGGTAGGATTTTCTCCCAGGAAAGCTCATGCAATAAATAAATTTGTTAGTCATTAAGTGCCACTGGACTGCTTGTTTATTTTGCTGAACTAGACTAACATGGCTTCCTCTTTGGAACAGAACAGTGTCTCTGCTCTGAAGAGCGGACAGCATGACTGAGGCCTTGTCTACGTATAAAAATGGTACTGCTTCAACTCTACTGATGCAGTTACAGTAGCAAAGCCCTGTTAGGTTTGATGCAGTTATAATGTGCATAGGTGATATTGGTTTGGGAGGGAAACAAACAGACCCTACTGGGATTAGGCACTGCTACACCCGTGTAACTGCACCCACACCAAAGCTTAAAACAGGTCATCGGTAAACGTGCATACTCCTGACAGACACAGCTGGTATAAAAACTGGGTACAGCCCATGACTCAGTTGGTGCAACCCGGCCCTTCTCCCTGCAGGGACCCTCTTATATAAGGCTCAACCTTGCTCATGTAGGTTTGGCTTGCCCCTGTAAATTGACCAGTGCAAACAAAACTGAAAAAAGCCTGGTGTTTTCAACTGAATCCCCCATCCCACTCCCGAGTGTTGCATTGGTTTAACTAAATCAATTTTTTCTTTAAAAAAGAAAAAAAAACCAAAACAACCAAACATACCTTTAGCTAGGGTGACCAGATGTCCCGATTTTAGGAGGACAGTCCTGATATCTGGGTCTCTGTCTTATCTAGGCACCTATTTCCACCCCACACCCTGTCCTGATTTTTCCCACTTGCTGCCTGATCACCTACCATTCATTAAACTGGTGCAAGTGAGCCTGTGATTTCATTACCAAGTTAGTGCAGCTGAACAGCACCTGGGTCTGAATGGCCAGGTTAGCCTTGCCTGTATGTGAGCAATGAACTGCAAAGCGCCACCTGATTTAGCGCATCCTCAGCAACAAGATCCTGCCTTCTGAGGAAACTGAGCTGCTCTGTGATGCCTGTAGAACAGATTGGGGGAGAACTCCCCACTGCCCTGGGCACATGGGAGGAATTGTGCAAAGGCACTGAATGAATATTAGCATTGCAGAGAGCTGGCTGCATCCTCACTGCAAAGTGGGTGAGTTACCAATCCGAGTGTCTTGGGCTCTAACGCTCACCTCCAGCCAGGCTCAGTGGCGTAACAATGGGGAGGTGGTGGGAGGCCAAGCCCTAGGCACTGGGATGCAGGTGAGCACTGGGCGAGGGGAGAGCAGGCTGCAAAGCATGAAGTGGCATGGGTACCTGGGGGATGAAAATGTGGGCTTGGCCCCTGGTGCCAGATGCATTCACTACAACCCTGGCCAGGCTAGCTACAAAGCGCCACTTACCTCTGGTGAGAGATTTTTGGGGGTAGGATAGAAGGGACATCAGGGGCAACCCCTAAGTAAAGAACCTGGGCTGCTGTGCCCTGAAGACAGACCTCATGGGCCTGAGCCAGGCTTTAATCTCTCTGGCTGGGCTTATCAAAGGAGCCAAAAGGAGTTAGTCACCCAAACCCCACTGAAATTTGATCACCCAACCTCCTAAGGATAGCTTGAAAATCCCAGCCCCCAGAGCTCAGTGTCCCCCTCTATAAACAACCAATTTGTGGGACAGCTGAAGTTGATGGGGGCTGAAGGTATCCAGCATCTCTTAGGATCCTGGCCCAAAAGGAGTCAACCAGAGTCCTAGGGATGAACATAGAAACCCGGCCATAAAGGGCCCCATAGACAGGAAGATCCCATTCCACACCACTGCTGTGGAGAAAGAACAAGAGAAGCTGCTTACTGGATCAAAGCAGAATTATCCCAAATTGTTTTCTTTTTCCTGGAGGTGTGAGGGGGGTCTTTACCTACACACTCACATCAAGCCTATTTCCGGGTCTGGCCTGGCTTAGTGCATGGGTATTTTCTTCAAATGCCTCATAGATCCACTGAATTGGGGTCTGATTTTCTGAAGCTCCGAGCACCCGGAACCCCAACCAAAGCTAACAAGAGCTAAAGGTGCTTGGCACCTCCGAAAACTAAGCCCTTATTGTCCCGTTGCAGCCAAGTGGACAGAGCAAGGGAGTGGGACTCGAGCGCTATCCTGGGCTCTGCCACTGAGCTGCCAGTTGGCCTTGGGCAAGTCACTTCCCTGCTTTATGCCTCATTTTCCCCACATGGAAAATGGGATGGTGACACTGACCACCTTTGTAAAACACTCCGCATCCACTGCTGTATAAGCTAGGTATTAACAACTAACCTTTAATCCCCACTTAATCTCTCTCCAGCCTTCCCATTTATAAATTCAGCCTACTTTGTTCTCCTCCACCTCCTTTCCTGTGTTCTACAGGGTATCACAGAATCCTAGGGTTGGAAGGGACCTCATGAGGTCATCTAGTCCAGCCCCCTACTAAAAGCAGGATCACTCCCACTAAATCACCCTAGGCAGGGTATTGTCTGACTGAGCCTTAAATATCTCCAAAGATGGAGATTCCACCACCTCCCTATGCTTCCAATGCTTCACCACCATCCCAGTGAGAAAGTTTTTCCTAATATCCAACCTCGAGCACCCCAGCTGTAGCTGGAAACCATTGCTCCTTGTTCTGTCCTCTATTACTACTGAGAACAGCTGAACTTCCTCCTCTCTGGAGCACCCCTTCAAGTAGCTGAAGGTTGCTATCAAATCCCCCCTCAGTCTTCTCTTCTGCAGACTAAGTAAGCCAGGTTCCTTCAGTCTCTCCTCGTAGGTCATGTGCCCCAACCCCCTAATCATTTTCGTTGCCCTCCGCTGGACACTCTTTAATTTGTCAACATCCTTTCATATCATAATAGCTGGAAACCCCTTTCTAAACCTGAACCATTTAAATTTCAAGGCAACAAGTTTCTCTTCTCTTCTTCCTGAGCCACTGGTTATAGAAGACAAGAAAAGCGTAGCAGAATCAGATGCATGAGGGCAAGAGAAATGCAGAGCTCCACATCACGTTACAGCTCCAGGGTGCCATCCCACTTGGTTTCTTTCATCACATCTGAACCACCAGCAGGGCTGAGGAGCTCAGAGGATTTGGCAAACATTAATTGAATCTCACACCAAGGAGGCAGGAAAGTATTTCTCCAACTACATGTGGACACTGTGGCAAAGGGAGGTTTGCCGCCATGTCCAATATCACGCTTGCCGTGCTGGGAGCACAACCCACATCTCGACCCTCAGTTTTTAACCATCAGTCTCACGTTCCTTCCTGAACATATATGAATATACCCGTGTGCTTAGAGAAACATGCTCAACCCAGCCACATCCCCTGGTGCCACGCCTGGGGCCTGAGGAGAGCAGCACAGGAGACCATCACATTTCACTGCCCAACCACTTTAAAAACAATGGCTGGGATTGCCTCAGGGGTTAGATGCCCAAATACCCTTGGCTCTTCATACAATCCATTCAGAGAGTGCACTGGGGCTAAATCAGGGACATTAGCCATTTCAGCTGCTTTTTTCCCCTCAACATCTGGTGCTTTTCTTCCCTGGAAAAGGATCCTCCTTTCAGAAGGCTACAAGGCCGAAGGAATGGCATAAATCTCACCATAGTTCTTAGCTCTAAGCCGACACCAAATCTCACAGAACAGTAGGGGAAGGTCCCAGTAACGTGGGCATCTCTGCTCCAATGCAGCATTTGCTCTAACCCCCGCTTTAAAGGCTTTGCATTTCTGATGTAATCAGCATACAGCAATAAGCAGCCGTGACAGCTGCAGGCTTGTGTGGGATGAAAACAAATCTAGGCCTGTGCAAGTGGCTTGTTACACCCTGTACCAACGGACAGTGGGGTCTTGCTCTTCCCCACCTACGGTCAAGTTGAAACTCTCAGAATGGCAAGATCTAGCATGGGACAAAATGAAAACATCTATATGCTGCGCATGGCAACATGCACCTTGTAACTAACACTGCTGGGAAGAACAGCTCGAGATGCAAAAGGTGAGAAATGGAAGCCTTAACTCTGCTCTGAAATGCAATTCTAGAAAAACAGCCCCATGGGGCGGCTTCCAAGATTGTCTCTGAAAGAGTCGAGATCAACCTTGCCCAATTATGGTTTTATCTCTTCTTCACTGCTCAGCTCTCAGTGCACCAATTCAAGGAAATCACACGGTAACTGCCATCCTGGTACACTGCTTCGTCCTCACCTACTGCAGTAACTCAACAGAGCTAGCAGACCAGGTTAAATATAGCTTGACTCACAGTCTCCTTAGATAGCCATTCTACTTGGAGATCCTTTTAACAAATTTCACAAAGGCCAAAGGCGCGCACACCACAGTGATATTTGCAGCTAAGCAAGTGTCAGATGGGTTTCTTAGAGGCACGTTGAATAGTTCTGCTCTGGGCCTGGACTATCCCCCAGGCCCCAGGAGAGGTAACATCACAGCACAAAGATCCAAGAGCTTCACCTGTTTCTCAGCCCTTCCCCAAGCAAAACTCCTATTAAGACTGGCAGAATTTGACCCTCAGGGAACAAGATCATTTCCCTGCTATTCAGCTGTCGAGTAACTTGGCCCTAACATGGAGGAAATGGGGGAAAGGAAGGAGTCTCAAGGTTTACTACTTTCCATGTATGGGTCTGTTTCCATTTCACAACTCATCACACATACAGGCAGCAACCGCTAAGCAGAGCGTCTCCTTCTGATGCAATATTTCACATTCCTCTGTGTGCTTATATCACAGGTTGACTACCATGTTACAAGAACTCTGAACAAACAAGCTCTTCCAACCCAAATTCCAGGGCTAATGTCTAAATTAGCTGTTATTTTAAAACAAAACACAGTCCCCGCATGGGGGGAAAATATGATACGATTCTCGTTAAAGTATAATTAACTCTGTTCTATTGAGATGACTATTGTAGGTAGAAGAAACCTGTTTAAAAACCAGGCCGGATGGGTTTTAGGTTCTGTACAACTCAAGTGCTTTTGTGAAGCTTATGGGTGATCAGGGTAAAAACAAAAGCAAATATATAAATATACCTCTTTGGCAAAACCGTGAAGGATTTTATAAAAGTGTTAAGTGTTTAAAAATGCTTTTCCTTTCAAGGGAGGGGGTGAAACGCAACAGGAAGGAGACAAGTGCGCGTCAAAGAAAGAAAGAAAAAAATAGAGTTTGGGTTCCTTACCTTGGTGAGCAAAATTGAGAGGGGTGAGACTGGGAAAGTGGGTGAGAAAAATGATGAAGCAGCTTGAATTTGAAGACTTCCCTCTCCTTCACCCCCCCCCCAAAGGGTTACTTTCTAACTAGTCATTTTGTGAAGACCCCATTGCTTCCCCCTCACTTACAGGAACATGATGCAAAGACCAAGCCCACTGCTAAGCCACGACACTGTTACACTAGCCATGTGCAGTGGGTTTTTTTAATTTACTGCAGGTTCAACTGAGCTGCAAAGCAGCACCAAGCACTGCCTTGTGCCTCTCAACATGTCTGTGATCCCCAAGGGCAACACAGAGCGGATCAAGACTCAGAAACCCCAGAGTCCCTCCCCCTGTGGCTTTTGGGTCTCATTTTCTACTTACTTTCAGTTGGGATTTGGACACTTTGCCACTTTTCTCCACATCCAGGGCGGTGAAGGCATACCAGATGGATTTTAGGAGCTCTGTTCGCAAGTCCATGGCTAGAGGCGCGGATGACAGAGCCTGCTCTGTCAACGAGGATCCGGTTTCAGGAAACTGACTCTCTCACTCCAACAGTCCTCACAAACCTGCAATTAGAGGAGCACCAGCGCCACCTGCTTGGCTACACCTCAGACAGGCCCACAGGGCTCTGCTGCCATCTTTCTGCCCAGCTGACACACACTCACCTTTCTGCCCTCATCAGCACAGCTGTACCTCAAGCACCTCAGGGTTTTAGCCCACCTTGGTCACCTCTGACATTCCTTTCTTGCTTAAGCCCCCAGATTTTTGTGCAAAATCTGCTGTGGAAACAGGATTTGGGACCAGGTAAAACTTAGCACTTAGTCTGCACATGCTTATCAGGGGTCTCAAACACATGGCCTGTTGGCCGCATGCAGCCCTTGAAGTTATATCCTGCAGCCCGCAACGATACCATTGTTACCAGTATTTGCAATATTGTTGTAGGAAAAGGTTTCAGTGGTGCAGCCCTCAGAGTAACGTACTAGTCCTCATGCAGCCCTCACGGTGATTTGAGTTTGAGACCCTTGCTTAAAGTGCTGTAAAATCCATTAACAGATCTCACTTAGCTAGCTCCCAGAAGACGGCCTGGTTGATGAGATGGCATCCCAGTGATCTTGCAGGGGGACTCAGCCCATTACCCTCAGCACACAGGCTCCATTGATTCCCAGCAGCCACATGCGCACTACAGTGACAACCTCTGCTAGGTGGAGAGCCTCAATGGACCCGGTATGGGGAATGCATGGCACGTGACAGCTAAGAAATTTAGCTTTTTGGCTCAGTTTGGAAATAGGCTGGAGAATCCTAGTTAGGGAGAAATGCCAAGAGGTCCCAGCCACGTAGGAACTCAGCCAAGAGGCCTAAGGGCTACCCAAAAACATTGTATTCAGGGTCAGCAGCACAGAACTGAACCAAATGGGAATCTCAGCACTTCTGGCATCTCCTGTCAGGCTCTCTCGCTCGTTCTCACACTTACACAATCTCTCTCCCTCTCACACACTGGAAAAGGGAGCAGAGTGATTGGTGTGTCTTGAGGCTGCATATTCCCTTTCTGCAGGACCTTTATCCTTTACAGTCTCAGCAGAGACTATCTACTGAAAACCAAGACCCTGGAAGCCCTAGGGGAGGAAGAAAGGTTCATGGCACAGCACTGGACTTGAACTTTGGAGATCCACATTCTTCGCCCAGGAATAACTATGGTGAAGATTTAGAAACCAGCAGCACAGGACCCGTTGTCCACATTCTTCCTGTTTGCTACTCCCTATTCTTGGGTGGCTTCCAGTGTGATCTTGGTCAGTTCAGTTCATCTATTTAAATATCAATTTCTCCCCCTCCATTGATCAGATACTACCAACAAGATCCATGTTAAGTTTCTAGATGCCCAGTAACTGACAGATTTTTCTGGGTGCTCACTGGTAACACCTCCTACGGGCCCATCTTCAGGCTGAGTCCAGAGAAGCCACCTAGGGAGAGATTCTTTACCACTACGACAGGATGTGACAGGATTGAAACCTAACACAGGGAGAGGCTGTTCAGGTTGCTGGCACAATTGCCTATCACTGATGCACAGGGACGCTAGTTAGCTCTGCATGGAGACAAGCCCCTAAGATGGGGCAGGGAAGGGAAAAGAATGCGTGAGAGTCCTGTGGCATCTCATAGACTAACAGATTTCTTCGAGCTCAAAGAAATCTGCTAGTCTATAAGGTGCCACAGGACTCCTGCTACTTTTGCTATATACAGACTAACATGGCTACCACTCAGAAAAAAAAAATGCAAATTTAGGAGCTTTATTAAGAACACATCAAATCCTGTCCACCTGCTCCCCCCCATGGGCTGCAGGGATTGAAAGAGAAAGAGGAAATGATATTTTAAAAAAAACCATTTATTTAAACACGTTATTTACATCTAACTGTCCCCCAAGGAGTGCTGGCCTGCCAAATAGAACGCTACCCTCTTCCCCAGCAGCCAAGCCAAAGGAACTTGGCTGTTGAGTCAAAAAGGGAATGGGGGAAGGAGAGCGGGAGCAGGAAAAGTATGGCCACATCCAGGCTAACCTGGATCCTGCCTGTGGCAGGCCCTCGGTTTGTTCCGGTGACAAACTCTGACTTCCAGCGCCAAGAAATTATCGTCGTCCAAAACTCCGAGACAGCCGGGGGTTGCTCTGACGGGGCTTTATTGCTTCTCTGCATTTGCTACTTATGTGCCACTTGTGGTTGCATTTCTGGGGGGCGGGTGTGATGGGGGGATATCAGACCCTCCGGTCACCTCCAACACCCGATGTGAGAGAGCAGGAACCAACTCTCTGAAATGATCGCTTATTCTGCAGCTCCACTCAATCATCTTGCTTTGGAATTCCAGCTCTTGGCCACAAAGGAACATAAGAGCGCCTGCCATTCTCCAGTCTTGGGCACATCAGCATCTATGGTAAGTTAGCCGGATAGTCCAGATGGCAACAGAGCGTCTGCCCCAGACCCAGGAAAGCTTGAAGCCACCAGCAAAAGCCAGTCGCCAGGCTTCTTAGAAGGATGTTGCTGGAAGTGATAGGAGAGCTCTTTAAACAGGGTCACGCTGGCCCCTGTATCTGCTCCTGCCACCTGCCTAGTACCGAACCTGATGCATGTAACAGTTAGCAGGGATCTGTCTGCATTCATGGACAGTGCCACGCATTAGTTTGTCTTCTGCACAGCAGCTGGTATGGCTGTTTCTGTTTCTGAACCCCCAAGAGAACGCAAGGGTCCATTTGATTGCCATCTCTGCTCCATTCATCTCCCTGCCCATGGATTGTGCGGTACCTCAGCACCCATTCTCGGATATGGCTGCATTCAGGGTCACAGACCCCTGCTGAATTGCTGCTGTTGCCATGCTGATGGCCTCCTCCAGGCTCTGCTGCTCTTCCAGCTAGAGGAGGAGACACAAATGAGTGGTTTCATTCTCTCAAACTCATAGTCTGGCTCATCCTAGACTTAAGAGGAGCAGAATGAGATGCATGGTGGCTGGGCTGAGAAGGCCTGAGAAACTTGGGAGAAAAGGAAAGGGTGCAGGGGAGAGAGGAAGACTGGGGCAGCAAAGCCAAAGAGAAAGAACACAGACGCTGGCACAGGACAAGCAGATACACGTGAGAGAAATACAAGGGGCAGAGAATGAGTGCAGGGTAAGGAGCAGAGAAAATGGGTGTGGCGAGAAGAAATAAGAGTGCTGTGCGCTGAGGCGACTGCTGTGAGCGAGCCAGACACTAATACCCAAGAAGTAGACATGTGTGGGAAGGTAGGGGTCCAAGCAGAGGGGGAGAGCAAAGTCAGCCCCAGGTGGGGTGTCACTCGGTACCTGCAGTGCGATGTGCGTGCCGCTCGCGGTCGCTAGCAACGCCACTGGCTGTGGATGGAGGGATGCAATGGCTGACTCTTCAGACATCACTGCCCCTGTGGTGACTATTGTGACCTGGAAAACATTAACCCAAATGAACTTCACAGAGAAAAAGTGTCCTCATGGCCAGAACAGTCCCAATGAGTAAGCAGAAAGAAACATACCGGCTGCGTCTCAGTCCCGTCTGCACTGACCATGGTTACAGTGTGAGTGCCGGAAGCCGTGAGGTCTTCCTGTGGCACTGTGATGGTGCCGCTCTGTGTGACCATGCTGATGGCACTGCCCAGTGCCTGTAAGTCCTCACGGGATAGATTGACCTGTGATAAGAAAAGCAAATGGCCAGCCACTGAAGCGTTAACAGGGCATAATCTGAACTTGTCTCCCTCCCCTTTAAGCATCCTCTATTCTGCTTATGAGGAGTCTTTAAGTGCCACACCATTCCTTGTTTGTTTTGCTGAACTAGACTAACACAGCTATCCCTTTGGAGCTTAATTTTCTTTGGCAGCCTCATAAGCAAATTGAGGAGTTATTTTCAGCAGCTGCTTTCTGAGCCTGATGTGGCAGAAAGAGGTTTTCACATTTAGCCCTAAGGCCCTGCTGAGGGGGATGTGGCTGGTTGTAATTTGAGCAACAAGCAAAGTCCAGTCCAAAAGCAGCCAAAACCAATACAGCTTGAAAACTGCTAGCATCTGAAGAGCACTCTCTGGTGGTTTGGTGAACCCCAGTCTAGCTCCCACAGGACAAATGATGTGTCTCCTTAAGAAAGCAGCAGAGGTCAAGGGACTGGCTCCTTCTCTGCCCTCCATGTAAAGTTGATGCCTGATAGCGGGGGAATGCCAAGCGGCTTCTGCCAGGATGGACCTGCTGCAGGTTACAGCCTGCAGGTTTCCAAAATCTCTCAGCGGCATGGCAGTCAGACAAAAACTACCTCTAAAATCAAGACTAAGATGAAGCCCAGCCCACACCCCATGTCTACTTAACAGTAAAGAAAACAGTGGCCCAGGAGGATGGAGAATGTGTGTGCCTGGTAGCTGCATCCCCCAACTCTACAGGGCCCCTGGGCTCTGTACCTGCTGTGTCCCATCCTGAGAGATAAGTGAAACCTGGGTAGCCATGCCATCCTCCTCCTCCTCTTCCTCCATCTCCGAAAGGAAAGGAAGCTGCTGGTGCTTCAGCAGAGGGTCCTTCTCAGCAGTGCCAGCTGGGGCAAATAGGAAAGAAAGCACCAGTGAGAAGGGCGGCATCTGGATGTGACAGTGTATCTACACCCCTGGGATCAGACTGTTCTCTGGAGGGACAGGACAATGAAATGGATAACAGGATGGGATTGTAAGGCAGTGACACAATGTGGGTCTGGAAGGGGGCTCATTTCCCACCCCCAGCACAGAGCTGGATCTGAACGGCTGCAGGCCTAGGATGAGGGACTGGGTGTAGGGGAGACGAGGCAGGGTCGGGCTGCAGGCCCCATATGTCCCTTTGCTGCATGGTTTAATCCATGCCCAGTGTGGGCTGCAGGAGGATGTGGCCCACACCTTCCAGCTGCTGCTGTTCATAGAGGGCTTGCTCGCTCTCTTCTGTGGCCTCCAGCTCTCCATGAGCGCTGCGCTTGTGCATGGCCAGCGTGGAGGTCTGGCGGTAGGTTTTCCCACAGTTGTTGCAGGTGTATGGCTTGCACTGTGTGTGAACTACGTGGTGCTTGTACAGACTGGAGTACTCAGTGAAGCGCTTCCCACAGCTTGGTACCAGGCACATGTACGGCTTCTCACCTAGGATGGGAAGAGACGCTGTCATACAAGGAGGTGGGGCCACAATAGCACTAGGCAAGTCGTCGGTGTCAAAGCCCGGCACAAGCATTAACAAACTTGTTATCATGCTCGAAGGGTGCTGTGGGGATTCATATGGGAAACCAAGGCACGGAGAAGCCAGATGATTTAACCAAAGTCTTCCAGTGAGTCAGTGGCAGAGCCAAGAACAGACTCCATTATTCTACCCAACCCCCAGTTCTGGGCTCAGATCAAACCTGGAGGTATTTTCCAGGCAGATCTCCCATCACTCTGCAAAGCCAGGTGCGTCTTGTAGACACAGAGATCTGTAGAGTCATTGCTAATTTTATGGAGAGTTTTATCAGTCTATTTTACAGGGGAGCAGCAGGCTCCAGAACCACTACCAGAGTTTAAAGAGGAAAGGGTGATCAGCTCTCATGCTTCAGGGCATAAACTGATAGAATATTGGGGTCAGGAGGAAGCCCTTCCCATCCACTATATATGGCAGAGAACTACAGGGCAAGTTCATCACAGAGGCTTGTCTGGCCTTCCTCTGAGCACCAAAGCTGGTGGCAGGATACTGGAATTGATGGAACAATAAACTAGTCCACTAAGTCAAGTGCTACATTCTTCATGCACCCTCAAAATCTGGAAAGGGAACATTTGACCTGGTTACAGAAATCACTGGAACTAGACAGTGAGGGCACCAGGTATAGGCAATGTTGTCACTTGGCTATGGAAGCAGGTGTCTTTCCCGCAGGGGGAATTACATCTCTCCCCAGGTTACCTGTGTGGATTCTCATGTGGTTCTTGTAGTTGGTGGCGCTTGTGAATCCTCTCCCACAGTTGGGCTCAGGGCACATGTATGGCCGCTCCCCTGTGTGTGTCCGGATGTGGACCTTCCGGATGTTGGAGGTGGTGAAAGAGCGGCCGCAGCCTTCAAATGGGCACTTGAAGGGACGCTCACCTTCAGCAAGAAAAAGAAGAAAGGCACTGGTCTTAGCTCCCCACAGCACCCTGGGGTTTGAAATGGTGATCACACTCCCGCCACCATCTCTGTTACATTCAAGAGTCCCTCAATTCCAAGGTCCTCAGGGCATTTGGACAATTCAGCCTACACTGGATACAAAAATAAGCAGAAAGGATGGGCTGCAAGGCATGCACAATAGCTTCAGGCTTTTGACAAGTCTTTTTCATATTCCCCTCCCACCTGATCCTGGGGGGAAAATAAGCAGCTCTCTCTTTACTAGGTGAATTTAGAGTTAAGATGACAGCACGGTCAGGGGCAGTGCACCCAAGTGCATCAGGACTGCAGGGGTTCCCCCGTAGCATAGGAGGGAAGCAAAGTCTCCATGACCAAGTATGACTTTTCTGATGAGGCCACCAAGTGCACGCATGTTCTGCAGCAAACAAACTAATACTCAAACTCCTTCCACTGTATTTTTTTAACATGTAGCCAACAGCAAAGCTTAGGTTTGTGGTGCTTTTCTCCCTGTCTCAGTCTGATACCCGTGCAGCATCATTAGGAAGGATCAAAGGATACAGAATCTTCATCCACACACAAGCATACAGCAATGCAAAGCACAAAGACAACAAAATACACAAATTAACATGCTGTTTGCTGCAATCACACTGTGCACTTTGCTCACGTGTTCCACCCTTCCCCTGATCTATGACTGCCTGGTCTGCTTAGACAATATTGCCTCATTCTTTTCTTGTACACCTGTTTGTCTATATCCACCTGCTGGCTCTTGTCTTGTACTTAGATTGTAAGTTCTTTGGGGCAGGGACCATCTTTCTGTGTTTGTACAGTGCGCAGTACAGTGGGATACTGGTCCATTACTGGGGATCCTGGATGCTACCTTAATAAACTCAATAAAACAATAATCAAAATGGACATGCGCTTCCTTGCCATTCGGGCCTTCAGAGCGGGGGGAGTGGGCTCACACTTCTTGCCATGTGGTGGTGCAGCCCACCTGTGTGTGTGCGGATATGTTTCTGCAGGTCCCCTGAGGTTTTGAAAGCTTTGCTGCATACGTCCTCGGGACACTTGTATGGCTTTTCACCCGTGTGCGTTCTCACATGGCTCTTCAGCCCGTACCCTGTAAAGGAAGAGGTCACTGGAAGTTTACGCTGCAATCTGCTGCATGTAGCCTGGTAATACGTGAGCAATCTCTCATTCCATAGATTTCTTAGGGCTCTGTTCTGTGCCTTGGAACAGTGGTTCCCAACCTTTTCTCTCTTGAGGCACATCTTGATACCTTTAACTATTTTGAGGCAGACCACCACAGAGTCTCCAAATGAACTCATGACTATCTATGAGCCAATTCAGAACTCTTTGAGTAGTTTTGCTAAAAATTCTGTGGCACACCAGTTCAGGCCAGAGGGCATACCCATCTGCCATGCCACAGTGGCTGGGAAACACTGCGCTGGAAGCTAGTGGGATGGAACACCTAGACTGCCAGCAATCACAGGTTCAAATCCTAGAAGGGGCCATTTAGTTCTTCATCCATCCAAGTTAAATGAACTGAGTTCCAAGCAGTTTACAATGCGTGAGGGGAAGGGGTAAAGGTGCCTTCCCAACAAGGCCTTAAAAACCAAGCTCCCCTAGAAAAACAGAACCGACAGTTCGGGTACAGGGGACAGTTTCTTGGCACGTGATCTAAAATCATTACCGGTAGCAAATGCTTTCCCACAGCCTGGGAAGTCACAGCTGTACGGCCGATCGCCTGTGTGAGCTCGCTCATGCACCTGGAGAACAAGAGAAGGGAGATGATGTGAAGTCAAGACTCAGGTGGAGCAGCAGAGTGTGGAGATCTGGGAGAAGAGGCATCCGCAGCTGAACAGGAACCCTCAATTCCACCCCTACCCCAATCAATCAGACACAGGGTTCTCATTTCCTTCCTGTGCTAGAATGTCATGTGGCATCTGCTGCCATTATGCCATGCCGACACTAGGGTCAGCTAAAAGATTCTGAACCGCTAGGTGACAGAGGAAATCAGTTTTTAACATCCGTTAGTTAGCTGGGGTGAATCCTAGGCTTCCTGCTTGAGTTCACCTCCATCAGCTAACACTTGGTAAAAACATAACCCATGTCCTAATGTATTTTTACAATACACCTTTTACTCAATGTTGTTTTAGTTGTGTTGGTCTCAGGATATGAGAGCGACCTGAAGCAGAGTTGTGTGTTGCTTGAAAGCTTGTACCTTTCATCAGCAGTTGATCCACTAAGAGATGCTACTTCCCTTACCAGGTCTCATCCTTTACCTTGCCCCAGATAAGATCTAATACAGTTATTGTGTCTACTTCAGACTATGCACTGGATAGCAAGAAAACAAGTGTTCCTAATGCTTTGATGAGATGCATTTCTGCCCATTACTGCAGAAGACTCACTGACTACCATGAGCTCTGCTTTGGAAGCCGTCTGTCATGGTTGCCTTCCCCAGCTCAAAGTTGCAAGAGCCAACTGTCAGGAAGAGGTCCCGCTTCCTCAGAACCCCTCGAGATCCCTCATGTTTTCTCACCTGCATATTCTCAAGACACCCACCTTTTTCCCAATTACAGTCCCATCCCTTTGGGGCTTGATGGTTGGAGGGACTCCACCAAATGGACGTAGGAAGTCACTGCAGAGTGTCACGTTCCTTTCAAAGGCCTTTCCCCTCAAGGTGCTGAATTGGAGTCTCTCAATCCCTTACATGGCAGCACAGCAAACAGCTATGATAGCACGGGGCGGCCCTCTGGATGAAGATTTAGGTGCTAACCTTAGCTGGCTTACCTTTAAATGGTGGGCCGTGGTGTACAGGCGGCCGCAACCTTTGTAACCACAACGAAAGGCTCTGTCACCAGTCTGCTGCCCCTTCCCATTGCTGTGCACTTCCTCTTCCCGCAGGTCCTGTCAAGAAACACAGAAAGTTTCAGCCTAAAGAACCACCACAAGATCTCTTGCGAGGCCAACATGAACCTCTCTCTCTAGACTCATCTCAGACAGTTGAAATTGAGTTGCATGCACCTACAAATGAACATACAGCTGTTCATACACAAGGCAATCAAAGGAAGTAGGAGTCAAATTCTGGACTCCATTTCCCAGCTCATTGTGTGATTGTAGGCAGGTCACTTTGCTTCCCCTGTGCCTCAGTTTACTCTATGTAAATATGGCTCATGGCATTTACCAGCCTTTCACAGGAGTTGCAAAGCTTCAGTAATTAACAGAGTGCAAAGTGCTTGGAAAATCTCTGATGAAAGGAGCTACAGAAGAGTTAAGATTACTGTGTCGTAAACTGAATAAGAATGTCAGTTTTAGAACCCTAAATTCCAACCTTGAAAAATTCTACTGGTCTGTTTGCCCATCACAAGTTATTCACTGACAAGTGGATTAAATATCTTCAGCTTTCCCATCACCATCATGGTGAGCCCAGGGTGGATAAGTAGATTTTGCACTTGGGCTACTATATTTTTAGGATGAAATGGGTTAGCATATTTTTAGGCTGAAATTGCAAGTCTGCTAGGTATATGAGGCACGTGTTGAAAAAGTCCAGGAAAAAGCAAAGGACAGGTCTATAAGCAGGTGATATCAACAAAAAGTAGCCATAATGGAAAAAAAGATTAACCATTTAACTGGTTAAGTCCAACATGGCACACTTATGACTCCTTTTCCAGGTTACACCTGAGAAGTGGTGGAGTGGCAAGTCAGCCTTAGTCGAATCAAGGAAACATCTCCCTGACAAGTACCAACCTGAGACAGAGCATCGCTAGAAACCTCAGTCTTCAAGTGGCAACTGCTATGCACTCCCATCTTCTCCTCAGAGATCTGCAAGCAGAGAGATGTAGCATTTTATTCATGGCCATTTATAGAGCACAGAACAGATGAGCAAAAACCAAGCAGCGACACATTCACACCAGCAGAGCTCTGAAGGGTGGCTACTGCTGCTGTCACTGGTGATGAAATATCTTGTTGCAGTGGCACAGGCTGCATCCAGCAAGTCAATCTTTGCTTACCTGTAAGCTGCTGGGAACCAGAAAAACATTCTCAAAATTAAAATGGAGTTGAGTGCAGCTGGCCACATCTTTAATAGGCAAACTTTAAAAAGACGACAAGTCGCAGCACCCAATGCTCCATATGAAGGCCAAGCAAATTAAACCAAAGCACTCACTGCATGCTGAGATTTAGAAACACACAACCACTTGGATCAAGCAGACACACTGCACGCTGGGATTTAGAAATCTCATTGGTCTCATGGTCATACTGAAGAGATCTTAGTGTGCTACCCTGGTCACATCAACCTCTTTATGAAAAGAAACATGCATCATTATGACTTCTTTCTGCATAGATTAAAAGTGTTTTTTCCTCAGAGAACCACTTGATTACATTAAAACAGAAAAGTCTGTAATTTGTGAAAAGGAGAGAATAAAATTTGCAGTGAATTTAAGTGTAAGAGGTACAAATGGGGGATTTTACCACAGAAACAAAGCCTGGGTTTTGGAATTTGCAGCTGATCGGGAAATTATACCATGTTCATATGTCCTAGAAACATACTCTCGCAGTATCTTATATTTCCATAGTACTTGCCATCCAGAACGATGACACTATGTTTTATAATGATACTTATCATCTGCCACTATAAGGCAGGCACTTCTAGCATGGAGGATGGCCATTGTTTAACAGCACACAGCAACACCTTACAACATTTTCAATCATGTGAAAAAGATTATATCCAACTGAAACAATAAAGGGAATTTATGAAATTACAAAGTAGAATAGGCCAATCTTTGTATCAACTTCTGTGGTAGATTTCCATGATTCAGCCCCATAATGTAAGACAGACATGATGCTGGTGTTAAGAATTCACACTCCCGTGTTAATGCCAAGCATGCTACTTTTCCAAATCATTCAAACTTTATGAAAATTCTTTGCTGCTTTTGATATTTGTTGCTTGAGATCAAGCACAGTGTCACCATCACCACACATCTCACTCCCTAGATAGGGAAAATGATTGACTTCCTCTAGTTTCATCATCTGCTCTAAAGGTTACTTTTAGGAAATGGATAGCTATATATTTTGTCTTCCCCTTATGGATAAACAAACCAACTTGTTTCACCACATCTGCCAAAAGCAGAATGTTTTCGTCCATTAAGCAATGTGTTGAGCTAAGCAAGACAGCGTCATCAGCAAAAATGAAGTAATCTAATTATGCTTTATCATTTGCCCATGAAATTCCTCAGTGGCTTTCTGTGGTTACTTTTTTCCTGATATAGTCAATGACCAGTGCAAACCTTAGTGGGGACATAACACACCCTTGGCCTTCTCCAGCTGTCACTGCAAACCATTGGCTGATGGAGTCATCACCACTGACTGCACATTCAGCATTATCGTGCAGATCCCTGAGCATTCTAATTATTTTCACTGGTATGCCATAGTTTTCTGTAAACTGTTTCTGCGTACATTGTCCAAACCCCTCTGGAAACCTAACACGATCACCAGAAGAGGTGCTTGCCAATCTATACTCCATTCTATAAGCTATCTGCAAACAGTATAATCTGCTCATGATCACACCCATCTAAAGCCTGCTTGTTCCTCTCCAACTTGAAAGTCCATTTGTTCTCCATACATTCTAGGACAATGTTGCGCATGATTTTCCTAGACACTGAGAGAAGTGTGATTCCTCCGTAGGTATTGCAGTTTGTAAGGTCACCCTTCTTTGGCAATTTCACTATGAGGCCTCTCTTCCTCTGGGTTGGGTTCTTTTCTTTGTTCCGCATTCTACTAAAAAACACAAGGAGAATCTGGAGGGTTGTTTCATCATTTGCTTTAAGCACTTCTCCAGCTGCTTTCCTATTTTTGAGCTTTCTGATGGCCTTTCTAACTTTTTCCATTGTAGCAGCTGTAAATCAGTATCAAGTGTCAGTGGTAAGTCTTCATTGTGTATTCCTAGCAGATTGCTTGGCTTGGGCTTTTTAAAACAGCCTGAAAACAGTCTGCCCATCTTTTTCTTTATCTTTCTTCTGTGCTAAATGCACCTTTAACACAGCTTCCAATATTGCTAAAAGTTCTCCGTTAACTGTTTGATTGTCGTACATGAGGTTGGCGTCTTCAGTCTCTTGAAATTATGTACCAACATGGCTTTTATGTCTTCTTTCCTCTGTCCAGTGCTCTGTATTGTTCTTGCCACGTTTGTCTAGTTACATGATTCAAACCATGCTTTGCATTTCTTCCTTTTTCCACTACTGCCCAATTAGCATTGCTAATACATTCTTCACTTTCACATTTCATATTAGAACTCTCTATACATTTTCTCACAGAGACTTGACTTGAATTTTCCTCAGTTCCCTCTGTTAGAGCACTCAACCAGCTCTTCAGTTCAAGCTATGAGACATTTTTTGCATTTGGGTCATTTAACCGTGTGGTCTTCTTTTAACCTTCACTAGCCTCTTTCACTTGATCTGCAGTTTGGTCATACAAAAATTATGCTCACTGCCCCCAGCTGCTCCCTGTGCACATGCACGTCTGCCAAGCAGCTGCAAAATGCTCTTGACATGCAGAAGTGATCAGTCTGGTTCTCGTGATACCATCTGGGGAGTTCCATGTCATGTCACAGATTTCTTTATGCAGAAATGTTGTTCCACCCACCACTAGATTGTTCAACCTGCCATGTCTACTAATAGCATTCACCATTCTGGTTCACATCCAAACTCCTCTAGCACTTGCCTATAACTCTGTCAGACCCATCACTTATATTTCCAGCCCTTGTGTTAAAATCCCTCTCATCTGCCTTTTCTTTGGACAGTGCTGCGTTTGCAGCCAAGTAAATGTAAATAGCCCAACACACAGTGAAAACTCAGGAGCGGCACCGCTTCTATAGCTAGGCACACTCTGTATGTGTCAGCTAACAGAGAGGGTTGGGAAAGATATTTCACAATATTAAGGCAAGCCTCAACAGATAATACATTTCTGGTTGCCATGGTGATTAGTTTTAGCAGCCTGTTGCCTTGCTCCGCTTTAGAAATGTAGTAGAGGAGCACCCACTGGTGACCAAAAGTAAAACTGCTGACACCTAACCGTGAGCCAATTTTGTTCACCCCTGTATTAAGGGGTGCCTTTAAATGTTAATTAACAATTATAGGACCTCTGAACACTCATGTTAACCTTGAGTAGGAACATTTCCACAAGAGTGCTGTCCAATTTCTCATCTAACAGTCAGTCCTTTGATTGAGAAGCTGGCACAGAGGTGCCAAGGAGCTGTGGTTATTTAGCCCCTTATCTGGATCTGGGGTGGAAATCAGACACTCCCCATCAGCTGATCACGCATGCTGCCAGACCGTAAAAGGCATGCTGGATTACTACCTTGTTGGCATACTGCTTGACAGCATTAATGGTATCAGCATCGAAGGTGCCATCTTCTCCCCCTCCGGCCAATTCCTCTAGGCCTTTTTCTGTCTGCACGGCCAGGATGGTGCTGCCAGCTGGCATGACAACAGGACGATGTATGTAGGCAGTGGAGCCATCTTCCAGCTGGACCTCTTCCACGGCATTCGCATCATAATCCTCTGGAGGGGACCAGAAAAATCAAACTGTAATCAAGCCGATGAATGTTTATTGGCAATACCTACTTACCCGTTCATACAGGAAAACTTAATACTGGCATTTCCTGACTTCTGAGAGCTTGGTTTTCCAAAATCATTGTTCATTTAACTTACCTTTTCTGAGTGCAATTATTACGGCAAGTAGAAGCAAGCATTCTTAAAAAGAACATCAGCACCCATCCACATCAAAACCCATTATCAGTCTACTGGCATTAATATTTATCTGGTCATAACAGTAAGAATTATTTTTTTAATTTCATGAACCAACAATAATTCCCTGTGTTACAAGCTCTGCTTTATGGAAAGAGTCTTGAGCCAGTTCTGTGGCCTTGTTTTTCTGCTGGGCCATAACCCACACATAGCCAGTGATGAGGACAGAGCCAATAATCTCAATTTATAAAGACATGCAGAGTTATCAGGGAAAGTTTTAACAATCGTTGGTTAAAAGTTAATTCAAGTGAACTTTACTGTTTTTAGAAGAAACTTGAGTCAGAACATGTCATTCACAGTGTGTTTCTATTGATGGTATGTTCACATCTAGATTTCCTACTCTTTACATCACTCAAGCTACAGTCTTAAAAACCCGTAACATTTTGTTAAATCTGTTAGTTGCTTGACCCTGGGAGAGGATGGAAGAATAATTACCTTTAGGTGTACTGTGTATATAAGCCATGCTGCCATCTTCCAACACAATTTGCTGCCCATCTTCAAAAGCTACAGAATCTGTAAAACAGCACAACCCATATACCAAAGTGAGGAATTTCATGTCTGGATCTGAAAGTCAACTTGCTCAGTTCTCCACACAGTAAAGCCCATATAAAACTCAGCTAAAAAATGTCCTGCTCATTTTAAAAACCTACCATGGACTTGCTTGAACAGACCCCTACTTTATTTATTATTTTCTCTACAGTATTCATCACTGCAGGAAATGAGCTCTTCAATCATCAGGTAGTTTATTTCCCCCAAACTCCCATGAGATGGAAAAATGATATTAACCTCATTTTACAGCTGTGGAACTGAGGCACACAAAGACTTACCCACACTCATATCACAAGTCTTGTGGCAGACAAGAGAGCCCAATTGTCCTGACTTTCACTTCAATCATAAGCCCATCTTCTGCCTTAATTCCCTCTGCTTATTTAGCAGCAAACGTCATTCTGTCCCTTTCTAATACCTTATTACGGTTGGCACAAGATTCCTATCCTCTGTAGCTCCCACTGTGTGAAACAAATTCCCTTTTTCTCTCAGTTTTGTTAACTCAGTCTCATTTCAAATCTGAGATGAAAACATACTGATTGATGACCCAAACTGTGGGGCTTCTATCACTTTCCCTAGGAGACTATTCCAGAGTTTAACATAGCTAATAGTTTAGAAAAAAATTATGTCTGATTGTTCACAGTTAAAAACAACATTAAGGGTCTATTCATTTGACACATAATGATACAGAAGTTGTGTATAAACACAGACATGGTGGAAGGCATAGGACAACATTATTTTAATGTGCATCTGTTTACATCATATCATTTACTGCTAATTTCACAGGAAGTCACATATTAAAAAAAACCATGTATTTTCATTCTGCACTGAAAAAATAAATAGGGGGGAGAAAGCACACACAGACAGACTCCTTCAGGCCAGACTTTTGGGATAGGACTTAACTGTCAAGTAGGTCAGTCTAGAATAACACAAATAATGTCCCTCTAGCAAAACAGGGATACTTTCCAAATGCCATCAGAGTTAAGTTCATCCTCACCTTTCTGGATGGTCACTTGATGGATATAAGCTGTCGTCCCATCCTCAAGCTCAATCACTTGTCCTTCAAGCAGCTTCTCTTCTGCAAAAGCATAAAAAGGAAATCACTGTTGCTGACTGCAATATGTCTACAAGGAAATGTTATGCTTTGATAGAAGCCATTCCCCAGGAAGGCAGAAACACTGGATTATTTCAAATAAACGGCTCTCTAATGAGCAGGGAAATTAGCTTAACATAAAAATATAGGGAAGGAAGTGATGCTGATAGACCATCTAATCTAGCTTCCTGCACTGAGGCAGGACAAAGTAAAACAAGAACATCCTTGACAGAGGTTGTTCAATCTGCTCTTTAAAACCTACAGTGACAGGGATTCTGCCACCTCCCTTGAAAGCCTAATGTTAGATGGCATTAGTGATAGTGAAAATAACTGAACTTTGGACTTAATCAGTCCCTTTCATGTGAGGATTACAATTAGTTTAGCTTCAGAACATGCCTGCAACCATGGTATTACCATCTCTATTTTACAGATGTTGGAACAGAGAGACAGAATGCTGTGGACATTGCAGAGCAGCAGGTACAGTGTACATTATAGAGAGACATCACTTTTCATTAGATGGGTTAAGCTGCCGTCTCTTGTACCCCTCCTTTGTGGCTCCCTTGGTGAAGGCACATCGTACAGCTATTTTAGGGGAAAAAGGGGGGGGGGGGGGCTATCCCAGGGTGGTCAAAATTGGTTCACAGCTAGGCGCCAGCAATTTTACTTTTGGTTGCCAGAGGGCGTTCCTCCATTATATTTTTGCAGAGGAGCTAGTTGACAGGCTACTAAAATAGGTTGCCGTGATGACCAGAAACTTACATTTGTTGAAGCCTGGGCTATCCTAACGTCTGGGACAAGAAGGTACATTAAAAAAATGGGTTCTAATGCTGCAAATCTAACTGAATGAACATGCCACTTATCTCCCTGCACTCTGTTGCTACAGTTGAGAGGAATCTGGGTGCTCTTACTATCTGTCTAGCAATGACTGTCCCCAGTGGAGAATTCTGTGCTCTGGATCCCACTGCCTATCCCCCATCTGATACAAGCCACACCTGCTGATCTTCAGGACACAGTACAAGCTCCATCTATTCCCTCGGGCTTTTTCCCAAGGTGGAGAGATTGTGGGACCCATATAGCATCTTCTAAAGAATGGGCTGGAGCATAACAAATTTGACACCTGAAACCGCACAGACGATGTATTTTGTGACTGCATGAGGAGAGCATTTTATAACCTCCAAACTAACACAATAGATGTTACATTCGGTGTCAGCTTACTTCACTAACACTTAACTCAATACTCATTTGAGTAAGAAAGGTGTAAGCATAAATCAAATTCTATGCTCCTCAGGCAGACAAAACATCTAGCTTGACTTCAGTTGGACCAAAGATTTGCAGTATAACTAAGCTGCAAAGAGAGAGCCAGTCTCTGTGTTCCAGTCCTATCCTGTTTATGTTTCAGTAGCTCTCTTGGCTCTTTGTTATCTTTCAGCCCAGTGGTATGTTTACTCTTTGTTAAGAAGCCACTCTCCAGTGAAACCTAACAGATAAACACAAGGTCCTTGCTGAGAGCAAGTCAACAAGGAAAAGAGTAGGTAACATTATGTGTGTAATGCCGACAGGTCTGGTTTTCTGCAGTGTCACCCAACATATCTACAGAGGCAGCAGTCAGCAGTGTGATGGGTTTCTTACCTTTGATGGCCTGCTGAATGTAGGCTGTTGTCCCATCAGTAAGGGTCACTGCCTGCAGGCCCAAGCTCTCCATAGTGCTCCGATTGACTGCTCCTCAGACATGAATTTCACTTTAATCAGCACACACTTGGGGACTGCTGGAAGCAAAATCAGTTTGGAGCAAAGAACAAGTTTTCTTCTTTGTTACATATCTGAGATAAAAAGAACATTTCAAATTATATTTTCCCCCAACACACTTGCTCTTGCACATAAAAATGGGTGAATTATTAAATTACAGTTTGAGGGAAAGTTACCATAGAATAATATGCATAATTCTTCCAATGTCTGTCATGTGAATTTCTAACACATGGGTCAAAGCCCAGTTCTGGGGGTACAAGTGGGAAGAACAAAGCTTAGCTGTCAAGTGAGTGGGGAGATTTGTTTTTCCTCATTAGGTACAGCATAAACAATTAATTTTTAAATCACACAGATAGCTCTTAGTTAGGGTATCCTCATTCGTCAAGGTATAAAACCACGCAGTGGAAATGCCTGTTCTACAATACGCTGGGATTCAAAAGTAAGCTTTCTCCATGGAGAATAGGTACATATTGCCATTCTGTCTCTAATTTTATGTTGTTGTTGCCACCCTTCCAAGAAACAAGTTTTTGTTGTTGTTGTATGAAAGAATTACACTTTGGGGATCCTTGTGTTGTTTAATGGATTTAGTGCCCCCCACTCAGCAGCCCTGGAGATGCTTCCTCTCTTCATCCAAACAACAGGCAAAAAATAGGTAGCAAGATTTCCCTCACTGCCCCTGCCATTGTGCCTCCTTTATCCCCTAAGGGCCACCTCTGAATGTTTGTCTGCAGAGGGTAATTGATCATAATAGCTATCATGGAATAAATTATTTCAGAATAACTCCCCTTTACATTTACAGCCTATTCCTGAAGAACTTCTCTCCACAGACAAGCCCTTGTAAAAATGGCCAAATAACATCCATTGATGTGGTAGTTTTCTGTGATATGGGCAAAATACCCAATAGGAAATGGTTTGAAAACATACCTAATCATTTTATAGGAAGGCCACGAAACAGTCTTCAAGTGGTAACAATTGTGGGTCACTAACAACTTGGACTATACATGAACCAGCAACCTAGAAAAGAAAATACTCCATATTTTAGGACCAACTCCTTGGGCTGTGTAGTTCCATGCAATGACACTTTTTATGACACATTCCATCAATACATTATTTTAAATCCTAGATTTACAGGATTTTAAAAAAAAAGTTATTTTGGGGCTCATTGTCAGTTTATGCTCTTTATTACCATGAAAGGGGTTGATCACATTGATGGATTTCTATCGCATGCTAACTGCAGTATATAAATCTGTTCTATGCTGGGGAGCCAATTATTATACTTTAAAGTCCAAATTTCTTGGTCAAGGTACAGTCCAGACTCCGGAGCCTGTCTAGTTCTGTTTTGAACCCTGTTATACTCTTGACCTTCACAACATCTTCTGGAGTTTCACAGGCTGTCTGTGCATTGTGTGAAGAAATAATTCTTTTCCTTCATTTTAAGTCTTCTGCCTATTAATTTCATGTGGTGACCCCTGGTTCTTGTGTTATGAGTAATTAATACTTCTATATTTTTTACTTTCTCCATGCAATCATGATTTTATAAACCTCTATTATATGCCCCCCCCCTTAGTCCTCTCTTTTCCAAACTAAAAAGTCTAGTCTGATATCTCCTCACATGGAAACTGTTTGATGTCCCTCATCATTGTTACCCTTTTCTACACCTTTTCTGATTCTAATACATCTTTTTTTGACATGGGGCTATCAGATCCCTACCCAGTATTCAAGATGTAAGCTTATCATGCATTTATAACAAGGCAGTATGATATTTCCTCTTTTATTATCTATACCTTCTCTAATGATTCTCAGCATTGTTAGCTTTTTACACTGCCACTGCACAGGGAGCAGATGTTTTGAGAGACCTATCAACAGTGACTCCCAAGATCTCTTTTTTGAGTGGTAACACCTAATCTAGGCTCCATCCTTTTGTAAGTATAGCTGGGATTATGGTTTCTAATATGCATTTTTCATTTATCAGCATTCAATTTCATCTGCCACTTTGTTGCCAAGTCATCCAATTTTGTGAGATCCCTTTGTAATTCTTCACGGTCTGCTGTGGACGTAACACTCTTGACTAGTTTTCCATCTTCTGCAAATTTTGCCACCTCACTGTTAACCTTTTTCCAGGTCATTTATGAATACACTGAACAGTGCTGATCTCAGTGCAGACCCCCAGGGGACCCCACTATTTACCTCTCTCCATTCTGAAAATTGACCATTTATTCTACGCTTTTTTCCTACCTTTTAACTGGTTAATGATCCAGGAGAGGACTTTCCCTTGTACCCCTTGACAGCTTACTTTGCTTAAGAACTTTGGTGAGGGACTTTGTCAAAGGCTTTCCGGAAGTCTAAGAACACTATTCCCACTGGATCACCGCCGTGCATATGTTTGTTGATCCTGTGCAATGAATTCTAGTAGATTAGTGAGGCATGCTTTCCCTTTACAAAACCCATCTTGACCCTCCCCAAATAAATTGTGTTTTAACTGTGTGTCTGATAAGTAGTTCTGTTCTTTACTGTCCTTTCAACCAGTCTGTCTGGTACTGAAGTTAGGCCTGTCAACCTGTAATTGCCAGGATCACCATAAGACTTTCAATGATCAAAAGGAGTCTGCTCTGTTTGATGTCACATCCAACCTCTGTCACTCTCAAATACCCCCAGCACTTCATGCCCTCTCTTTCTGTCATGGATGTATGCATGCACGAGCGGGTGAAAATGGATAATGTTAGGACAGAGCCAGCGAGAAAGATTTCCAACTATGTTAAACCAACAATTTTGAAAAACATCCTTCATCATTTGGACACACCCTTCTAGCAAAGGAAGGCCAGTATGTCAACTATTTATGGGTAATCCTATCGTGACTATTTTAGCAGTTGGTTGAGATTACCATGATGGTCCTTGCCAGTGTGTTAAATTGCATGTGAAGATGTGTTTGTTAACACGATGTGGCTTTCTCGTAGAAACACGTCCACGATGAACAGTAAGAAAACAACATTTAAAAGGCATAAAATCAGGTAAGAAGAAGTTTAATGCAATAACTGAGGAAATTCAAATTGGGGATTAGGAATGAGGTGTGTTGTGGAGTCGGTTTACGGAGATTAGTACTGAGGTTAGAGGATGTTAAAGGCTATTGGGGGGATCAGAAAGGGGAACTGAGTGTGTAAATGGACTATAAATTGGGTCAGGGATAGGGTTACCAGCTGTCAGGCAAAAGGAGAACATGTCCTCCTTTTTACTTTCACGTCCTCCGTCCGGCAGGCATTTTAAAACACAAGATTTTGTCTGGCTTTTTAGTTACAGGGGTTAAAGTACGCTGGAACGCCTAGGAACACCCTATTTTTAGGGGCAAGCGTTCCAGGGCCCCTAAAACAGAAGAATATTATGTTAATACGACATTTTCTCCATGTGCCCTCCAATGTCCTCCTTTTCATACTTCGGTATCTGGTAACCCTAGTCATGGACCAAGTTTGCTTAGGATGTCCGGGAATGTTAGACAGAAGGGCTGGTGAGACAAGGAGTTGGGGCGCTGTTAAAGATGGGGGTGATGCTGAGGGGGTCAGCAGGTGGAGGAGGCAGGGCATATGGGTGGCAGGGGTGGGGGGCAGGGCGAGGGGGGGTCAGCAGGGTGGGGGCAGGGCGAGGGGGGGTCAGCGGCTCCCCCAGCGCAGGCCGAGCCCGGGACGAGGGGAGCAGGGGAGGAGAAGGGGCTCCCCCCTAGGCCGGGGGCTGGGGCTCAGCCCGCGCCCCGAGCAGGCCGCTCCGCCCGGCCGGCACCCACCTGAGGATGCCCCAGCAGGCCAAGTCCGCCGCCTGACCGCCATGCACCGGGCCCCGCTCCTGGCGCCCCGCCCCGGAACCTGCATAACCCGGCTGCCGGCCTCGGGCCCGGCCACTGCCCGCCGCCCATCCAGGTTCCGGGGCCGCATGGCCCCGCCCCCGGAAGGAGGCGGGGCGAGAGCCGCCGCGGAACGCGGTCCAGCGTGCTAGCAGTGCGCGTGCGCGAGAATGAGGAGCGCATGCGCACGCAAAGCGGTGAAGCCGCAGGATCTGCCCTTTGCCAGGAAGCTCATAAACTCTGCGTGCGTGTGAGACTCGCCGGCCGTCACTATTGGCTCTCGCACTAGTGAAAGATGCAGAAGAGCGTGCAACTGTCATCCCGTTGTTTGCGCGCGAAGGAAATAGAGGACACGAGGAAGCCCCAGTCACAGAGCTGCCCTCCTTGCTCACAAGCGCCTTGGTGCTGCCACACTTTGCCTCTTTCAAGATGGCGCCCATCCCAGCCCACCTTTTTTAACTCTCGCGAGATCTTGCTCCATTTATTACGAGATCTCGCGGGGAGTCCGCTCTTTTCCTCCGACAGCAGGCGCAGGAGGCGGACGTGGCTCCACGATGAGGTGCGCCGGCCGGGGGGGTGGGTGTCAATCCGGTGCCATCCGCCTCCAAACGGGGCCGACCGTGGGTCCTGGCTCCGCATTAGGCAGAGGGGGGTCTGGATGCGATGATCCCGAGGAAATTGGCCGCGATCGGGGGTTGGGTGGGGGCCTGGGGAGTCGCTGCGGCCTGCTGGCAGCCATGGGGGTCTGAGCCACCTTCTCGGGGTGCGTGTCCGCCCTTGGGGGGGCAGCTTCCGGGGCGCTGCCTGCAGGGGGCTGGAGGGAGCCGGGCTGTCCCCGCCTGGGGCTGCGGCGCTGCCTCTTTTAGGCAGTGGCTGCTGGGGGAAAGGTGCAATGCAACATTGTTGCTGTTTTTTGCAATTTTTTTTAGGCTTTCAGGGTGAATCTGGGCATGTCCATTTCATTGTTAATTTCCAAAGGGATAGCCCTGTTAGTTTAGGACAGCATTAAAAAAAAAGTCACGTGGTACTTACAACAGATTTATTTTTCGCATGAGCTTTTGTGGGAGAAAATCCCACGTCGTCAGATGCTTCGAAGATGGGGGAACTTCCAGAATGGGATGAAAATAAATGCAAGGGGTGTAAAACATGGGATCAGGTCATAGAGTAACAGCAAATCAGAGCGGTTGTTAGGTTCAAACCCGGGGAAGCCTGAAGTCAAATTATCTTTGTAATGGGAAAAGAACCCATAGTCTCGATTCATTCCTGCTTTCACAGAATTTAATTTGCATATTAATTCGAGTTCTGCTGTTTCTCGTTGAAGTCTTGATGTCCCATAGCTGCATTAGTCTCTGACTGTCCTGTTTGGGTTCATGTCACCGTAGGGCAGGGGTCAAACAAGCAGCCCGTGGGCTGCGTCCAGCCCCCAAAGCTATGTCCTGTGGCCCTCAATGACACAGTCGTCACCAATATTTGTAATATTGTATGGAAAGGTTTCAGTGGTGCGGCCCTTGGGCTACCATACTAATCCTCGGGCAGCCTGTGTGGTGATTTGAGTTTGCGATCCGTGTTGGAGGGGAATGTTTCATTCCCTCAGACGGTTCCAGGCTGACCTAAGGTGGGGTTAGGCGCAAGTGGACCCACATTTCCTCCTGTCCAGAGTGATGAATGCAGTTGATCCTTCCAGTGCCTGACCTGCTCTTTGTGCTTTTCAAACCCACAGCAGCAAAGTTTCCCGCGACACCCTGTACGAAGCGGTGAGGGAGGTTCTGCAAGGGACTCAAGCGAAACCACGCAAGTACGAGCTCTGCTGCTCCAAGCTGTGGCCAGCACCCTTCCCCCAAGGCCAACTCTGATTAAAAGCTGCTGCTGAAGAGAGCAGTTGGTGGCAGGGTGTCCAGGCTCTGCTAGGTGTCACTGTAGCTTTCCCCATCTTTGTTGCTGTTCATCATTTCTCTTGTTTTGCTGGGTTTTTAAATTCTGACCTTGCCTGTTCTTTTGTCCTTCAGGTTTGTGGAAACTGTGGAGTTGCAGATCAGTCTGAAAAACTATGACCCACAAAAGGACAAGCGTTTCTCTGGCACAGTCAGGTTCGGCATCTTTCTGATCCCACCCAGCCTTCAGCCTGCACCCTTCTCCCCCCGTGCACACTAATGCTGCATGTGGCGAGTGATTCATTGTTTGATGAAATGGCAGGAAGGTGCAGTGCTGAAGTGCCCGGGTAGTTCAGACCCCCCATCTCCAGGTGGGTGTGGCTGGACGGACCCCTACCCTGGGTCTTAAAACATGAGGGGAGGTGTGGTGAGGCTTCTGTGCTGATCCCACCGACTCATTGGAGAAGCCAGATTAGAGGCTGGTGGATGAAGATTTGCAGGTAACTGTGGTAAGGTTTCTGGTAACGACTTCGCCTGTTTTCCTTCAAGGTGTGTGGAGCTGGCAGTGCATAGTGACAGTGTGGTGTCATTTTTCCCTCCCTGACAGGCTCAAGTCTACCCCACGCCCTAAATTCTCCGTCTGCGTGCTGGGGGATCAGCAGCACTGTGACGAGGCCAAAGCCGTCGATATCCCTCACATGGACATAGAGGCTCTGAAGAAGCTCAATAAGAACAAGAAGCTAGTGAAAAAGCTGGGTGAGTTGGACTGTGAGGGGCCAACTGACGGTGACATCTTGGGGGCAGGAGGGCTGTCTGGGGTACCAAGTAGGACCCGTGTGGCAGCCCGCCAGCACCTGGACTCCTGGCTCACTGCCTTGTTGAAGTGACAGGACAACCTAGATTTGCATTGTGGCTCTTGTAAGGGGGGGAAAAAAAGCACCCCTCTTAATTTTGTAGTGAAGATGATCTTAAATATGAACTTGCCTTCCATGCTGCCTCAGTGACACTCCTCTTACTCCCTTAGGGCAGTGGTTTTCAAACACAGGATTGGGACCTAGTACCGGGTCATGATGCCCTCTTCTGCTGCTGCTAAAAGACTGCAGTGCATTTTCCAAAGATTTACTTGTTGGGTCATGGTCACAGATTTTTTTTCAATGGAGTCCCAAGAAAAAAGTTTGAAAACCACTGCCTTGGTGCATCGTCAGATGTGCTAGATAAGACCTTTCATATTTCAGTCAGTGCTGCCTCCTTAGAAGTGGTTTGTCATGTGTCTGCTTATGTTGGTCTTGTCTAGACTGGGATTTTACTCACTGGTGTAGCTGAGCCACTGTGAATTGGAGTGTAGCAGAGTAAACTGTAGTTAACGCCAGTGTTCCCTCTAATTGTTTGTAGGCTGTGAGTGCAAAAAATTTCTTTGTGGGCACCAATATTAGCACTATTGAATTTTTTTATGAGCACTTTATTTTGTTGTGTATGTGGGTTTCATGACCTGTGTGCATGCGCACAGTGCCGAGGGAACAGTGGTGAACGCTAATTTTTACTGTTGATGCAAACAAGGCCTCTGTGTCAGTTCTTAGTTGAACAAAACACTTTCTTTCTGATTGGTCTGTAAGCTCGCCTTCTAGATCAGAATCACACAGTTGGGGAAAGAGGAAACTCCAGAAACGTATGGTGTTGGGATCACATAGTTCAGGGGTCTCAAACTCAAATCACCAAGAGGCTGTATGAGGACTAGTCTTTTAGCCTGAGGGCCAAAACAGTACAATCTTTTCATACAACAATATTGCAGATATCTGTAACAATAACATTATGAACCGTAGGAAATAGCTTTAGGGGGCTGCATGTGGGTCATGAGACCCCTGCTGTAGCTTAATATGCTAGTTTAGCAGCGAGCTGTGATAAAACGACAGCTGGTGTAGCTAGGCCAGCAAACCCTCCTGGTGTAGATGTGCCTTTCTAGTGGTAAAAGTGTTCTTTATGGTTGCTCCTTGACTTAATTAAGCCGTGCTGGGGTGGGTGGGGAGGAAGAAATGATTCCTGGTATAATTGCACCGACATGAGGTTATTTCAGTATCAGATCAAAATCACATTCCTAACATATATTGGCAAAAACCCTAGCGTAGGCTGGCCCTACTTGGTGATCTGGCTCTAGAATGTGAGGATTCTGTAAACATCTGACCAAGTGAGATTTTTCTCCCACAAAATCTCATGCAATAAATAAGTCTTTAAAAGTGCCACAAGACTCCTTGTTTTTCTAAATGCCCAAGAACCTTTGCTGTGAATGTTTTTAATTAGTTGCTCATAAAGAAGCTTGTGAGCTGTTAATTGAGGAGACAATCAGGCCCTGAATTAAAATGAGGAACAAACTGCAATTACTTTAATGCACTAATCTTTCTTTTCCCTTAGCTAAGAAGTATGATGCCTTCCTGGCTTCAGAGTCCCTGATCAAACAGATTCCTCGTATCCTGGGACCTGGTCTGAACAAAGCTGGCAAATTCCCATCCCTCCTCACTCACAATGAAAATATGGTGGCCAAGATTGATGAGGTCAAGTCTACCATCAAATTTCAAATGAAGAAGGTAAAAAATTGGAAACCTTGAACCTCAGGAGCTACTTACGTGGCATGAGGAATTTAATGATGCTACTGGCTGCCTGCCATGTTATGTGAATTTCTGCTTTCAGAGATGAAAGGCAGGTATCTTCACCTATCTTAGAAAAGACACTGAATGATAAAGTCAATGGTCAATATCCAGTCACTTCCCTGTTTGTGCATTCAGGGAACATAATTAAAGCATGCAACTCCTACTATCAAGGGGGAATGCAACCCTTCAGTAATAGAAACTTTGTGAAAAGAATTGAGAAGAGTTTGACCTTGTGCAATGCTGGATGTCCTCAGCACTCACTGAAGTGGCTGGGAGTTGAGGGCATTTCTCATAGTGCAGGGGATGAAAACCAAGTCCCAGTACTGCAAGGATGCAACCTGGTTTCACTTAGCCATGAATTAGAACAGGCTTGCGTTGTATAGGTCAGAGCTTTGGAAAAATTAAAGGCTGGAGCCTGCTATTCTTGTTTGTTAATACATTCCCCTTTCTAGCTGAGGCAGTTCTTCTCACTAGAGAATAGTGACATTGCTTTCTATGTTGTCAGGTGCTCTGTCTGGCTGTGGCTGTTGGCCATGTGAAAATGACTGAGGATGAGCTAGTCTACAACATTCACCTGGCCATCAACTTCCTGGTGTCCTTGCTGAAGAAGAACTGGCAGAATGTGCGTGCGTTGTACATTAAGAGCACCATGGGCAAGCCACAGCGCCTCTACTAAACTGGTAGTAATAAATGGTTTCAGAGCACTCAAGTTGTCCTCTGTGTCTGTCTTGTTTGATGGCAAATTGCATTTCCACCTAGTAAGGACAGCTAGCTTGTATTAAAACTGGCAGTGCCACAGGCAAAACATCAACATATTTAAATATGTTTTTAAAACTGGTCTATCACTAGATTTCAACAGCTGTGCAGCAGATAGAACAGGTTAATACGTAGTCCCTTTATGGTGGAAAAAGAGCCAACAGCAAACTTAACATCTGTGACAAGTGTAAATGCAGAAACCGTCTCTGTCTACAGAACAGTATTCTTAGATGGGAAAGCTTCCCCTAGGCAGTACTTGACCAGTGTCTCTCAGTTGCCTGAGAGGGGCCTTCTCAAGCCATAGATAGTTTGTATAGGATCATCCAGCCTAGCAGGTATTAAGCCTTTGTAAAGGCTCAGCTGCTGCTAGCAAGTACTCAAGACACAAAGCCTTCAGGAAAGATATGGGCATGGTAGGTAAAATTCAGTCACTGTGCTTCTCTCAGTTAAATCAGCATTGATAAGGCTAAGCCACTTGGGTGGGGTAAAATCTACTTCAGTATTTAGTCCCTGATGCGACATGAAGACAATCACCCCCTGGGAGAGGCAGGCAGCATATGTAGCTAAGCAGAATCACCAGCAGGGGGTTCTGCAGACCTCCCTCCCGGCCAGGAATATATTTTTCTAATGGACTCTTGGCCCAACCTACCTAAACACATTCCAGGATAACACACTTGTGCTTTTTTTAAATCACACTTTGTATCCCTTCCACAATGTTTATTAAGCTATTTATCCTTAATCTCCACAACCTGTACATCAGACCCATAGTCTCTTGACTTCCCCCAGCCAGGATGTTGTAGCTCATGTTCTGGTGATAGTTGCCATTCATACCATAAAGTGCTCCCTCTCAAATGACCTGTACTCAGTAGCTGGATGCACAGTAACTCTACTTAACACCATGATTGTTCTTTTTTTTTTTTTAAAACATGCTTTTAAAATGAAGGTGTATGGGCAGTCATTTTACTATTTTTTTTTTTTTTTTTTTTTTTTTGGTGCTTAAATACACTAAGCTCAGCACATCCAGAGTACGAGTGCAATTAAAAATCTTTCCTTTTTAGCAAAGAGGGGAGAAGGAAAGCAGCTCCCAGCTTCTGCCCACATGCCATAATTGGATACCTACCTTTCTAAGGGTCTGGTCACACTTTCATTATTAGCCAGTTGTGCCCTGCTCCTGGGCTGCCCAGTTGGGGCTTTCACACTACTTTCCTTCAGCAACAGCAGAAGTTGCTACCTGAGGTGAATGGGACGTAATTTAGAGAGGCCCCAGACTCTGAGCTTTAGGGGTTTATTAGAACCAGCTGGACCACCCTGTTATAACTTCACAGCACTAGTCCATTTCTGCTTCTGGTAGGATGACTGGCTTTTTTCCCGCCTGGAGGCCATAGCTAATACGAGGGTTTGAGGGGGGTCAGAACTGAGAAAGAAGGAAGTAGAAGGCTCGGCTGAGAAAAAGTGTAAAATGAAAAGTCAAGGACAGACATTGGGCCCATTAAGCAGCAATGAGTGGGATTAGCACAGTGCTGGAGAAGAGTAAGAATGCAAGCACCACAGTTAAGAATTGAGAGTGGAAGGGGGTTGGCGCACCACCATGAACTGGCCCAAATGTACTAAGAGTGAGGTCCTGTCACATCCTACCAGCTACAGTAAAGAACTTTTGTGCTAGTGTTTCCATCACTGGACAACTGAAAGTAAATAGAGGTTAGGTACCTTTGAAATGTATCCGTTCTCAAAACACAACTCCCAAAGCTAGGAAACTTCAAAATAAGCAGCAGAACCACTTTCTAAAAGATCAACACAACACCAAGAAATTCCATTTAATAATTAAAAAAAGACAATACAAAATGCAAACATTTCATTTTACAAAGTTCAGATACTTTTTTTTTAAATCAAGTGCAAATAACTTTATGAACTACATCTTTATCACTTAATTGTTACGCTGTGGGAGATGCTAAACTGGCCCACTGCAAAAGGCCAATATAAATACTCCAATTTTTTTTTCATCTCTTTGAAGTTACATTTCTGATGTTGTAACAGTCAGTACATCAGAAAGTTGGGTGATAGGAGTTTTCAGGCTTTCAAACCTTCTCTACCTCCTTGCCTTTGGGCAGGGCCCAGTGTAGAGCAAGGAAATGATGCCAGACTTAATGGTGTGTAGCATCTGAAGCTTGTCCCCAAAAGGAACAGCTGTCAACAACATAAGGATTCTTTGTTTTGTCTCTAAAATGGGTTCTCAAACTTTTTGTGGATTGTAACACAGTGGAGAGCATATCATGACCCTGTGGCACATACAAGCCCCCACCCAGGCCAAATTCCACCACATCCCTGGCTCTGCAGCACTGCTGTGTGGTGACAGTAATATGTTCCTGAGACACTGATTGAGAAGTCAAACTATTCTGGCCATTCTCAAAGCTGGCCACATAATAAAGTTGAATACATTTACTGGCAATAGGATGTGAGTATAGTTTGCATAGGGTGCAGTAAATAAAGGAGAAATAAATTACCTGGGGTAGTAAGTAGCAGCTGTACAATTTGAACCTGCGTTGTCCCATGCTTATTGCTTACTGTAGAGCTTAACTGTAAACAGACCCACTGAGGGCCAGTCACCAAAGCAAGTACTTTGATCTGCAGGATCAGAGCTGTAGACTTCCATAGGCCCACTGTCAATGGACTGCTCGTGGGGTTAAGGTTGCAAACAAATTTATCCGAGGGGCAAGATTTTACAAAGTGCCTGAAGGGAGGGTGCTCAGCACTGTGAAAATCAGCACATCAAAGGCATCCCCTTAGCCATTCCAAAATCACAAGATCCAGATAACAAGGCTGAAAATCTTGTCCAATGGGCTGGGGCTGGGGCCGGGGCCAGGCACTCTGATGCTGTCTCTGTTTCCCTTCATACAGACGGTGAAGCCAGACTGCCTGTGTCACTCGTTATAGCCGGTACTGGCATAGTGTGAGGGGGTTCCACTTCAAAACGCTGCAGACTCATTTTTAGATGCAAGATGCTTCATGGCTTTAAACAGCACTAGAAATGTTTCCATGGATGTGAGGCTTGGGGATTTTTTTTTTTTAAATACCCACACCTGAAATGTGGTCTTTTGACTTGATTGTGGCCCATTAGACATCTATATACTATGAACATTGTAGCATGCATTCTGAACCCAAAATAGCCTTTTCCATTGGAGCATGTGCTGTAGATACCACTGAAGTGGCAGGCATCTACTCCCAGAGATATCCAACTTCCCAACAGACTCTACACCAGATGGCCAAATACACATGGCACGAACAAGCACAGCCCCCTCAAGAGAAATACAAGTAAGGAGAAAGTGGAGAGAAAGGAGCATCACTCAGGCCTTGCTAAAAGCGATGGACTTCCCCAATACAGGGAATGACCTCCTAAAGGCAACCATGAAACAAAGCAGTCTACATCAGTGTTTCCCAGCATTTTCTCTGCCATGGCACACCTTGCTACCTTTAATTAAATTTGAGGCACACTACCATATAGTTGCCAAATGAACTCATGAATATTCATGTCCCAATGAGCCAATCCAGAGCCCTTTGAGTAGTTTTTCAAAAAATTTTGTGGCACACCTGCTCAGGCCAGATGGCACACTGGTTGGGAAACACTGGTCTAGACAGACATTGAGGAAGGAGTTAAAAAAACAGGTAGCTGCTTATCTTCTCAAAGGATAACCCAGCCTCCTTCCCCTTCCACCTGCTAATGGCCACGAGAGCATATAGCGTCATAAATTACCATGTTTATCATCAATCTGTTGCTGGTGGTGCCTCTGAGAGGCTCTGCATTTTTCAGACGTTCGAGGACATTCCCTGCCCAGACGAGCTCACAATCTAAGGACACAAGCAGACAGAGCCTGGGGGAAGTGGACCAAAGGAAATTGGTACACAGGTCAACTAGATTCACCATGTCGCTAAAGCGGGTCTAAAAGAGCCTTAAATGCTGGCAGGATGAGGTCACCACTATGGTTCCAGCCATAGAGGGCTGCCTGCAAGATGGGACAAAGGATGACAGTGCTGGAGGCTGACAACTGGGCAGCCTTGGGTGGGAATGCTGGGTAGGAAGGTAGCAGAGAAGAGGAGACACAAAATCAGACAAGGGAAGGGCACAGGTAGGCAGGACCTTGAGCACAGAGATGATACAACTCTGGAGGGGGATCCGGTGAAGAGGTGCGATCAGCCTGGAAGAGAAGTTGAGTGGCTGATTTGCATGCTGGCGTGTTAGGGACAGTGGAGGCTGGAGGATGGATCTAAGAAGGGTGTGAGACAGGTCTGGAGGTGGAGATAAGGGAAAAACAGCTGAAGTTGGGACAAAAGGCCTGGATGCCACTGAGAGGTCAGATACCCTGAGTGATGGAGCGAGGAGGGGGTGTGTGCTGTCAACGGGGACCAAGAAAATGGGAATGGCAGGGAAATTTCTCTAGCTGATGAGACTTGCATGAGAAGACATAAGATGTGGGCCTATACTGGGGACAGAGATTTGAAAGACTTCAATGGAAATCTCTGTGCAAAAGAACAAACAAACAAATCTGACATCAGAAACAACATTCAGAAACCAGTAGGGGAACACTTCAATCTCCCTGCTCAGTTCATAGATGATTTGTTAATAGCCGTGCTCAAACAAATGGGTAAGAAAGCACAGCTTCCAAGACAAACTGCAGAACTGGAATATATGTGCAAATTTGATTCCTTGAACTCAGGGCTGAATACAGATTATGGGTTCTTTTCTTATTACAACAGGTAATTTTGCTTTCCTTTCCCCTCACCCACCTCCCTGCTAATTGCTGTACTCCACTGTTTGAATCCTAACAACTACTTTGATTTGCTGTTACAATCTGAACAGATCCTATGACTTACACTTCCCTGCATTTATTTTGTTTCCATTCTGTAAGTTCCCCATCTTCAAGCGTCTGACCATGTGGAATTCTCTTCCATGAAAGCTCATGTGATAAATAAATTTCTTAGTCTTTAAAATTGCCACCAGGCTCCTTGTTTTGTTGGATTAGACTTAACACAGCTATCCCTTTGGAATCTGGCATCAATGCAAAGGTGATCCTTGCAGCCATTAAAAGCCAGAAGAGGTCAAAGGGAGCAGCAGGTCCTCGGCTGGCCCATGATGTCTCATGCTGGGCTCCCAAATGGAGGCCCTCAAGTGAAAATTCTGGTTTAAACATTAGCATTTTTCAGGGAGGGAATCACTGAGTTGGCCCTGGGAAGCTCTGTGATTGCAGATGGAAGGGGTGCTGGCCATAAGCCAACCTCCCTAGCAAGATGTAACCTATGCTGTGACTAAGTTTGAGAACCCTGCTGTAGGCAGCAGGTTTTCAAAAGCACTTATGAAATTCACTAGCATGTTTCACTGGGAGTCAGTGGCACCTGTGCATTTCTCCTAGATCTTGATAAAGACATGGCAACTTTTTGAGGTTGAAGTAACTAAGGGTCATTTCAAGGTCTGGTCATTTGGTTTCCCAATAGGGCAGTGCCCCAGCAAACTATAGGCGGTCCTAGGTGTATGGCCGGGGCCCTGAATTTCTCTGCACCTCTTTCTGCAGCTCCTAATTCATACACAACTCCTGCAAAAGTCAATGGGGATTTTGCCCAGTTTGGGTTTAGGCCCAACATCGAGGCCTGCTTCTTCCAAATCTTTGGGAAACAGACTAGCTGGTCTCCCTCATAAAAATATAAACAACCCCTTGTATACAGCAGCAACATCAAAGTCTGGTGAAATCAGCACCAGTGGCTGCTTACGAATCAAACTGAAGTTCACAGCAGGCACAAGAGTACAATAGGCCTGAAGAGAATCTCCACTGGCATAAACTAGCAGCCATGTGTTAGGTGTCATCACTATTTTCTCCTAGGTGGAATCTGAACTATTCCAATGTTGCCATCTATCTATGACTGGGGTCTCATTCTTCTCCTGACAGGTTTTATGTTGACGTAACTCCATTAACTTTAGCGGAGTTACTCCAGAATTACACTGCGATGAATAAGAGGAGAAACAGGGTTTAATGTCGCGAGACATACCAACAACAAGATATGCCTCCGTGCTACTAGATCCTTTACCCCGACCAGCAGAAGTGTGAGAACCTTTTAAGGAGAATTCTCAGTGCTAGACTTCACGTTGCAGAGCAAAGGAGTGTAACTGGCAACACGCTGTAAGTAGCAAAGACCTAGCACAAACTGACCACGCAGGACACTTGTGGAGGGAAAAAGATGTGCTTTCCAGTCACCTGGGAAAGATTCAATGCACTAAGGGGAAGGGGGAAATAAAAGTTTCAATGATTAAAGGAAAATAAAGTGGATCTGCCTCACTAGAGACAAATACCAGAAGAAAAGATTCCAAGGTCTGAAAACATCATCATCACATTGGGTTACTGTTAATCGAAGCCTTGGGGGGTTTTTGTTTTTCTGGTACAAACACACATTCTCTTTTCTCAGGCAGGTATAAATATTGTAGTTTCTAGTAGAAAACCTTCCCTCTAAATAATATAAAGAAGACTCAAATGATTGCACTTAATACATATGAAAAAGGTAGAAAGGATGATATCCTAGTGCACAAACATTTACTCCTGCTCTTCACATCACTTGCTTTTCTGTCAACGAGTTACTCTTTGGCAGATCTTGTAAGAGAGTCTGGTCTCTTGGAACAGATGTCCATGGGGGAAAGAATGAATCCATTTGAAAGGTTTCTTGTTCATTACCTTTTTTCTCCCATTCATCCAGACATTGTTCTACAAAAACATGGCTTGGCCATGGCTTTCTTCAAATGTAAGCAATACCAACCCAGCTCCCTGGAGAAATGCAGATCTCTCACCCACTGGAACTGCCATTTGTCATGGTGCTTTCAGTTCTGTCTTTTTCAGTTCCATCTTTTTTTTTTTTTTTAATAATCATTATTTAAAAAAAAAATCACGTAGACTTTTTTTTTCCCAATCCCCTTTGGAAAGCTGTGTCGATATATATTTTTTTCAGTTCCACAGCACTGTGGTAAATAAGGCATTATCTTCCACATTGGGGACTTCCTTTGCGCTCATTTCTTTGAGAAAAAGTCTGTTTTCACTGCAACTTTCCTTTGCGTTGGCAGCTGGAGAAAGCCCCACTGCAGGAATGAAAACATCAACTATATCCCAGGAGTGCAGGTGACTGCAGGTGTTCGGCACCTAGGAATGGAGACAGATTTGTACGCAGATGTGTAGAAATCAAGGGCCAGGCAAAGGGCCACAGTGGCTGCACTTAAGTTGCATAAAACAGAGTAGGCTGTAGCTCCCTCTCCACACAGAGGTCAGTTTGGCTGAGAAGGAGCATCACCACCCGGGACTGGTAATCTCTGTGGGCTGCAACTCGGTAGTAATAGACCAAATCATGGGATGCCTTGAGTTTACAGACCACCCTTGCTGCAGACAAAGTCAGCACTGAGATGAGTTGGAAGGAAGCCAAGGAAAAAATCATTTAAAGGTGTCCGCACGGTGAGGAATAGAGATTCTGTTTGTTTAAAAAGCAGTTTGAGAGAAAAACCCCGAAGACCATCAAATAAGAGCAAAAGAGAATTTCCTTGGCTGGAGGATGGCCTGTGAGGGGTGGAAATGCTGGGAGGCTATTTGTAAGGCCTGAGGAAGCTGGAGACTTTGGAGCGGAGGAGTTTGATGAAAGAGCGCGGCAACATCTCCTTGTGTTTCTCCGTATACTTGAAGTAGTTTTGCGGGTGAGCTAGCACGTCAAAGAAAGCCTTCATCAGCTTCTTGTCCTGCAAGGAAAACAAATCACACAGCCACATCACCTCCAGGTAAAAGTTAGTACCCACTATGTACACAATGAATCTGGTCTGACGGACAGATTGTCTATAAGATCATATACTGCTTTTGTGGTTTTATTGCATGGATCCAAGGAGGTAAAAATGCCCTAATTTACAGATGGGGAAACTACGGCATAGAGCCTCTGAACACCTTGTCCCAAGAGCAAAGAGGGTATCAGTAGTCAAGCTGAGAATGGAACCTAGATCTCCTGACTCACAGCCTCTTGGTCTACCTACTAGACAAGGCTGCCTTAGTTAATTTTAACTTGCAAAGGCAAGTAAATAGCATCATAGTAAAACAAAAAGCAGCAGACAAGCCCGTGAGATAAGCCACTGGGCTTCAGCAAGTAAATCCTCTTTCCTTGACTGTGGCTGCCAGGACACACCTGTGACTGCACGGCGTGCATGAAGGATGTCAGGAGAGGGGTAGCACCTACTGCACAGAGAGGTAACACAAAGGGGATGTGACTTGCCTGAGCTCACCAGGAGTTAGTAGAGCGGGGAGTCCTAATTCCCAGCCCCACTCTCTAACCACTAGGCCACATTTCTTCTCGTTAGGGGAGCAGAAGTCTTTGATGACACAAGGCTAAAGCAACACCCACAAAATGGTCTCACCTTTAATATCTCCTGATGGTTTTCAGAGGCGTACAGCCTGCCGTCCCGCACTATATCCTCCACCAGCTGTTCATAATCCTCTGTGATGCCGGGGAGAAAGGCAGTTAGGGAGAAAGCAGCTGGCATGAGTGCTTGGCTAGTTCATCTCCCGGATTTCATTGTAAGGGCAGAATTACAGGCACTAGAAAGCAGCTGAATCGTACTCTGCCAGGAGCTGAAATGCTTCCCTCCATACATTAGTTTGTCACCCGCATGCCTGGAGCTGGGGTGGCTTCCCAACCACACGTAACACAGATGTTACCAATCACACATACTTGGGTATTTTGAAATGAATGGGATTGCTGTAGATCAGGCACTGTACACTTGCACTAGGTTAAAATGTCCCTGACAGGTGCCTGGCAGGACTGAGGAAATTCTGAGGCCAGGTAAGCCCTTTGGGGGCAAGTTCCAAGGAACTAGCTACGTCAGTCTAGTTCAGCAAACAAGCAAGGAGTCCTGTGGCACTTTTAATGACTAACAAAGTTATTTATGGCATAAGCTTTTGTGGGAGAAAATCCACGAAAGCCTGTGTGATAAATAAATCTGTTAGTCTTTAAAAGTGCCACAGGACTCTTTGCTTCTTAGGAGGCAGGACATCCTAACAGCCTGAGGTGTAAGGACTGAGTACAGGGCAGATGAAGGAGGCAGAAGGGCAGGTGCAGCCAAGGTGAGGTAGTTAATCACCCAGCAAGGCACAAAACCATCTGGGAGAGAAGAGGGAAAGCCCACCTGGACTGGGAGAGGAGGGACGGATTTATGTGACACTTCACAAATGCTTACGGTATTAAAAAACTTATTCTAATCAATGGCCTCTTGAACCACTTAATGCCATTCACAGTGTCTAAACAAGTGCTGTACCCTGGTAGCAAACCTCCTGAAATGCATGTGTGTATTTGTGCTCTACTTCATCATAAGCCAGGCTATAGTCCTATCTATTAAGATTACTTGAGACTTCCCCTTAAAAGACCCTGTTTTCAGTTGCTTATAAAACTTAGCCATACTAACCCTTTGGCTTGAAATTTCCCAGGCTGTTTCCCAGGCTGAGTTGATTTTGGAAATTTTTAGTCAAAACTGCTCAGCCATTTGCAAGACCAAAACTGGAAAAAATATATTGTTTTGCTTATTTTAAAAAATTCTGGAAACCTTTTCTCTGAAAAATCCTACTGCCCATGTGCTTTGGAGCAGGGACTTGAAATCTGACAGGAGGGTCGCATTGTCATCCTTTGTCACCTCAGATTGTACCAAGTTACATATTGCAGTTTGCATGTGCTCTTAGCATCTAAATTTCCGACGCAGATGGATCATGGCCATGGCCAAGGTTGAGCAGAACTCGCCCTGCAATGTGATTCTGGGCTGCTACTGACTGCCAAATCTGAGCCTAAGCACCTGTTGCCTCTCCTGAGCTTTCACTGACTCCCTGCTCAACCCAGCCACTTATGATTAAAAACAGTAGATGATCACATACTTAAACACTGTACCATCACGCACAAGGGGCTGGGTTAAGGTTGCCCACACAAGCTTAAATGTAGCATTTCCTAACTTCTGAGTGCTTGATTTTGCCTCCTCAATAGTGTCCTTTTGTGCACGTAATATAAACGGGATTCAAATCCCCTGAAGAAGCACAGTTAGAAATTTCCAAGACCGCATGTTAGTGCTGGGAACAGACGCCAGGTGCTTGCTTAAAACCTGTGTGCTGAACACTTACAGCCCAACCCCAGCTTTTTCTCTGCACTCATACATTTATTCTCACAAGCCACCTGCACTCTGCTCTTGATTTACCATCATAGGTGACATATGGGATCTGGAAACCCCTGGCGCTGTTGGCCTCGCTGGTTTTGAAGTTGATCCACAGCTTGCGGGACCTGGCAGTGAAGGCGATGGGCCTCTCGTACGTCTGGCATGTCTCATAGGTCGTGATGGAGGAGGGGGAAGCTGCGGAGGGGAATAGCATGGGACCAGGTTTTTCCTGGAATCATTCAGCCACAAACACCCAGGTCCAGACAATTTTTGGTTTGTTTCCATATTCTGGGCAGGGTTAGGGTCAGGAGGGAATAGGCAGGGGCCTCGTTCCTTATGGGAATGCAGCCCAACAGGCTCCTCAGTTCATTTGACTGTAGGGCCCTGGTTCTACTCCTTCCTCCAAGGGCCACCTTTCACCCCACCATCCAATAAGGGCATTGAGGCACCTGAGGACAACATTTTCAGAGGTGGGCATAGATTGTAAGTGGCCAGCGTCAATCATCTGGTGCCCAGTCTTTTGAGCACCACCCCCTTTGTAGACATGGAGTTGGGCCCTTTTGCCCGACAAGACTAAGGGACAAGATTACAACACAGCGTCTGTGCCAGCTGATGCTGCACTTCAGTATCACTCAGAAACAATGCATCTGGGGGCTAGGTTGGCAGTCATTTAGGAGGCCTCAGGAGTTGCTCCCGGGCGTCCCAGCACCTCAGGGACTGTTCTTGCAGGCCATGGGATGTCTCCATCATAACCAGAGCCACTGGGAAGACACCCGGATAGAGGAGCACCCCAGCCACCGTGGGAGCTGCCTGGCAGGGACTAACCCATAGCTGGGCAGGCTGGTTTAGTCTCCACACGTCAGCTTGTAGCTCCTCCTCACCCAGAGTGTCCACAGACCAGACAGCTTGGGACGTGGGTGGGGGAAGAAGGAGATCTCATGGCATTACTCAGCACTCTCACTGCCCAGCATGGCCTCACCACAGCAATCGGTTACCTACAGTTTTTCCGCATGACCAAGACGTCCCCGCACTCGTCCTCGGATGGCAGGAAGATTTCGGGGACCACGATGAGGATCTTGCGCTTTGGGGGCGGGTTGATGTTCCAGGTGCACTCAATGTTGGCGGGATAGTTGCCAGGGTAGTTGGGAGACTCGATGTAGCCGGTGTACTCACCCAGCTCTCCTCCACACTGGCGGTCTGCAAGGCAACAAGGAGCAGTGGAAAACAAGCATCACTGACACAGGGGTACCAAGAAATGATCACTGGACAGAGGGGTTGAATCAGGCAACCGTGGACACGCTACTCCTGTGTGTTCACATGGGAGTGCCCTGCCATCTGTGCCAATGGATGCACAACCAGTCACATATATTCATGCAGTTGTGTGTGAATCTGCACACACGAGCATGTGAGCAGCATGTAAGTGTGCCCAGGTATGGACTGGTTGCATGTGTACAGGTGGCTTAGGATGGACACACAAATGCATAGCTGGATGCAGTCCCCTGTGCATAAAGGAAAATAGCTAGAAGAGGTGATTTTCTGGAAGGGGCCTGACTCTGAGTGCCCTCTGTATGTCATGCTAGCACAGCAACTGGCGGAGCTTGCATTGCACACACGGCATCTGGACACAGCACCCAGGCTGCCTGAAGAGCATACTTTTGCACTGTGACACAGAAGTGGAGCCATCGAAGTCCGTGGTTGTGTTGCCAGGGCAGGTGATGCAGTAATTCTGGCGGAAGTCTGGTTGGTATGTGCCCACGGCACAACGGATGCAGCGATGGACGCCCGTATGGTAGTAATGGCCTGGGGAGCACTGAACTGCGGTGAGGGGAGAGGAAAACAGCCTGTCAGTCACCAGGCAAGGAGGCATAAGTTCACTGAGTCACTGCCTGCCCGTCTAGGAGCTATTTTATTCAGCAAACGTGACTGATCAGAGCAGCTAGCTCCTGGTTCCCACTCACAGCTCTGCCATGAAAGAGGTAAGAATTTTTTTCCTGCTTCACTGCTGAGGAAACACGGCCTCAGAGAAGTTATGTGCCCTGCTGAAGGCCAAGCAGCAAGTCAGTGGCAGCGCTGGGATTAGACCCCAGGAGTCCTGATGCCCAGCTCCCACCCCCACACGCTTGAAGCTGTGTACAAGGAGACATCTTTAAAGTGACAAGGATATTTCCGAGTGCACCTATCCAAGATTCCTTTGAGGTTCTAGTTTAGGTGCGCGTGAACTATCTGTAGAATGTTTCTTTTCCTCTGCCTCTCGCACCACCAGGACAGCTACAGGCAAACCCTGAACTTTGCATCAACTTCAATGGTCCCCGCAATTTGCACCCCTTTAATAAGATAAGAAATTGCATCAATATGATCACTGCTTTGCTGGCTGCAGAACTCAGCAGAGCACAGCTCCTGATAATAAAGTTCAGCCTACATAAAGACTCTTGGATCATATGTTTATTATTAAACCTAATAAATACAGCAGTGGCCCAGGACACCACACAGCTTTGTAACTGCAATGATGCAGTGTTGGAGTCCTTTACTGGACAACACTGGAAAGCTCCTTTAGAAGAAAAACCAACAAGTAGTCTGGTGGCACTTTCAAAGACTGTCACATTTATCTATCACATGAAATCTCATGGGAGAAATTCCGCTTTGTCAGGTGCCTGAAGATGGAAAAACAAAAAACAAAAGCATCTGATTAAGTGGGATTTTCTCCCACAAAAGGTCACATGATAAAATAAATGTGCTAGTCTTTAAAAGGGCCACAGAACTCTCTGTTTGTTTTGCTGAGCTAGACTAACAAGACTACCCCCCTGTAACTCCTTTAGAAGGAGGCAGAGTGGAAAAGAGCAGAGCTAGTCACGGGATGAAGCAAGGGTTGGATTTGACTCCCTTGGCAAAAGGAGAACTTCCAACCTCACCACCCAAGTCCTTCTCGTGATGGGGGCCAAAGAGGCACAGAGTGAGTTTGGGGGACGTAGTGATACTGAAGCAGGCTCAGTCCTGGGAACTCAGCCACCCCACCCCCCTGGAACCGAGGGGCTGCCCCACTGGATGCAGATGGAGCTTCTGGACGTACCTTTGGTGTCACAGTCCTGGAAGGAGAAGGCCCCCTCATGTTTGGTGGTCAGCCCCCCACCGCAAGGGAAGCACAAAGCCCGCCCAGCTTCAGGCTGGTAGGTTCCCCGAGGACATGGCTGGCAGGGCATGAAGCCATCCACTGAGTGCTGGCCGGGAGGACACTGACCTAAGGCCCATTGAGAAATCAAAGAATGCTGTGGGTCAGTGTAATTCAGCCTCCTTTCACCCTAAGCTGCACTGAATACGGCCTGCACTGAATCCCCTCAAGGGGGAGCCACAGGGAGCTCTGGGTTCTCCTCAGATCATTGGGGCAGCCCCACTGCTTGCAGCATCCTAGAAATTACCCCATTGTTGCTACTGTTGCAATGTGACCCCATTGCAAGAACTGCAGATAGATGAGGACCAGAACTATAGCCATATCATTATTATTTACTGAAAAAGCACCTGGTAGCCCCTGTTGTGGATCAGGACCCCAGTGTGCAAGGTGCTGTACAAACAGAACAAATGGATGGTCTCTGTCCCCTTCTCCCCTGAACTTTGGGGCTCTGATAAAATGGACATGGAGCCAGTTCTCCCATGGTTCTGCTCTAACAAATGCACCGCGTCCAAGTTTACCTGCCAGGAAGAACAGCCAAATGTGGCAGCACCCATGCAGTTACTCTGCCACGCCTCCCTCCTAACTGTGCTCTTGTCCTTCTTTCTCATGTTTCTATCCTGTCCTGTGCTGAATGAAGCATCAAGGCAGACCCTCCAAGGGCCTGCCTGTGTTCAGGAGAGACCATGACCAATGGTGTGGAACCCCTAGTGTGTGCGCCACCTGCATAATGCCTCATGCCCAGGCCTTTGACAAGGGCAATGGAGAGGATGAGGGCTACAATGGTTTCTCTGCAGTGCAGAATGAAAGCTGCTGCACAGATCTGCTGGTGCTCCTAACCCCAGTCCACAATGCCACGACCACCCAAAGGCCCTTGCTGGGCTCTAGGGTAGGAGACCAAGAGCCCCAGAACACCATTGCTGTAAGGAGCCTCCTGGCTCCTTGGCTATCTTCTCCTTGAGACAAAGAACAAACAACACACCTGCACAGGCGGTTATATTTGTTGCTCCGGCAGGACCATAAGCATCACTTCCAGGACAAAGGTCACAAGAAAGCTGGCCTTCTTTCTCCTGGTAGGTCCCTGGGGGGCATGGGATGCATTGCTCCATCTGGCCGTGGTAATATGTTCCCTGCAGGCAGCTAACTAAGAGAGAGGCAGACCTGTTAGAGACACATGTAACAAGAACCCAGCCAGGCCTTATAAGGGTTGCGGGTGAGAGGCGCTCGGGCTCCCCAGCTCCATTAAGAAGTTAGTGCCTCTGAAAGGAGATGGCAGCCTCACCTACTGCCCATCTCTCTGTGCTGGTGCAGCAGTTAAAGGGTCTACAGCTTTTTATGCAAGTGGCCCCAGCCCCCCACTTGTTCCCTTACCACACTTGGATCCTAGCCTCTGCTGCCCTGGTCCGCAGCTCTCCTGCCTCTCCGGGGACAGGCTCAGCTTCCGTGCCACCTCATACTCCATGCCCGCAAAGCGGATCAGGAACCGCTCCTGGTTTATGGACTTCTTCAGGGCCTTGATTGCTGACTTCAGCTTCTTCTCCACCCTCTGCCGCAGGCAGTTAATATTGCAGCTGGCTAGAGGTGAGATGGGGTGGGGAGGCTGTTAGAGTGAGGAAGGGGAAAGCAGGTGGCCACCTCTTGTCCTTCTCTCTCCTCACCGCTGCAGCACCAGACCTGCAGAGGCTAAGGGACTGGCTTCCTACAGGGCTGGCTGGGACAGAGGGAGCATCTCAAGCTGTAAACCATTATCTTCACCTGGATTAGAGGGTTCCTCCTGAATACTCATCCCACCTCCCCATGCCAAAGCGTTGGCTGCGGCCCCCCCTTTGCATTTCCACTCCCTGGGGATAGCTAGGTCTCCTGGCTTAGTCTACGCCCCTCCTCTGTCAGTACATGTCACTGCACCCGGGACTGCTGTGGCTGTAACAGTTAGAGCTCCATGGCCAATAGCAAGAGGCGCAATGTAATGTTGTCACCAGCTAGAGAACTACAGCTAGCACATGGAGTGGCAGGTCAAATTTCCTCCATGCCACCCCATCCATGGCCCAGAGAAGCCCCTTCTTGGTTACAGGAGGGGTTCAGTTTCCATGGGCTTATTCAGATGTTGGCCTCTGGCCAGTTCACCAGCAATGGGGCCAGTCACTGCAAGCTGAGATGGTGCTTTCTGTGACATGGATTCCTGTCCAGAAGGAGCCGGTTTGAGAACTGCCAAGCTCATTTCACACAGGCCATGGATGGGATGTCAGGAGGCGAAATCCTTCACTCACTGCTGTGGAGGTAATGAGTAACAGCACAAGGCAGATGCTATTGGAGAGATGTCTGCTCCTTCCACGTTCCTGAGGGTTCAAACCCATTACACCCTGGGAAAGCTAGGGCTCCTACTGCTACATGGACTCACTTCACTTCCAGCACATTCTGGGAAAGCCAGGCTACTCACTGCATGCAGCATAGCCCTGGGCCTAGTTACTCTGGGAAAGGTTGCCTGTCTACCTCAGACCAATCTGCTGGCTCCTCAGGCTCAATGCATCCGGAGAAACCCACATCCTCCAGCCTGTTTCTCGGATCTCTCCCTGTACTCTGGGAAAACCAGTCCTCTCAGGCCATTCCCCCAGTTTGGACCCTCCACAGGTCCAGTCCACCCTGGGAAAGCCAGTCCTCCCAGCCTCGCACCCCACCTGTGACCTCTTCTGGTTTGATTTCTGCCTCAAACTCCAGGGTGATGCGCATCACCTCCTTGCTGGGGGAGTTTCGGGCCCGACGGCCTTTGCCCTTCTTGGATGAGTCACACTTGAGGTTCACAAAGGTCACCTGGCAATCTGAGCAGGGGGCCGCCCTGCCTGGAACAGAGGGAGACAGAGGGTCAGCATCCTCCCCACTGTCCCCTTGCAAAACCCAACCCCAGGTGGCCAACAGGTCCCCAAATACCACAGAGGCGCTTACATGGCAAGTCGGATGGGTGTGTGTCTCACCTGGGGCCCCGTGCTTCCCTGACTCATCCTGCTTTCCCCTCATGCGTGGGTGCAGGTGGCACTTGGCATCCTTGATCTTGAAGGAAGCCTTTTGTTTGATTGGAGCAGTGACAGTCTCTAAAAGAAAAGGTAGGTGCTAAATATCAGAGGTACCAGTTGAGTCTCCTGCAGTGGCAGCTGGGTTGAGGGTGGAGGGGCATGGACCAGCCCAGGAGGGCGAGCTTACCAATGCAGTGATGGCTGCTGTTGCCAGGTCTCTGCTGGCCCCCCTGGCGAAAGACGGGTGTTCCACAGCTTACTGTGTAGCTGCTGTCAGACTCTGAGGAGGAGAAAGAAGGACTTCAGAGAGGGACTGCAGTTCACTCATGACTTGGCTTTCAAAGTTCTCCCTCCCTGCATAGCCCAGGGACATCAGTGAGGCTCAGCACCATTTGAAATCAGGCCCTGACTGAGTCTAGGCAGCTCATATGTGCTTTGGTGCTGATCTGACCCCTTGAACCTCTAGGGCCTGGATCATTGCTAGCATAACCTGAGGGTCAGCTCAGGCAAAGGCAGGACTCTGCTCAGCTGTGCAGCAGGGGTGCCCTACTGCAAAGTCTGAGATCCAGTGTAGCCCATCTCCCAAGATATCCCTGCCACACCAGCTCTGTTGGAATCCAGTCCTGCAAAGGGACAGGGAGGTATGGGCGATGGAGGCAAGAACTGAGGCTCCAAGAGGATGCAGGGAGTATACTGGGGGGACGGGGGGCGGTGAGCCTGCTGGACCGTAGGAGAATGGAGACTGCAAAGTGTCCCACCTGTACCTCTGATGTATGGAGATATGCCCTGATCGCAAGGGCACATCTAGCCATCATCCACGTCTAAGTCTATCGTGTGGTGACACCCTGCTTCCCTAAACCCTGGTATTGTGTACGGTCATGTGGTACACTGGCAGGCAGCCACCACAGTAACACGCAGGGAGATACTCATGCTCTTCAGGAAGGAAAGTGTTTGAGAAAGTCAGTGCCCCCTGGTAGGCTGCCATGGATATGTGGAGGCCATGAGTTGATACCTGGCAGGAAGCGGGCCTTGGAGGTGCAGGTGAGGGAGCAGCTGTCCTTCTTGCCATTCTTGTTGCAGGTAAGCATGGCCCGGTGAGAGATGGGATCTGTCAGGCATTTCACCAGCTCTGAAGGACAACAAACAGTGTGGTGACAACAAGCAGAGGCAATGCAGGACTGACCAGGCAAGCAGACAGGGCGCCAGGCACTGGGGGTGGGCAGTTATAATGATTGGCCTACAATTTCACCTCACTTGTGAGCACAACTGTAAAAAGGGCATGAACGTTCATTCACAATAGCCTGCATGGTGATGAGAAAATTTGCAAAAGGGAGACAGTGTTCAAAGGTGAACAAACACAAAGGCCACCTGATATCATTCAAGGACTGCGTTAAGATTATGCCTGGGAAACAGAGCACCCTGAGGCTAAAAATCAATGAATCAAAATTGGTGGGTAGGAAATTAGGCCTAATTGGTGGGCAAAATAGGGAAGGGACAGGCTACTCTGCCTATCACTCCCTTTTGGAATCCTTAAGCAAAGAGACTTTGGGAGACAAACTGACTACTGGAGTGAACTTCGCCACTCTGGCTGCTATCTCCATGATCTCATGGGAAGACAGGTCTTTGTCATCCTGACCCTAGGAGATATTGTGACCAGACCAGACCAGGACAAAGAGAAAGGGAGACCGATGACATCAACACTTCCACCGGCTGAATCAGCAACAACACCTGAGAGGTGAGACTTTTCTCTTCTTCTTCCCTCTCCCAGTGCGTCCTTCCCCCTCCCCACTTTCTTTCTTCTCTTTCTTATCTCTCCCCATGTATGAAGCACATTCACAGCAAAATCCACCTGGACAGACTATCCACCAAGCCTGGGCAATGACTGAATAGAAGAAAATAGAGCTCTGGGCAAGCTTTGCTGGTTGAGCAAGGTTCACCCACTAGATGGCGGCACCACCCCACTGGGTTTTCTTTACCCACCGATGCAGTCCTTTTTGTTCCAGTGCAGTTTGCAGCCTGCAGGACAGGTACACTCATAGCTGCCCGGGGTGTTGATACAGCCAAACTTGCAGCCTCCTCGGTTGATACTGCATTCGTCGATGTCTGAGGGAGCAAAGTGAGATCATCACTGAAAGCTGGAACTGCCATCCTGAATAAGACAACACAGAGGGGAGCTTGCCTAAGGATACACCAGGGAGGGGAGGCAGGACTCCTGGGTTCTATTCCCAGTGGCTAGAGCTAGTGGGGAGAAGAGGATGTTGACAGTCAAAACTCCACATTGCTGTTGGCTCTTCACAGACAGGTTCAAGGAGGCAGCCTACCTGGCTCTCAGACCCCTCTGGTCTCAAGGCCGTGACACAAGCCACTTATGGCTAGAGAAGTTATGAGTGTGGGGATGGAACAGCGGCCATATGTTCCAGGTAGGGGAAAAAAGGCACCAAGTGTTGCCACCCTGCTCTGCCTGGGGCAGGCAGCCCATCCCAGCTGATGGAGGCCACCTGCCTCCCCTGCCCAGTCAAGCCTCTTGGCATAGGGGGCAGAGATGTGGGGCGCTGTAGATGGGGCTGACGTGAAAATGTTTAGTAGGAGAGTTCCAAAAGTGGTTGCCAGTCAGGCTCTTCTGCATCCCTCCTCCTTCAAAACAAAACACATGGTGCCAGAAACACCAACTGCCTTTTCCCAGGCCTGTCGCAAAGCAACTGCAAAGGCAGAGGCAGTACGGTGAGACATGATGCTCCATGGGTGTATCTGCCTGGTATCTAGGGACCCACCTACTCCAGTGCTGGGATACCTGAAGATGAGTGCTATGGCATGATCTAAGACTGAATGGCAGACCAGAGACAGAGAGCAGGGACCCTGCTCCCACACCAATCTCACCCTTGTGGTCCAGGCCAGAAAGAGGATTACTGTTCTGACCGAAGGCATGGCCAAGGTGAACTTGGCTTTTCTGCCCCTTAGTGGTCAGCAGGGGACCCAGCATCACCACAGCCTACCCAGTCTTTCCTGTCCAGAGACATCAGCTTCCTTACAGCTCTTCTCATCACCCACATGGGCTGATCTCACTAGGCATCACCACTGAAATGCATCCACCTCTGGGGTGGAAAGCAACACCTGGTTTACAATACACAGGAAGACTGCATACCGGGAAGTGAAAATGAATACTGTATCTGACTGAACCACAGGGAGGCAGGAAAGGAATTTCTCAACTGAATCTGGGCTCTTCCCTAGGACTAACATGTGACTCTTGACACAAGTGCTCCTAGTGGTGGGGCTGTAGGAGTTAGGATCTTTGATTTCATTTCTTATCCTAATTCATGGCATCTCCACCACAACAGCATCCTTTACACATCTTCTACTGGACTGGTGGATTCAGGACTGTCTTGGAGTCACCAGTACGCCCAGGCTGTGTCCTTGGTTTTTCTCACTAATGAGCTGCAGCAGTTGCTTTTCCATCAGCTGAAATTTCTGTGTTGTTCCATCTTCACTCCCAGCCACAGGGAATTAAAACAGTCCAGCCAGGAGGTTACAAATACTTGGCTCACAGGGACAAGATCTCTAGATTGCCACCCAGGGGCAGATGAACTGCTCAGCACGATTTCCTACTGATTTTAATGTGAACTCTCTGTCTGTGGGAAAACCAGTTAGTCTGCTAAGGGGAATAAGCCAGATGTAGACAGAGACAGAGGATTTGATACTAGATTCTATTTAGCAGTTATGCATTCAGTACTTGCTTTGCATCCTCAGTGGATTCTGCTTCCCAGTTTGTCATCTATTTCAGCTTTCTCACAACCATAGATTCATTGCATCTAAGAGATCATTTGCTCCCCTGGTCTGATTCTCCTGTATAACCGGCCAGAGAAATTGACTCCATGAGCCCTCTACTGAGCCAAGCAATGTGTGTATTCCTGAGTGGTGTGACACAAGCGAAGAACTCTTTCCGCCATCCTACCCCACTCTTTGCAAACCGCAGCCAACAGACAGTCTAAGCCATCAGATGGCTTTATGAGAGGTTTTATAAACCTCCTCCCTCAAGGAACTCTTTTGGTCTCCAGTGGAGGGATAGCACTTCCAAAACAACCACCCTGTCAAACATGTTTTGTTCATGCTGTGAGCGTGTGCTCATAGACAAGTGGGACGGTGTGTCTGTGTTGACAAGCTCATGTGTTTGTGTCTGCACGCAAGTGGGCATGAAATCAGCTATATGCAATCCCTGCAAGGACTGACTGGCTGTATAAACAGAGGCAGACTACCAATAAAGATGGGGCAGAGTTGTATTCAGTGGGCAAAATGCTCACTTCACTGAAGTCAATCACAAATTCCCACTGACCTCAGTGGGACTGGGATTTTATTTGGGGCAAACAGGTGAGAGGTGTCTAGGATACAGGTTTCACAGTACATCCAGGTATGGGAGTTGGTCAAAACTTGTCTAGCCAGCCGTGCCAATAAAGTCTAATTGAATTGAACTGCATTTACATGGACTTCACTGAAGTCAATGGAGTCGCAGTAGCTTACGGTAGCCATTAATATGCCCATCACGTGCACAAGCATTTGCTGGCCGTGGGAGGTGCACATTCGGTCTGACAATTGGATTGGAAAGGACTTCTGCCACAGGACAAGATGGGTTTACAGGTAGATTCATTGGTTCTGGCCTGGGCAGGTGTCTGCTTAATATGTGCGTGCAGGGCAGTGTGGGCTGCATCTACCGTGTGCGTGAGTGCTTCTTTGCCTCAGTGCATCTGTCTTAATCCAGGTAATCTGGGGTATTCTGACATATGTAACTGGCATTGAAAATTACCACTGCAAACCACACTGCTGCCGTAACACGCTTGAACAAACCCCTCTACGCTTTTCATCTTCCTTGCTGTTCCCTCAGGCACAGGCCCCCCCTTCCCTCACGCCCGGGAGTTATCTGACTCGTGAAACTCAACTCAAAAACTTTTTGAAGTTTCCCCTCCTCCTGCCCCAACTTTGTGCCAAGAGCTCTGGGGATTTTTTCCCTCTCTCCCTGAGCGGACAAGTCACAAATTGTTCCTGTCGCTTTGTTTGAAGTTGCAGACACAACTGTCTGGCTCCCTGCACTCACTCATTTCACGGAGCTCCATTTCCAACTATTTTGGAATGGTCAGAAGAAGAGCAACCCCCTCCCTCCTGGGTCTCCCCAACACCTTGCTACTGAAAGGGGAAAAGCAAACGTGGCCACTCGTGGCACAGGGAGGCTACTGGGTACAAGCAACTGGAGCCCTTTTCTCCTGTCTGAAGCAGTGAAGCCATTGGAATAGTCAGGAAAGAACCAATCTGAGTCCCAGAGGTGACTGAGGCACTCAGGTGCTCCAGAAAGGAGTGCAGGATGGGACTGCCTCACAACTGTGGTCCCACAGGCTATGTCCCTAGGGTCTGTCTGTAATCACCTCCTCCTCTAGAGGGACACAGGGATGTAGCAGTCCTGTTCATGGCCCATCCAGTACTTTCTGAACACCTATACGTCAGCCTCAAACTCCTGAGCTGACATAATCCCCCAACACACAGACATACACACACTGGATTGATTCATCTATTCCAGGATCTCTCCCTCTGACAGTAGCCACTATTAGATGTTCCAGGGGAAAGCACAAGAACCACTGATGCGAGTGGTTCTAAGAAAACCTGCCCAGGACTTCTCTCTACCTGCCCTATCTCCCAAAAATAGCCAGAGACTGGTTTCTCCCTGATGCAGGAAGCTTTAGATCATATATTCTTTTTAACCCATACTCTTCTCTGAATCCTCATTTCTTGGCCTCCACGACAGCTGGAGGCAGTAAGCTCCACCAGCTCACCATGCATTATATTGAATTGTACATGTTAAACACTGGAAAAATCCTACCACGCTGTGTCTAGCGCAGCTCCTCTCCTGACCCCAGGAAACCAGGCAAGACTGTTCCCTACAATTTCATCTCCGGGGCCTTGTCTAGTCTAGTCTTGGTTAACCCAAGTGATGGGACTCCCTGCCCTGCCCTGAGGAGATGATTCCCCTGCCAGAGAGATGCCACTGCCAAGACACTGGCAAACAGGAAAGTAATTGATGTCTATTAAACAAAACAATACGTTGAACCTGCTGTAAGTCTCACAGGCAACCCCCTGGTTTCAGTGACTTTACAGCGTGACCACCGTGTGTAAGGTCAGCAGATTCAGCTGGTCCCCATAAAAGGGAACTAACTACAATGCAGGGTTAGGTGTAAAAGCAGTCCATGAAATGCAAAGTATGAGGTTAAAGAGGGACAGCTGGTTGGTTCTCCCCTACCTCCGCAGTGCGTGAGTCCATACAGGGTGTAGCCCTTGTGACAGAGGCACTGGAAGCTCCCTGGGGTGTTGACGCAGATGTGGTCACAGGTCCTGTCGAAGGAGCACTCATCAATATCTGGGAGGGAGGAAGAGGGAAAGGCAGAGAGCATGAGGCCCGGCCCAGCCAGGGAGTTCGGCTCTACAAATGAGGTCCATGCACAACTTTTTCTCCCACTGCTCCAGAGGGATATTCAAGTCCAAAGGCCTGCAGAGAAACATGCAGCAGGGAATGCAGTCTATGGCAACATCTGCCCATTTACCCTGCGGAGTATGGGCCAGAGGGCCCAGAACACACCCCCTTCCCAGGCCCACTGAGCCTTTGGAGGCCCTAGCAAAGCTGCACCCCTGGATCAGATGTTGATAGTGAACCTGGAACCTCTCCCAGCAGGAATCTCTACTGCCAGAGCTAAAAGGGTCAATTCTGTCTCCATTGGCCAAGGCTGTGACTGGCTCACCAACCCCTGCCCAGCCATCACTAGAGGGGAACAGAGCACCACAGTATGTCTCCTCACATCCCCTCCCCATAGTCCAGCCTCTTTGTTCTGACAGATGCTTGGCAACACAAAGAGCTGAATCCCCAGGCTCCCAGCTTAGAATGGAAAATTCATGGTGGGGTGGGTGAGGGCAGCTGCAAGCTTCCCAAGGCCATGGGTCCAGGGAGACAGTCCTTGGATCCACGGGTCTCTGCTCCAGCACTCCCTACACACCGCTGTCCCCAAATGAAATCCCCTGGCAGAGCCCTGGGGGCCTTGCTGAGGGAGGGCGGCACTGTCTGTGGGGGGTGAACCCGGCCTGTTGGGTCTAATTTTATTTCATTGGCTTCATTAACTTAATTGCCACAATCACATCAAACTTCCAAGAATGCAGAACCTGGATGGAGATGAAAGAGGTCCCAGCCCAAAGGCACACTAACCAACCATTTCCCCCTCCCCCTGCCCACCCAAGTCCAGGCCCCGTGCACTTGGCAGGCAGAACCCGTGCTCTGTCACACCCCGGCAAGTCACAGCGTCAGCCGCTCAGCCAGTGAGGTAGGGCCTGACTGCTGATTCACAGAAGGCCTGGGAGGCCTCCATAGGGTGGGGTGGGGGAAGCGCAGATATTGGCCCCCTGCAGACTTCAGCTCAAGGTTGAACTCATTCACAAGTGAAATGAATTGGATGGCCTCAGACTAGATAATACTTTGCACACCCCTGGGGCTTTTCATAAGAGGACTGGCAAAGCATGACACTCCCACTGAGGGGTAAAGATTACTCCATTTTACAGATGGGTATGAGAACCCAGGAGTCCTGGCTCCCCATTCTCTGCTTTAACCAATACACAACACACTGCCTCCTTTCTCCGCTCCAGCCAAGCACCCAGCTGACAGATCAAATTGCACAAACACAGAAGAAGCTGAAAGCAGGCAGACGTGTTCTGTCAGGGACTGGTATCTGACCCCCTCTGTGCCCATGCAACCAGTCTCCACCTTACCTCTATGGTCCACAGTGAAAACAAGCAATTCTAAATCACAGCACAAACCCAGACTGCGCACACCACAGGCCCCTCCCACTCATTCCCACCAGCTGCGGCCCTTGGCAAAGGCCATTTCCCAGGAAAGAGGGTAAGAGGGGGATGGGGCATGCTCTTTATTCCCATTAATGTTAATTAATTAACTAACAGGCTGCCCCTCAACAAAAGAACAGATCCCTGAAAAAGATAACAGCTGTAGTGTGTACACCTGTGTGCTCTAGCCATTGACAAAATGCCACTCCATCCCCCAGGTCCCCTGCAAGTCTTGTGTAATAAACAACTCCAGTGGTTTGTAAAAACAGTGACGTGTCTGAGTGCTAATCCGAGTGTTAAGGTGTGAACGGGGTTGCACACCTCCCTCTAGACATCCTGACAAATCATGTGGCTAGCACAGTGTCATCAGATCCCTTGATTTTAGTGTGTCTGCAGTCACCTATCTTGCTGTTACATACACACACATGCTCTGCAGTAACATGTGCCAAGGAGTGATAGTATATTGAATTTCCAAAGGGATAGCCGTGTTAGTCTAGTCTAGCAAAAAAACCAAGGAGTCGTCTGGCACTTTAAGACTAACAGATTGCCTGCAGGCTTTCATGTGCTGTTGTAAGCTGTGGTCTCTGAGATGTTATCTGGCACGCCAGGTGAACTTGTAGACTGATTCATAGGGCAGAGGGACCATTATGATCATCTAGTCTGACCTCCCATGTAACTCAAGCCACAGAACCTCACCCTGCAATTTCCTGCACCCAGGCAATAGGTGGCTGGATCTGAGTAATCCCGCTGGCTAAGGACAGAGCTCTGGCTGGAATTTCAGTTCAGTTTTGCAGATTCAAGAGACAGGCCCAGATCAGAATCGAAATCCAAACACCAATGAGGCGTTAAGAGGTTTGGATCAGGAACCTGACTGCACTGCAGGCCCCTGAATTTCTCTCATGGACTCAAGCCTTGGAGAGGACTAGGAGCTGAACCTGGAGACTAAAGAAGGCCCCTGGGACCAGATTTTTAAGTTCTTAGAACCCACAGCTGGTGCCAGATTTTCAGAAGTGCCCAGCCCTGGCCAGCTTCCATTGAGAGCAATGGAGAATTCCCCCCTCCACCTCCTACGCACACAACAGCACTGAGTATAATAAAGAACTCCTCCCCCTGCACATACACACAGTAAAAACAATAGGGAACTTCCCCCCAGGCACGCATGCACACCAAAAACAAGACGACCCCCCCCCCATGCACACACACTGAGAACCACACAGAGTGGCTGAGCAACCAGGCCCCCTTTGCTTTGGAGACGTGGGATGTTTCTGATGCTAAGACAAAGCCCCTGTACCTTGAAAGCCATGAGATTTTAGGAGTGTTGTTCCCAGAAGCCATTAGAAACATCTTGCAACCAGCACCTTACTCTGAGGCACACAGCCCCCCTGGGGTCATTCGAGCTATGCTGCGTCGCTCACGGGGGACAAAATGGGGATCTGCTGTCACAAACTGGCTCTCTGCGTGATCAAGGCCATGCCCAGCAGCCCTTGACCCTCTCACTTGGCAGGAGACCCAGCTGTGCGGCTCTTACCTTGACAGGTCCTTTCGTTGATCAGGAGCTTGTAGCCTTTCTTACAACTGCACTCGAAGCTGCCCACCGTGTTCCTGCAGATGTGGTCGCAGCCACCATTGTTCAGCTGGCACTCATCGATATCTGCGGGGAGGGGAGACAAAACATCCCACTGCACAGACCAGCAGAAAGCAGCAATACGGGTTTGTGGTTAGCTAAAGGAACCAGCTGCACAAGAAGAGAACGGATGATGCAGCGGTGAAGGGATGAACCCCCAGCACTCAGGAGACCCCAGTTTGATTCCTGGCTCTGTCACACGCTCCCTCTGTGTGATCTCTTGACTCTCTCTGCCTCAGTCCCCTGTTGGAACAATAGAGCCAACAGCCCTGTCTTCTCTAACTCAGCAAGGCACAGCGTGTGAGGTGCTCCGATGTTATGGTTATGGGAGATGCCATCCCAGTACCTAAGCTAGATGGACATCTGTACACCACTGAAGTCTAGGCAAGTTTGCTATCAATTACAATGGGAGATAGATTGGGACCTTTGAGAAAATGATGGGCGCACAGACGTCTGCCAAACTGCAGCCCCTTGTGAAGGGATATGATGATACAATACAGTTACAGGTCAGTAGTCTAGTGGTTACTGCAAGGAATCAGGACTCCCGGGTTCTATTCCCTGCTCTGTCCCTGGGTGAGTCAATGCACCTCAGTTTCCCCATGTGTCAAATGGAGATTACAACACACACCTAGCTCACAATGGAGGAAGGAGGATTAATTAATATTTGCAAAATGCTTTTATGTCCTTGGTGAAAAGCATCTGTTCAGACATAGTTACCAAGATTCCATAAAATCGCCATGAACAAGTCAGGGTGAGGGCTCTTGGCACTCAAATACTTTGGGAATGCAAGCATTAGAAATAGAGAGACTGGAAGAAAACAAGAAGGAAAAAGCTGGAGGGGAAAAGTCAGCCTCAAAGAACAGTAGTTTGACAAAATAAACACATGGATTTCTAAAACCTCATGACTCAGGCAATCAGTGACACTAAAAAATAAATAGTTCCCCCAAATTTCCAAAGAGCCTCTATAACCTGTTAAGAGGTTAGGTTCGCTTGGGTTTGTTTTGTATTAGTTGGAAAATTTACTGCTAGGAAATGGCCTGTAAAATAGATCTGACAAATCCCAGGTAAGAGCTCAGACAGGCTTTGCTCTTTGGCATCCCTCCCCCACTCCCATGCCTTCAGCTCCAGCTCCCTGGGGTTGTGGCTTTTCTTTTATTATTGTGAGTGAGCGAGCAGTAAAACAGCTCACAATTGTAATAAAAACCCAGACACAAGGGACATGGCTCTGGGTTATTATGCTTTCCTGGAACTGCAGAATTGGAGAGGTGGTGTGCTCTGAAAAATAATTATGAAGCCACCACGGTCTGGAATTGGTCAGGCAGGTAGATGGCTTTCAGCAGGATGGTGCTTTCCTTTCAACTACAGTCAAATATCTCAAGCTGCCAAAAGATAGAAGGCAGGCACCTTCCATTTCTGGAGCTTCACTTTCTCTCTTGGGGGCTGGCTGAGTCAAGAAGGGACAGGAGTGCATCATGTAGCTGTACCTGGAGCACAAAGAGAGAGTGTGTGTGTGTGTGTGTGTGTATGTGTGCGCGCGCGCGCGCATGCGAGTGAGTGAGTGATCGGATCAGTCTCTTTCACTCACACCCACATGCACATGCATACCTGTTTGTTCCCCCAATACCTCCAAACCTTTCTCCTTCTCTTTAAAATAATGTAATGAATTTTCTGTGAAGTGAAAGCCTGATGGATTGATGACTGTTTAGCCAGCGTTCCTCTTTAATTCTATGCCCAGAAAGCATGCAGACTTGCATTTGCTCCTACAATCCATTTTCAGGTGCAACTTCATGGGTGAAGGTAGCGTCAGGAAACGGGGAGCATGTTTTTTAGCCTAGCTGAAAACAGACTCTGCCACCCAGATCGGCTGTCCCTCAGACAGCCCATGCACCAAGCCACTCTTAAGGTTACTTCTGCAGGACAGAGGGTGTGTATGTGTTGTTAGTTTAGTAATAGCATGCTTAACTCTAGATCTGCCATCCAAGAACCTCAAAGCATCCATTCTGACTCTAAGATACTAGGACAATGGATCAATTTCCTTGACCCCAACACATTATCAATCAATCATTACTACCGGTAAGAATATGAATATTCATTGCAAACGGTGAATTTAGCCTCTCAACACTCTGACATGACGCTGTGCTGTCCCACTACAAATATGAGGTTTCTGATCCAGGGTGAATCACACATGGCCTCACTGTAAGTGTACAGCAGAGCGGGAACAGAACCCAGATCTCCCAGCTCCCAGTCCTGTGGTTTCAACACAAGATCAGCCTTCCCCTCAGTCACACCTAGGATATTTCAACCTCGTTTCACAGAGGGGAAGCTGAGGCAGAGAGAACCAAGAGAAGGCCCTGCCCTGGATACCCGCACCTGCGTCAAATGGACTCTGGGCAAACACCCTCTGAAAGTGCAAGATGTGGCCATCAATATTTAACCAGAGTGGATTCTGAGCGGATCCTGGCAAAAGAAACAGTTATCCATGTGTCTTAATGGGAGAAGACAAAAGAGCCAATTAGGGAGAAATCCACACCCAGCCTAAGCAGACACAAGTCCCCTCTGTGTCATGGGGAGCTGTGCCCAGTGCTGAATTATCCGCTGAAGGGATCAAAGTAAAGTTGTTCCATCTCAGCAAGAATAATCCCCTAATGGTAGGGTTGATGGCTCCATGCTTTCCCACAGAAGCTGGGCTCAAAGCTGTCTGGCCCTTTCTCGCTGGTCTCTTACCTTTGCATGTCTTCCTGTCTGGCTGCAGCACAAAGCCCATGGGACAGCTGCAATGCACACCCGTGGCTGCATCATGGCACTTGCTGTCGCAGCCCCCATTGTTCACGGCACAGGTCTCTGCAGGGCGGTGCGAGAGAAAGGTAGAGGTGAGCCACAAACACTTTTAAAAGACACAGTCTGGGAGCCAGATGCAAATATGCCTCCTGCTGTTGATGAGACTTTGTCATCAGACCCCTTTGACCCCAGTCTCTTTGCATGGCAGCATCCAGCACCATGGACAAGATGTCGAGGCTTCTGAGACTCGGTAAAGGATGTGTCTACACTGCAGGGGGAGCAAGCCCCCAGCCCAGCTACACAGGCTTGTGCTAGGAGGGCTCGACCACAGGTACTACAAATAGCAGTGTGGGTGCTGTGATTCTGGCAGGGACTCAGATCAGGCCTGGAGTCCTGGGTGGGTCTGAGAGCCTGAGCAGCCCTGAGCTGAAGCATCTACTTCTACGATTTTTAGCAGGCCAGTGCAAGTCTGACTTCCCAGCTACAGTAGTGACATACCCAAAAAGGCCAGATATTTGCAAGGAGCTATATACTCTCTGCAAAGCCAGCCCCTTCTTGGGCATCTCAAGTTGGGCATGTGTCTACTCATCCCTTTTTGAAGGTCTTGTCACTGCTCAGCCAGGGTCTGAATGTAAAAGCGTAGCAGTTGAACCCAGGACAGGGCTTTCCACATGCCAAGATGACACCTACCTGTGCTTCAGGAATAGAAACCAAATCTTCCATTCAAGAAGCAATGGGCTTCACTGTAGCAAGAGTGGTTTAGGCTGCATATTAGAAACCATGTCTTATCAGGATAGCTACGCCCTGGAATCAATTGCCTAGGGATGTTGTGGAATCTCAGTCACTGGGAATTTTTAAGAGCAGGTTAGGCAAACACCTGTCAGGGATGGTCTAGTCTTGCTTTGAGTGCAGGGAACTGAACTAGATGACCTCTCAAGGTCCCTTCCAGGCCTATGATTCTGACTCATAGGTAGAACAATCACAGTCATTAGCCGTGCCACCATCTCATCTCTCTCAATCAGACTCTGCAGGAGCATTTCAGGAAACATTGTTTGACTTTTTCCATCTGGAAACCACCAATTCTCTGCCTGAGGTTTTCCCTAGAAAGCTGGGAAAGGCTACGCAAGAGACACACATCTGTTTGTGCACCAACATCACACATATCCACAACACAGGGCCTGAAGAGTAACCTGCAGCTGAGCAGCTGGCAAAGGGACCAGGAGGGTGCACACCTTTAGAGTAGGTTCTGCATAAACACTGAAGAGCTGTTGCCATTGGTTGTCTTTAATGTCTCAGCAACAGAGCGATGGATTTTGTTTTTTAATAGATTGTAGAGGGCAATTGCTACTTGTTTAAATTAAAATACTATAGTCAAAATTTTAAAGCAGGTCAAATGTGGGACATAAATTGAGTTGGTGGCATCCCACTTATGCATCGTCTTCCTAATGCTTTGCATTTCTAGCATGCCTTTCATCAGAGGATTTCAAACCACTTAACCAGCATTTGTTAGCTTTCCCCAGATCCTGGCATTATCATCTCTGTTAAACAGATGAGTAAAATGAGGGCATAATTAACTAACCCCAGATCTTGTATCATGTCAATGGCACAGCAGGAAAAAGAATCCAAGAGTCTAGGTTCCCAAGCCCCAACTCTAGCCCCTAGCTAGCCCTCTCTCCTTCAGACACTGCTCTTTAATAACATCAGACTATCTTGGTTGAAACACAGCAGATGGGAAAGGGAACTGATCTGTTCTGTCAGGAGATGCTTTCTCTGTCTATTAAAACAACATGTCAGGCAGTAATGCAGGTAAAAGCCAGAGCAGCTGCTCAGGAATGTTTGGAGATAAGACTTGAGAAGAGATCAGGAGTAGCTGTCAGCTGGTAGCTTTCAGGGGAGCATAAGGACGAACAAAATCCCTGTATGAGGCCACCTGTCACTCCCAGATTCTGGCTTCCCAAAGGAGTAGGCTCTTCTGATTCCCACCCTGCAAGGAACATACACCATACCTGACTTTAAGCATGAGACTAGTTCCAGTGTGCTCAACAGGACTACTCAGGAGGTTATAGACAGGGTGGTAAAAGAAAGAGTTTTACAAACCCCCACGTGAACAGAAATGGTCTGGGAACAGAGATCTGGCCATGATTTAACAAATGATATCTGATCTGTGCTGTGTTTGCAACCTATACCAACAGCACTGGATTGCGGAGTGAGGGAGCAAGCAGTGAATCTAACTAGGAACATGGGGGCCAACTTTTCAAGAGCTCAGTGGATAACAATTCTCAAAAATACCTAATCCCTATTTTCAAACGTGATTTTGGCCCAGATCCTCAAAGGTCTTTAGATGCTAACTTCCTTTGAAATCGATGGGATTTAAGATCCGAATTTATTTAGACATATTTGAAAACGTTACCCAACATTCACAACCAGATTTTCAAAAGCTCTCAGCACCCAGAGCCTCCATCTGTAGCACTGGTAGACAGATTTTCAAAATAGCTCATCACTCATTTGCTGGGCTCACACCTTGCTTCATGAACAGTTCTCTGGCATCATAAAGAGAGGTATGGACAATGGGAATGGGCCCAGGAAATAAAAAAGACCAATTTTTTTTTATTGTCCAAGCTGAATGACGCTTTCCAAAATATGAGTACGTACTCACTGCATCAAAGGCAAAGGACTTTTTTTGATTTTTTACATGTTAATTACTTCATATCATCAAACTCAGCTGTTGCGGGGAACACATGAAGGGACATCATTATAAATACAACTTTTTCATCTTGCACAATGTCCCTGTGAAACCAAATCGTTCTTTTTGTTCTAACCACTGGAACAATGGTTTGAAATCCAGCAAAGGGGTAATGAAAACCAATACAGTTTTCCTTCCAGAACATTAGCTGCTTGGATGAATGAGCCGTTTGGGCTGCAGGAACTTAACGTGCTAACCCACTGAAGAAATTCAGTGGAAAACAGAGAATTTCAGGTTCTCTCTCTTTGTGAGAATGACTCAAAATTCAGTTAACTGAACCACCTAGCCCTCACCTGCTGTGCTGGGGATTTGGAATTATTATTCTGTGCATTATTATTCTGTCTTGCTGCTATGATTTTTATGCTGTTTCATCGTAAGAGAACAATGGGGCCATTCTGTGAAATTAATGGCCAGTACAGTCACAAAATGTAATACTTGCAACATATTTCTTCACCAATCTACCTAGCCAGATGCTTACACAGAATTCAGCCAACCACTGGAACTCCCCTCTGCAGGAAAGCAGGTATAGTTTGGCTGGATAATTTTATGACCATTAGTGACATCTGCAGCTAGGAGATTATTGGGTTCTGTTCCCACAAAGCCCTTTTTGCCCAGTGAAGCAATAGTGTGACTGTAGAGGATGGAGACAACAGCTACAAATGGGCAAATCCTCTGGGTAGACAGCAGGCAACATTTTTGAAAGAAAAGGTGCCTATGTGATTTAGGAACCTAAGTCCCACTGACTTTCTAACGGCCTCTGAAACTGAGGCTCGGGCTCCTAAAACTTCCCAAGTCTAATTATAGTTCTGGGTTTGCCCCTGCCTGTCTCCGGAGCAGGAAGGGTTGCACTCCAGACCTCTGGAGACAATAATTTGCTTGCAGGGTGTAGGAGACAGGGTGTGGGATAGGACGCATTGTTTTGTGGTGATACTAGCCTTGGGTGGCTGAGGGAATGTGGCTCTCCAGGCTTGGGGTGAGTAAACATGACTCACAGAACTGTGCAGGCCTTTGGCAAGTGCCGACTGAATCAACCGGGGAGGAAAGAGACAGGAGTGGCCTCCTCCCCTGCCTTCCCGCAAAAAGCCAACGTCTCTCTTCCTGACCATTACACAGCAGCTGGAGCAAGCTGCAATCAACACAGCTCACCAGCAAATAAAAAGAGCCTTATGTGTTAGAAAGAACAACTCAGATACTAGCACCGTCATTACCTTTTCCCTGTATTCCATGAAATCCAGGCAGCCAATGACTGCTCCCACCTTCTTTATTATTTCTGGCTGCACCCTTGCTCCTCATGGCAGTGATCTTTGGAACTATTGGGGCAAGGAAAAGATGATAACCCTAGGCTATTTTCCTGAATTTCCTGGACAGGGATGTGCATTTGACATGCACCCCCAAAAGACCTTAAGAGTTGTTCTTTCAGAAAGATGTTTTTTCAACAATAAATTAAAGCCATACAATTATAGAAGATAAAAATGCATACATTTTAAGGCCAGAAATGTCCACAGTAATCAGTATATATGGATCGTTTACCCCCTACTGCAATGCAGCCACCTCTGGTGTGGAACATGGTATCTATTTAACCGTGTGAAGTAACACCACACAACAATTTAGGAGAAGAAATAACAAAGACAGTTGCATCCAAATGAAACTCTGAGGCAGTGTGGATGTTTAGGGAGGACAGTGGGGTTAACACACCTACTCTTTGAGCACAGTAAGGCTGTTAATAATTACAAATGGATTTATGTATCATTTGAAATCAACTTCCAAACTACCTTTAGGGCCCAGGCCTGCTTCAGAAGCAAAGGTTTCAAGAAGCTGGAGTCCCACCTGAAGTTGCTTTTTGACCCTCTGCATGGACTACATTGAGATTCCAAAATCAAAGACTCTTTGAAAGGAAGTCAGACTAACAATGTCCAAGAGTCCTCGTCAAGTTACATTTGGTTTCAAAGCTAGATTTTGTAAGCTTTGACAAGAACAAAGACGCAGAGAAAATTCTCCAGCATGTCATGATATGCTCCGCAGCACCGCAATGGAAAAGATGGTGCTTTTAAACAAAACAAAAACCAAACCAAACACATATTCTCTTTGACGTGTTCAAAACCCATACATTGCAACTTTATGCTAACGTCTGCCCACAATTCTCCTTTTATATTGGTTTAATTCCATTGAGTCCTGTACCGTCTATGGAAAAATAGAATCCACCCTGTTGCATGTGAAACTGACTGGGGGTTATGAACACAAATTAAATGAATTACTCAGTTCTCATTATCTGAGCTAAAGGAAACGCATAAAGTAATCCACAAGATGGGTGCAAAGCGCAGGAGATTTTCAAAATTCTATCACTTTTAGACTTCTACTGTGTTTTCTGTAGAAAAGGTTAGGAAAAGAACTTGTTAGGTATTGTTATCTTTTAATAGTTGAGGCTTGGTTTTCTTTACTTTGCACTTTCCAGTCATTTACTTCAATGCAAAGTGAGTGCAAGGTGGGGTAAAGTGCTGCTATTTGAATCTAGTAGCATTTCACACCCCCTCTCCAAAGGTGTAAATAATGACACAAGGCTCATAGCAGTGGGAAATGGCACCCATTATCTTTAACTTCAGATCATTCCTTTGAAGTCCTTGATTTTATAACCCTTTAAAAGAGTATTGAATTCTCTATGCATCTGAAATTAAGTGTCTGCCTGTGTTTTTACTGCACACTTCTAGATTCAGGGATTTTGAATTCAGCTCATGTGGAAACGAAAGCTTAAACCCCCTCAGCACATGCTGAAGATTAGGAAAAGAAAAAGAAGCCATCTCTGAGGTTTATGCCAGCATGCGTCCATTGATTTCAAAGGACCACCACTTGATCTGCAATGGGAACTCCTCTTTGTAAATTGGTTGTCCCAAATTGATACCATCCATTCCCCAGTTCCTACACTGGTGGACAAGGCAGCTTCACAAGAAGCACTTTCCAGACAGACTCTCAGCACCAGTTCCATGGCTGACACCTGAGCTCACAAGCAGTCCAACCACACAGTACCATGACAAAAGTAAGAGAGATTCTGAGGGCTTGAGCTGGCTATCATTGATCCTTTGGCTCAAGCTCCATCACTGCTTAGGAAGACAGAGTCTTGGATTTTAGTCGTGGCACTGACCTTCCATACACAGCAAACTCTTTCTTCTCTGGGCTGGGACCATATCCTCATAATGGAGGCATGAAGCATCTCAGTTAACTACAGAATAACTCTATAGCCCCATCCACACTTGACTACAGCAGCCCCAACCTTGTGCCTCATGCACTAAAATACGTTAAATCTGTCATGTTGGGGGCCTGCCACTTACCCACCAACTGAGGCAGGCCTATGATGGGGTTTGACAAAACCAAAAATACAACAAAAAAAATTGCTTGGGGTCAAACAAAAGGTTTCATTTGACCCAAAATAAATGTTTTGGTTTGCTTCATTATGTTTTCTGAGGTTAATACTCTTTGAATTTAAAACGAAATTAGCTGGATTTCTAAACACACCTTCATTTCAAAAGAAAAATGTTTCATTTCAACAGTATCAAATGCCTAGACTTTTTCAGATTTCTCTGTGTGTGTGTGTGTGTGTGTGTGTGTGTGTGTGTGTTTCATTTCCTTTTTATTCAGACAAAACTATTTGCCGAATTCAACTTTAATTCACAAACAGTCGCAGTTGCCCTGAAACTGCTTTTTTGGGCAAGTGACCTACTAGAGTGAAAAAGTTTACCCACACCTATTTTGAAGAGGGGTCCTCAAAAATGTGATTTTGAGAGGTCTAAATGCCACCTGCAGCCACTTCAAGCTTTGGCACAGTGGTACAATCCTTGGAGACCACAGTTCCCACAATACAGTGTTCCATCTTGAATAGGGCAGCAGGCATGGCTAGGCCAGATTGCGTGCTGGGACTCCTAGCTATAGCGCTCCACTAAAGAAACTGTGATCTGCTTCCCACTGTTTGGAAACTGAACAAAGACCCTTACAGTTGCTTAAATGGGCAAAATTTGATTTTTCCCTGCTAGCTACAGTTTGAAAGCTGCTTACGTCTTCTGACAGCAGGACTGGCCATAAGCTCAAGCAAAGCAGGCAGCTGTTCAGAGCCCCACATCCCACACAAGCGCCGCTCTTCATTGACTGGCCGTAGTTTGTCAGCCATAGAGACAACTCACAGCCAGATCTCAGACTGGCCTTCCTGTGGCAGTTTTAGAATCAGCAATGGTGGGAGAGATTAGTAAGCATTGTAGGGGGAAGTGCATCATTAAAGACCCCAAGCCACATATGCCAGAGCGGGAAGCGTGGCATGCAGTTAGGGGACAGCTCAGACCCCATGCCCGGTTATTATCCCAAGACGAACTATGGTTAGAACTCTTTGATGAGATAGAGAGAGAACAAAAATATTTACCATTAGAAAACGTCTGGGGGGTAACGTGTTGCTGGAGGTGCCTCTCCCCTGTTTAATATTATAAAAAAGTGATTTAGAAACAGTGTCCGGCAAGAAGCCTGCCTTTTTAAAATCTCAATTATTTCTCATTTTCTGCCTCGCAGATAGGCAAAGATTTCCTCCCTTTCCCCCACCCCAAAGAGCCTAGCACAGAGGCCTGAGCATATATCATCAAATCACTCGGTCACCGGTCCATCACAACCTGTAGCAGACTGCTTGTGCAATCCCCTCCCACATGCTCCAGCACAGGATTTTCATGCTAGAAGCCAGAGGCGAGAGGATGAAAGAGAGAGAGGTGTAAAGAGAATTAGTGTTAGTTGGTTAGTATACAACATATCTCCCTCTCTTTGATGCTATGCAGACTAGCTCTTTGCTATACAGGCGACAGAGCATCGCATGCAAAACGTGGAGCACAACCAGTTTCAGAAGAAACGAGTAAGGGGTTGTGAGCTACAGCAGGCATTAGTAATGGGTGAAAGGGAGTCTGACTCAGGGTAAGGGCAGGCAGTGAAGGGGATTCAAGTTCATAAAATCTTGTCTGTGTGAGCAAAGACACACCAGTTTGACTTAAAAATCCAGTAGTTAAATTGGTCCAGACCACCTAATGTAGAGGCACTTAAATCAGATTAGTTTAATCCACTAATTTACCAAACTAAACCAATTTAAGCAAGGATTAAATTGGTTTAAGTTGTGTCTTTGTTAGGTCATTTGCTCTAGTTTCACTAGATCAGTTTCCAATCCATTTAATTATGCTGGTGCAGCTTTCTTGGCAAAGGCAAGGTCTAAGGCAGTCAGGGTCACAAAACATACCCTCTCACTCACCCTGATGTAAAAGAGGAGTGACACAGGCGTAAAAGCGGCATGAGTGAAGCATCAGACCCCATGGGTGCACAAGAAGAGTGTGTCAAGAATGCAAGGCGGAGGAAGGTGTATGGAGAAGTACACTCAAGTAGCTTCCAGCCCACTTTAACAAACACCCTCTTCTGGGCTGCCAACAAATAGAAAGTTAGACCGCCAAGCACCCACTTACTGACATGTATGTGACCTTGCCCATCACCTTGGAATCAGGCCCTTGTATCACCATGTTAGGGCCAGGAGCTGTTTTCTGCCATTCGCTGCATGGCAAATCTTTCCTCAGGAAAGTCCCATGCAAAGCGTTCTTGCAAGGAACCCAACCAGCCTGACAGGAGACACAGCCCGACTGAGCCAGGCTGCAAGGCACAGGATGCTAGGGCAGGGTAGACATGACACAGAGGGTGAAGAGAAGCATTAAAAAGAGGATATCTTAGAGGAGAGGCTCCAGGAGAAAGTGGCTTCAGGATGCTGGTTGCAGGGGTGTAAGACAGCAACTCCAGGGAGGTTCAAGCCTGGTGCAGTGGGTTCTAGGAAGGCTGGGGCCTGGTACAGATGGCTCTGAGACACATGTGGGTGAAGCACATGATGGTGGGTGCTTTGTGGAGACAGACGTTTGACAAGGGAGTGTGGGAACCTGATGAGGAGGGCTGGAGTCTGGGAGCTGCCGCGAGGGGATGGAGAGCTGGGATCCCAATTTCACTTGTGCCTGAGAAGAGAGACTTTTGAGACAAGGGCCTGCTTCCATCTTCAACCCTGCTCTCACGGAGGGGTCACTGGGCATCTCTTGCGGTCATTAGGTCACAGGCACTTGATCCTACATGAAGGAAGTGAAGTGGGGAGCCACAGCCAAGTCATAATGGCCCAGGTCTAGACAACACCAGTGGTGAAGTCTGGAGCAAGTACCTGGCTGGGAAGAGGCTGAAATGGGCATGAAGTCAGCTGATGCGGCAGCCCTGAGGACTCAGAAATGAAACTGCAACAGCTGCTCCCATTAAAATCTGAGGTCCTAGGTCCTTCACTGTGGTGAGGATTGGGACTGAGCCAGGCTTCAGCCTTGCTTCCTGAACAGCTATTTTGTGACTGTGGATCCCTGCCTAGATAGACTGATCCATGACACCAAGCCAGAAGGATTAGGGGAAGCATTTTCCACTGTTCTGGGTCTCCTGTGGACCATCCGAGTCCTTTCTTCACCCCAGCACAGACGATGAGCCAAGAAGACAGGCCTGACCAAAGAACCAGGAACCTGGCAGCCCAGCAAAAGCAAGTGTTTGGGCAGTGCTTCCCCCAAACGCGCACGGCCCATGTGGAATGTATTATCCCACAGGGATGGAGAGGCGACGAGAGACAATCAAAGAGTCTGAGTAAAGGGCTTAATGAGAAACAAACTCCAAAGCCAGACGAGACTGGGTGGAGGGGCTGGGACAGAGCCCAAGGGAGGAGGAAGGTGAAGAGGGAAAGAGAAGAGTGTGATCTGTTCCCAGCTGCATCTGTTCCTTGGCTCTCCGCACCATTCTTTATGGGGAAAACCCTAACTGATGTCCTTGACCTGGCTCCGACACCAGGATTTGTCAAAAAATGTCCACACAAGAGAAATCAGGGTGGGGAAGGATTGATGCCCCCCAGGGTATGTGCTTTAACTCTGCAGTGCTGAACAAGGAGGTACCTCCTGCATGGTCAGTCTCTTGCATCCAGTTGGGAGCAGAAAACCAAGACCACCTTGCAGATGCCAGAAAACACTGACCCAATCCCCCACAGTATTACACCCACACCCCTCCCTGCCTTAGAACACTGAGTAACATTGGATAGCTGCTCAAGCCGATGGCACTGATGCTAACGTCACACAGCTACCTTGAGCCTCGGTCTGCACTCTCCATGTGCTCCCTACTGGGGCAAGTAGGGAGCAGGCAGGAGCCTTGGGGAAAGAATAAGTGCTCAAAGGGAGGAAGATCTGTAATATGTTTGCCCCATTATAGCCAATGAGTGATGCGAAGTATGATGGGAGTCCAGCTGCAGGGGATCAGCCAAGCCAATTTGGGGCTGCCCAATGAGTTTTGGTAGTGAGCCAGAGAGATCAGCAATGGGATACTAAGTCCCTGACCGGAACCCAGCAGTGACCAAAAGCCTTTATCATCTGCAGTTTGGTCAGTGTTCCATCCCATGCAAAATGAGTCGAGGGTTTGTCAGCCCACAGAGAGACAGACATCCATGCCATAAAACGCACAGTCACAGTTGGTATCAATGGGCCTGCTTGTTGGCAGTCTAGGTACTGGCTGAATTAGTTCCCTCTGGATGCTGCTCTGCCTGGCAAGACCGCAGGAAAATACAGAGGGGCAAAAGGAATGTACGACCTCTACCTACACACTATTGTAAGAATTCTTGTACAAGATATCGTCTTGCCACTCTGTAACGTTTGAAAATTAATACCTCAGTGGTCAATAATATCATAGTGAAACACACAACGCTGCATGTTAAGTTATGAAATCACCAGTCTCTAATGTTAAAGGCAGATGCTCAAACTCCTATAGCGCCAGTTAAGACACAACTAGACAAGCAGATCTTCAACAAAGGAAGTGTGGTTACCACAGTTTGCATAGAAGTGTAAACAGAGTATCCTGTCAGAAAGAGAGAAAAGAAAGCAGACAAAGAAATATACATCTCAGCACATACAGGTGAAAGAAAACAGAGGCGGTATCTTTCCTCTCTAGACTCCACCTCTCTTTCTGATTAGCTGGATAGAACTTTATGAAGGGGCTTGAACTATCAAAGTGCAGGGCAAATACCCCAAGGTCTCCCTCTTCCTGTCCACCTCCTTGTTTGCACCAAAGATGACAAAAATAACAGCTGCTGGATCTTCAGGGACGGGTCCTGACCTGAGTGGCTGAATGTGCGTCACTGTATGATAAAACCCAAGAACCACGAGGCCAAGCCACGTTTCATTCCCCCACACCAATCATATCTCTTGCTGACTCACAGCTCTTGCTTTCAAGTTATCAACTGCATTATGCTCCTAGCTAGACACACTCACACTTCCCCTGAATCTCTAATACAGAGGGGGGATGTGGATGCTCCTCTGGATTTCAAATATCAGACAGCCAGAGCCAGATGGAGTAAAACCAAGGGAGCTGCAGCACAAGTGAGAACAGAGGGATGGGAAGCTACAGGGTGGTGAGATGAACAATTGGTAACAGCTTTACAGAGACTTTTGCCTCCAGGCTACTAGTTCAAAGCCAAACCTTCCAGGAAGTGAGGGCCGTGCAGTGGGCCATGAATGAACCATTTGATGGGTCCAGGTCCACTTCTTGTGGACCCAAAAATGACCAACCTCACTAACCCCCTAACCTCTCACTGGCAGCCTCAGCAAAGGAGCCAAGAACCGACTTGACCGCACAGACAGAACTCTCCTCTCAGTCCTAAAAGGGACCCTCATGGGCAGGAGCACACTGGTGGGGTAGGCTGAGAAGGAAGGCTGCCCTGAAGAGACCATCAGGCTGCAGGGCTCACTAAAAGCTAACCCAAACACAGCCAAGGAAGAAAACTAGATAATGGGTGTCATGCTGTAGTGCGGAGGCAGCCCTACCATGCCTGGGAAGCATGCTGTATTCTACTGTGAAGGCTCTGCCGGCATGTCCGGGGAGTGCGCCACACTGCATTGTGGAGGCAGCAGTGCCATATCTGGAGAGCACAAACCATGGCTCAGGGGAGCACTTTAGCAGGGTTACCAATACTTCCATATCTCATAGCCACATTTCCTCCCTACAGAACCACAGAGCCCCATATCCAGAGGCTGAACCCAGAAGCATGGGCCTATTGCTTTTCTCTGGTGTCACTCGCAGCAGGCAGAATGACGAGCCCCTCCCATCATGTGCAAGGCTGACCTGACCCAATGTGCTGCAGAGCACTTTAAATGGACAGGGTGGGATGGGTTTTGTGGTACTTGCAAAGGCTCCTTTAGAGAATAAACGTAAATACATAAGGTCATTGGCCTCCCTTCCCCCCGTTCCTGGAGACATAGTGGCAGTCGTTAGGGCTGGCCCCTGCTCTGCTTCAAGGCATGTTCTTCATTAGCCGCATCTTTAAAAGCAGCAATAAAAAGCAGAAAAATGAAAAACACCGGCCGCTGCCTAATGAAACTGTCATCCGAATGCAGCGATCACACTTCCTGCCGGGTGGTGTGATCTGAAGGAGACCTGGATGAGGAAGCTTGCTCCAGGCAGCCCTTCAAACGCACCGCATTCAATTTCAAAGCCCGCGGCCTGGGGAGCAGGTTTACACTCCCCTCACTGGAAACTTTATTCCCCTGGAAATGATGAAATACCTCAGAGGAAATGGAGAATGGGTGGGAGAGATGGAGGGAGCAAGGGAGGCTATTTGCTGAGATCCAGCCATAAAACAAAAAAGGGCAGCTATAAATATCTGAGCAGGTACCTAAGCCTCCTGCCTGACTATAAATCTGTCAGCTGGGCATCCCTGCAGGGAAGGCAAGATTGGCTGCCTGTTAATAACGGATGGCAGCACAACCCCGCACTGTTTGCAATCAAGGTAGCCATAGCAAAGGGACTTTGACTCACTCTGATGCTACCAGTTGTGGTGGGCTACATCCTGCTCTCACTCACACTGATCAGCAGAGCTAGGTGTGACCAAGGGCAGTGTGTGACTCATTGCGAATACAGCACAAGACAGAAGCCTTGTCTTTGCTGGAATCCTTATCCTATTAAGAAGCTGACCCAGTTTGAAAGCAATGCTGTATCCGTAACTCACTCTCCTGTGTGAGAAAGTAGTGGCGAGGGGATGCAGTGAACAGACCCTATGGTATGAATCCAGCGTGGGGATGGCCAGCGTTGCTATTAAAATACATCACCGCTGTGTTTAATTTCAGGCATGGAGGTGAATAAGTTCAGAAATAAAATATGTGGATTGACTTAAACAGGAAAATGTTTTCTAAGGGGTGGAGTAAATATGAAAGGAAATTATTTTGTCAAGGTTTTCAGAAGTGACTTGTGATTTTGGGGCTCAACTTGAGATATCTGAAATCTCTGAACACAGAGACTCTACAAATCAGGCTCCTTTAACGTGTCAGTGTTGTGTGTCCTAAATTTATAGACACATTTGAAAATCTTGACCATTTCTCCTTTACCATAACATTATACTGAAGTCTTGTACAGGCCTCAATTCAAAACCTCAGAACACTAGCAAGACATTAAAGAATTAGGCTCCGGTGCACTGGGAGGTAGGTACTATCCCTTTTCTACTGGTAGGCAAAAAGAAGCATTTATCACTTTCCAAAGGTTACAGAGTGAGTCATTGACAGAGGATGGAATGGAACAAGGTGTCCTGAGCACTCAGTTCTCAACTCTAACCACTAGACTTCCCAGCAATGGAAGAAATGATTAGGCCAGAATGAAAGAAAGGGACGTTGCCCGACTTGAGCACCATTCTACCCACAAGAAAATGCATATGGATATTTAGGAACACTCGGAAAAACTGAGCATCTTTACAAACATATTGAAACACCAAGAGACATAAATAGATGCCCCATGGGAATTCCAAAGCACTAAGCTAGTTAGGTGACTAAATGCTACCGAAGTCAATAGCAATTATGCACCTAATTCAACTATGCAACCATATGCATCTTTAGGCACCTAAAAGACCTTGAAAAATCTGCTTCCGCCCTAATTGTTCTCCCAATTAAGTACATAAAAAACACCTACTGACTTAAAGAAGAGAAAGATTCTCTTAAGAGAATCTGCAGCCAAATTTACTGTATCTTTTGCAATTTTTTTTTTCAGCAGAAAACTGAGGGGCTGCCACAAGACTGAAAATACAGCACTGAACTTCAAAGAAAGCCCCAGAGGGCGACCCCTGGAATGAATGCCCCATTAGTTTAATTTTTATTCCTAGAAAAACTAATAAGGGGAAAAAAACCATCACTAAATTACTAGGAAATAACAACAACATGAGCAATAAGCAGCAACGACTTATAAAGACTGGATTTGGCCAGACAAGCTCAAACACACTTTTTTTTTTGTTAGAGTAGCACAACTGTGATTGGAAAGTGGAAGACAGGAGGGTAGAAGAGTCCTGAAGGGTCACAGACAAAGAGCAAAAAAAAAAAAAAAAAAAAAAGCATCCAAGCAAGGGGAGATGCCACAGAGACCAATATTGTTAATTATTATTTATCGTTTGTGATGTGGTAGCACCTAGGAGCCCAAATCATGGCATAGGACCCCATTGTGCTAAGTGCTGATCAAACACAGAACAAAAAGACAGCCCTGTCCCAGAGAACTTGGGCCCACATCTAGCTGAATATCTTCATTAATAATACAGAACCATCTGTTACATTTACAGATAATTCTATATTGGAAGAGCTGAAAACACCAGGGAGGACAGACATGTACAAAGATACCCCAGAGTGACAGGAAACATGATCAGAACCCAACAGAAACACGGTGAGATACAACTCAGAGAAAATACATGAGCTAATAAAACCCAAGGCACTAACTTCCAAAACACATATATACAATGGGAAAGAAAGACAGGAGAAGCAGCAGGGCTGGGAAAGATCCAGGGGTGACAATGGGCAGTAATTTAGACAAGCATTTGTAACGCAATATGGTCACACAAAAAAGCCTGAAGCAGTTTGGGGCTGCATAGGCAGAAGAGCCATATCCCAGAGCAGCGAAGCACTAGTCCTTCTCCATGGGGGCAATCCTGCTCCAACTGAAGCTAATGGGGGCTTTACTAGTGATTTCAACAGGAGTTAGAACAGGATCTATTTGGCTGTGGTGCAAGAGCACTGGGGATAAAAATGCTGGTACCAGAAAGATACTGACAAACTGCAGAGGGTGCAGTGGAGAGTAACACAGATGTTCAGGGAGAGATTAATAGAAGAAAGTGCACACAGAAATTTCCTCACTGAAGTCTAAGGGGGAACCATATAACCAGACCCAAATATCTGTAAACACCAAGGAAGGAGTCAGATTATTTAGGGAGGAGAAAGTGGGTAGCATTAGGCATAATGTGATGAAATTAAGGAAGGAAAAATGTGGGGTCTGAATATCAGATCTCTGAGACTGGGAAACGTCTCTCTGGGGTCAGAGATGGGAGCTCTATTGCTTGGGACACAAAGTTAGACTGGACAGATCACTCGTGTGCAAGATGGAACAGTCTCACAGGCCAGGGGAGGGATGGGGTGGGTTTTCCCAGTGCTAACATGTATGATGAAGCTGCCTCTTGGTAATGTGTGCAGGATATTTTCTGGGCATGCACAGCAGGGGCCAGAAGAGCTAATTCTCTGTTGCTTTTAATTCCTTTTTTACTTTGCAAAAAGGGCTAACATGTTTACAGCAATTTGTGGAGTTAATCACTTCCCAAATGTAACATTTTTTTTAAATCAAATCAGCTGTTAAGCTGTGCAAGCATCTGAAACTAGTAAAACTTCCATCTCTGTTTGATGTTTTACAATTTGAAAACACACAGAGAAAAAAGCTGATTTAGGGAGTTGTTGGGTTTTGTTTTTTCATTTTTACAGGCAGTTGTTGTTGGGCTAAGATCTTATGGTGCTGAATTCCCGCTTGGAACAAACTCACATCCAAATCTTAACCCACCATCATCCCAAACAGAAACTAGAGGATAACAATGCAAGGGAAGAGAACAGCTAGCTCGATGCAAAGCTTCAGACCCCTCATTCAAAGAATTCAAATTCTTCTCCTAGAGAACTTTCTCACATTTCTGCTCAAAGAAGTGCGAGAGTGAGTACAACACTGCATGTGCATATACAACTATCCATGTGACCATGTGCATAAGAGCATGGAGAATGAATGCACCCCAGAAAGCTGTCTGCAATTACAACACATGCTATCCTGTCATGTAGGATATATAGATCAATGTATTAATTACAAAAGACACCTCTCCCCTGTGAGACTACTCCATAACATATTCACACATGCTGACTCCACCGCTGCTCCAGCTCTGTTAAGCAACCAATCTCTGTTGATCTTTCTGAGCTAAAGGAGACTCTCTATTACCTGCCAGCAGTATAGAGCTTATGATGTACAGATGAGCAATTGGATTCCATCCAGTAGAAGGCAGCAGTGTGTATACACACATGCACACACACCCCAGCATCAATTGGCTGTACAGGGGACAAACCTTTCCCAGCAATGCTGACCCTCTCCATACAGCTCTGGCTCCCAGGCTGGTGAGTGTTAGGTAGAGGAGGAAGTGCTCAGTTAATTTCAGTGGAGTCTGCAGCAGCAGCCTTATAAGCAAGTAGTTTTAGGCTACAGCACTGAAATTCATAGCCCAGCAAGAACACCCACACACACACACACAGAGACAGGAATGATCTGAGCCACAACTTCTACCTACCTATGCACGTTTTGCCATCTGCATGCAGCACAAACTTCACATGGCAGCCACACTTGGGCCCTTGGTCTGTGTCGTCACATGTGTGTTGGCACCCTCCATTTCCATAGTTGCATGTCACTGTGGGGGGGCAAAGAATGCACAGTCAAGGCATTGGCAACAGCTCAGAGCAGTGGTTTTCATCCTTTTGTGGTTCGCCACATGCTGGGTGGCATGCTGCAATCCAAGAGGACACATCGGCCCACTCTGATCTGAGACATTTTAAAAGGGCCTTGCATGGTGACAAGTTCCAAAGGGAGAGCTGCATTAGTCTAGTCCAGCAAAACAAATCAGGAGTCTGGCGGCACTTTTTAAGACTAATAAGTTTATTTATCCCATGAGCTTTCAGATGAGGTGGGATTACACTTTTCAGCTTTCACATGAACTGGGATTCCACCCATGAAAGCTCATGCAATAAATAATGGTAGTTTTCAATAGTGCTACTTGACTTCTTGTTTGTTTAAAGGAGTCTAACACCCACCCACAAAAATCAGGGTCCACTGAGGTGCCCCAGATTGGGCTCCCAAAACTGTTTGTTACTCTTGAAAATCTTGGCTTAGATTGGAAGTGACTAGAAGTTGTTGCCATTTAAGCACTACTCGCTGGAAAATCCTTCAGACAATTCAAAGGGGAAGCAGGAAGTTGGCACCATGGCCGAATGGTGGATTTCTGCCTATGGTATTGGGGGCAGCAAGGAAACCCAAGCAGCAGAAATGAAAACAATAATTATTAGCTTGAGATTCTCTGGTTTGTGTTGTGTGAAAGGTCAGACTAGATGATCACAATGGCCCCATCTGGGTTTAAAATCTACAGGAACCAGAACCAATAAGACAGTCCCAAATATACAGAACAACAGTGTTTAGATCTAAGACTGCTCAGGGAGCCCTCTCATAGTTTAAATTTAAATTTTATGAAAGGACATAAAATCCAGGGTTTGCAGGATTATTTTGGCTGAGATGTAATTCTACCTAGTATATTTAGATGCCCAATTCTCAATCCCTAGGAAGCTGGGAAAGTCTCAGCCATAATCTTTGAAAGAAAGCCTCATCAGGCATTTCTATGTCCTTGACTTTTCCTGCAAAAATCTTGGCAGAATGAGCTACCACGGGGTTTCTTGCATCTTGTATTTGCCATGATCAGAGCCTGGGCTAGACGAGCCACTGATCTGGTGTAATACTGTAACGCTTATTCACAAGCGAAAAACTTTGTTACGCAGAGGAATTTCAGTAACTCCTAAGTCAGTTAGGTGCTTTGAGAATACTATCCAACATTCTTATGGAAGCAAGATGCTCTTTCTGATTAGCTCAGAGTAAAAAATTGGCTTGTTGGTTTCAACCTCCGTTCCATCCTTGCTGCTGAGAGCAAATAAAATAATCATATAAATAAAAGATTTTTAAAAAATTAAAATCTTGGCTGCACCAGTGAATTCCTGGCTCGAGATCAGAGGGGCTGACGACACCAAGTCCCCAGGGAGATGATTCTTGTGGTTCTCTGATGCTAATCACACTCCATGTATTAAGGTGAGATAATATTCTACTTTAAGACGAAGGCTGATCAGACAGGAGGTTGGCCCTGATGCAAGCCTATGAAATGCAATGACTGGAATCCATGTCATGCCAGTAAGGAGTCTGGTCCATTGTCTCTGCAAGAGAACAAGCTTGGAAGTTCTGCCAAGAGGGACCAATGAGATTTTGTCAAGGTCTCACTGGGGGATCCTGAGCCTCTGGGATCCCATTTTAATTACTTTTGCATTATCTGGAGTCACCTCAACCTGTTCAGGCAGAGGGCCGTGCCCAGAGACGCAGAGGGCCGTGCCCAGAGGCACAAGGGCACATGCGAACCCTGGAAAGCAGGGCAGGCAGCTAGAGGCATCAGCAACAGATGCCGCAAGGGCAGTTGAGGCTGGCGGGAGACAGTTCTCAAACCTCAGCAAATCAACTCACTGGGGAACTGGGTGTTATTAAGCTTTTATTAGGAGTCAGGACTCCTGGCTTCCATCTCCAGTTCCGAAACAGTTATACGTGGTCTAAATAGTTAAAGCAGGGGAGCAAGAGATGGGCATCATGACTCCTGGGTTCTTTAGCTGGCTCTGTGTGGTCTAGAGTTTAAAGCAAGGTGACTGGGAGGCAGGGAACTGGGTTTTGGGAGAGCACCATGGCCCAGTGGTTAGAAAAGGAGATGGCATCAAGACTCGTGAGATAAGTGACGGAAGTTTGAGTGTCATTTCCTCAAGCAGGTGACCTAGAGCAGGGTGTGAGAGTCTGGGGAGTCACCTGTTATTTTATAAAGAAACAGTGATTGCCACAGAGAAAAGACCCCCAAGCAAGGGAGGGATCTTATGACATGAGGCTGGGCTTGTGCTCCCCCAGGCTGAAGCCACAAGCCAAGGAAGGGACAGGAGCATCCAGACGGCAGGCCCTTACGTTTGCAGTCCCGCTGGTTCTTGGTGAGCTCGAAGCCTGGCCGGCACTCACAGGCGATGCCCCCCTTGGGAGTCTCCCGGCAGATGTGAGCACAGCCGTGGTTCTTGTTCATGCAGTTCATTCCTTCTAAAAGAGAGAAGAAAGACCATAAAAGCTCACTACTCCCCTGCCAAGCTAAAGCCACAGGGTCAGGGAGGGTCTGAAGGACGAAAGGCGAGTTTCTCTCATATCAGAGGGATGAATACAGGATGCTTACTAGCTCAGAGGGTTAGGCCAGGTTACCAAGTCTCAGGCACAGCTGAGCGTCAAGCCCATCCCACACAGAAACCTCTGCTCCCTGCAAGTGCTGGTCAGAAGCACCTCATTACCTTGTGGCAGGCTCTCAGAGAATCATTGGCCATGTAGCCAGCAAATACAAGTCAGCCTGTAACCCGTCACCCCATATGTGCACCCCAAAATGTCTTTACCTCCCTTTAGACACTTCCTGGCTCTAGCCAGGACATGCCTCACCCATGTTTGCAGTCTTTCCCCTCTCCTGCATGACATCCATCACCACCCCCAGAAGCCCTCCCTTGCCAATCAATCCCGTCACCACCACCTAGTCCTCCTGTCCCCCACTGCTTGGTCCCCTACATTGCCGCTTTACCCATTCCCACCCTCCTCCCCACACTCAGCCCCCACTGCACCCCTTTGCCCTAGCCTGTCCATCCCTCCTCCACTCACCACCACCCAACACCCATCCTTAGCCCCTCTCTGTCCATCTATTGTCTCCCACTCTGGCCTGTCCCCCAGCCCCCAACCCCATGCACATCTCCCCTATGGCTTCAGCTGCCCTGAGAGGCTCTGCAAGAAGCCCTGCACATGCAGGACAGTTTCCCCGGGAAGAGCCAGACAGCTCTCGGAGGGTTGGACTCTCCCAGCTGTCAACTTGCCTGCCAGAGGCTACATTAGCAGCAGACATTGCTGGCTGGGCTGTCAATGCTGCACACTAAACAGGGCTCAGCTGACTCACAACCCTGGATTGTTTTGGCTTGGCTCTGGTGTGGTGGACGCCAAGTCCAAAGCTCCATCCCCAGCCTGGCAGGCCACACATGTCCCCCCAGACACACAGTGCTGGGAGGGCTCAGAACAGCCTAGGAGTTGGGTGTGTTCATCACATGGGATGTGGCAGCTCTTGGGGTTGCTCCAGGGCCTCCATGGTGGCCACAGCACAGCTGCAGCCTTCCCAGCAAACAGAAAGGGCTGGAGGCTGCGGGGGCCTCAGTGCTGAGCCACCAGCCTTTGCCTCTAAGCCTGATGATGGTGGCTAGCTCCGTGGCAGCAACTGGGGGCACAGTCCTGCCCTGGCAGAGGTTGTGGGGGCTGGCAGTGGGAGGTGTAAATGATGCCCCAATCTGCCAGCTCCCCGTGGCACACTGTCTGCCTACAGCACCCCCCCCCACAACCTATAGAGCACCCCTGGGCCACCATGGAGCCACCTTTGACCTGGAGTCCCATGAGGGAGCCAATGTGCCCAGCACCTGTTGTGGGCCAAGGGACCTCAGACATTGCCAGCAGCATGGGTCCCTTCCACTCTGGTATGTCACTCTTCTTCTTGGCTGGCCACAGCAGCTGTGAGGGGGAGAGGGCTCGACACTGCACCTGTAGAGAGCTGCATGACAGCCTCTTCCACCCAAGCTGCCACTGTACCTTGGCTGCTGGAAGGGCTGCATCTGAGCAGCCTGGAGCTGCATGTGAGACTCCAAAGGCCTATAGAGGGTCATTCTGTAACGACCAGGCACAGAAGCCTGCTGGAGGCTTTACCAGTGGAGCCACAGGAAGACCGCAAGTTGGGGGCTGAACCCAGCTCATGGCTCAGCCCCCAGAGGAAGGCTGCAGGGTGCCAGGATTTCTGGGTTCTATTCAATGGCTCACACAGTAGTATCTCAAGGGAGTCATTTCTCATCTCTGCACCTCAGTTTTCCTATTTGTAAAACAGAGGGAAGGGATACTGAGCCCCCCACCTCTGTCCCCTGCATAGAGCAAAGGGAGATGTGTGTGTGAATTAGCCCAAAGCAGGATTCTTACTGGCCCCCAGAGGGATGCCAGGTGGGGGAAAGCAACATCCTGAGGGACATCTTATGCCCAACCCTAACACACCCTATAACCTGCCCAGATAGAGTGCACTGGCCTCCCCCAGTGCTAAGGCCAAAGAGCACCCAATCAGGTCTGATCCACCTCGTGGGTCCCTCTTCCTCCTGTGATTCCAGCCTCCAACATAGCTAATCCCACCTGTGCTCATCACTCAAGGCTGGCCCTCTGCGGAGAGCAGAGATCCAGCCAGTTCCTAGCAGACACATGATGAAGCATCTCAAACATAACTAGGTCCAGTCCAATGCAATCAGCACCTATTGGACCGCTCTGATGGAAGGTGCTTATGGCTGCCAGCAAACATGTTTCTGACCCGCAGGCAACTGCAGGCCTTGCCGACACTTTCATTTGAGCTAAAAGGAAGAAGCTACTAAGCTCCTTTATGAAGGAAAGTAGTAAACATTAAAAGCTACTGCCCAAGGCACTGGCTGCATGGGCAAGTCAGAACATGAACGAACTTGGAGAGAATAAGAGGAAGCTCCCAGGGGACCGACTGCAGATACAGAGGATGAGGGAACCAGGCCTGGCTCAGCCTTCTCAGTCAAGAAACAGGATTGCACCAAAGAAATACCTGACTCAGACAGTCAGTTGTTCCTCCTACTGGAAACAACTTGCCAAGGCCCTGAATATTGGCTAACTGCTTAGGCTAACAGAATTGGAACCCATCAGCTCAGCATCTGCTGTATGAGGCCTGGCTTCTGGGGTTGACATCCCAGTTGCGTGAATGCCCTATAGGGGCTGCTTGCCAGAGAAGCTTCCCAGAGCCGTGCCCCCTGTGCAGGCAAGGAGATGGGAATGTAGTGGGTATGGTTGTGATTAGAGGCAGGCAAACATGAGCGCACACACGCTCGGAGCATTGTTTACACTGGGTAATAAGGAGACCGGAGATAGAGAAAAGGAGCTGGGGTCCAGGCAGCAGCAGCGCCTGCTTGTGTTCCCACTTCATCGCATGCCCTGGGGCTCTCCTAGATGTGGGGAGGTGGGACAACTTATGTCTGTGGCCATATGCTGTGTTGCAGATTTACATCCTGGCTTCCCTGAGGAGCAGTAAAGGAATGGGGGGGTGGGTTAGGGAGCTGTTGTGCTTATGGATTTTGTTATTTTAGTCGAGCTCTTCTCTCCGGTTTTACTCCCCCCCCCACTTCCTCTGCAACCCCTGGCCCAACTGCAGTCAACTGGACGGTTTCCTTTTCCTCCTCGCCTGACCCCTTTCTTGGGCCTGGCCAAGGCGGGACACCGCTGACACCCAGAGTTGGTGTGCCTCGCTGTGCTGCGAGACAAGGAAAGGTCTCTGTCACCTCAGGCACAGAAAGCTGGGTTCAGCAGGTGCTGACTGGAGCACTGATAGGAGTTTTGATAACATTTAACACCCCACAGCCAGCCCCGGGGAGTGCAGGGATGGGCAAGTTCCAGCAAAAGATTGCATGCTGGGTGTCAAGGCCCTATGGGTGCCTGGCCTGTTGTGTATTGCACAGATGTGACCAGCTCAAGGGAGGGCCTCCAGTCCCCTCTGATGAATGCAGAGTTGCAAACACAGTGCCTTCTTGGAGCACTTTACAATGGAGAAAGGGGGAAATATTGTGTGAACATTTTATGACTCCACAGGGTGTGCTGAAGGAAACTCACTGGAAAATGTGCCAGCAGCCAGGAAGGAGCGGGAGGGAAGGGTAAGATTCCCAAGGGGAAGCTGTTAGGGGAAGGCAGCTTAGGGGATTGGAATACCTTGAACAGGATGGGTGAGATGTCCTATGCACCAACAGGCATCTACTGAAAAACAGAGGGGGAGAAGGTCTAATGCTTAGAGTAGGAGGAGCTGGGAGTGAGGTTTCTGGGATTCTGTTCTCCACACTGGGTGAGTGGGGAGTGATGTCCAGTGGTCAGAGCAGGGGGAGTTTGGCTTCTGGGAGTCAGATCATTAAGAGAACTCTCTGGACCATAATGTACTCGCAGTGAGATGAGACTCCAAAGGTCCTGCCTTTACACCTGTGCTCTGGGACGCTGTGCATTTCAGCAAGGGCGCTGGCACTGAGATCTCTGGGTAAGAGAGCAGAGAAGAAGTGGCATCCGATGAACGTTGCTACATCAAGTGATGACAAAGTAGGCAGGGGAATCCCCAAAGCAACATTCTTCCCAGAGTGCCTGGGACAAGCAGCAGTGTGGGAAGGACCTACTGCCCCCATGGCTCAGGCTGCTCAGCAGTGGGGGCAGATCACACCTAAGTCACAGGTGGGCTGGACCTCTAATAACACTCTGCCATCATGCTCCTGCCTCTCCACTGTGACATAACAAGCGCAGAAGCCCCTGGGATCTTCCCATTTCAAATCCATACCAGACAATGGCTCGTGTGATGTGGTGCAGTGCTCTTCCTCGCCAGTAGACCTCCCCTCTCCCAGGCTAGCTGGGTTTGCAGGTGGCTGCTGTTTGAGAGACGCCAGCGGATATGGGCATTGATACAGTGTTCTTTGGGGGGATGAGGCTGCCCATTGCCAGCCCCAGGGGAGGCCTCTGGCTATGGTACAGTCTGTTGGGGGAGTTGAACCTATGGTCTCATCTCTCTTATTTGGGTCCTCCTAAGGTTACATCTTCTATCTGCACAGAAGGGGTTAAAGCCTCAAGGGTTGGACCCTGTCTTTGCATCACCTCCACAACAAATCCAGGACGGCTCTGCTCTAGATAATGATGATCATCTCTAATTGCAGTGGCAGGCAAGCTGTCCCTAATTACAACCATCCTGTATTCAAAACCACACCAGCCTGGCCTCCATGCAGGCTCTGAAAACCCCCACTCCACTCAGAACCCAGCTCCGTTTCAGTGGCCCTAATTCTGTCCCCAGAGCAAAGATTTCAGTTTTCATGCTCTGTCTCTTCTTTAACACCAAGCATCACGCTTGCCCTGCCAGTCCTTGCCCTATGAGATCTGCTCTGCACATGCTGTACTTATGAGATGTTCACTGCTGGGAGAACGAGACAAATCTCTTTACCTCCCATCCCAATGGTGGCTTGTCTCACTTTTTATTGCTGCAGTTTACTACTTGCCATGGTTTATGCACCCTGCAGGCGTACCAGAGCTTGGGTTCTGACCCTGACAGCTCTCCCCAGATAATCTGGGTTAGTATACACATTGGAGACTTCTAGAATAAACCCATGTGCTGCAGAGAGAGCCTGTTGCTGACTCTATCCACCAAGGCAACACTGATGCAATACCCAAGGATGGTGCATCTTCAGGACACGTGTGGTCATTAAAATTGCCCTAGTAGTTCATGTAAGAGTAGAAGGACTTCTGCTCTGGCACACTGACCCAGTCCCAGGGCACTGGTTTTGTCTTCACTCTGCCCTAACATGTTACACGTCACTGCTAAACAGTTACTGCCTTCCATCCTGAGGACGCCTGCACGTCCAGGCGGGAGACAGAAATTCCCCTATACCTGACCTAAAGAGAATGGAAGTCACTGTAAATTGAGTTCTGTAGAGACATTAACAACAGACCACAAGCCAGTGTAGGAGTCAGGACAGATAACTAACGTGCCCTTTGCCAACAGGCGCCTCCTTAGAGCTGCCTTGCATAGTTGCACTAAAAGAGTAAGCGTGAGCTGCCCTGCTTCACTTCCTAATCCACCCTGTCAATCCCTTAGCCTCACTGGCCACACACAAACAAAAGGTTCCTGAACAGCTTTATCTCACACTTCTGTATGAGTCTCCCAAGCTGAAATTCTCCCAGAGACTCTCTGCTCAAGTATCTCCCGGCTGAGAAGCGGTTAATCAAGTGTAGAGATGGCAAGAAAACTAGACAGAAACCTAAGTTAGAAGGGTGCGGGGGACAGTCTGAGAAGCCTGGGGGAGGGATGGACGGATGGATGATGATAGGAAAAACAAGGCTCACCAGTATCCAGCCTCCGCCACTACAAGCGACTGATGCCCCATCTGGACCCAATAGCTGGTTCTTGCTGTGGGCCTATGAAGAAGGTGACTGGAGCCCACAGTCTCTAAGATTTGCGAACCCCTGCCCCTAGGAGAGGTTCATCTCTGCACCTGAACAAGAGCAACTGTGGCTAAGACCCTGCCTACATTGCTGGCATGAGGGCAAATTCCCAGTCGATGTAGCAGCAACTGGGGTAAAGGAAACTTTGCCCATCTGCAACAGGCAGCTGATGTGGTTATGCTGTAGACAAGGGCTATAGATCACTACCATTTTCCTGCCTGAGACGCCATGGGTGTCCAAATGATTGCCCATCTTCCTTGCCAACCACAGTCCACCAACAAGACGCCAGAGGCTGGCTAAGGCTCAGTGACCGGGCTGGGAGCTAGAGCCGTTAAAGACCAACCTTCTGGGCGCTGGATACAGGTGTGCTGGTTGTCACTCAGGAAGAAGCCTTCTCGGCAGTGGCACTCGTAGCTGCCCATCATATTGACGCAGGTCTGCTGGCAGCCGCCGTTCCCCTCCGAACACTCATCCAGATCTGCAAGGCAAGAGAGGGAACTGAGTTGGATGTTCCCCACCCTGTGGATGTTTCCTTGGTCTGAGGACAGCTGCATCACAACAGCCCCCCACGGCTTGGCACTCATGTCTGAGAGTATTACATGGTGTTCTCATCCACAGGGGCTCCCTAAGAGCTTGGAATGGGGCCTGCCAGTGCTTTAGATAGAGGGCTGGAAGTCATCAGAGTTATATCGATGGGGAACTGAGGCACATAACAGTTTCATAAGGAGACAGCATTTCTAAGCAGTTAAGGTATTTGGCTGGGAGTCAGGACACCTGGGTTCTGTTCCTGACTCTGTTGCTGACTCACCGTGACATGAGCAAGTCACTCCCTCTCGGTGCCTTGATTAACTCATCCGTATAAATGGGAATAATGGTACTTACCCTCTCTCAGAAAACATTGCAGAACAGACCTAGTGTGTTAACTGTAGCATTAATTAAGCTGTACAACTCCGGGAGGTGTAATCACTGCTTTGTATATGGGGAAACTGAGGTACAAAAAGAGGAAGTGACTTGTTTATGGTTTAAGATCCTGTCAGGAGTCCTGACACTGAGGTCCCTGTCCTAGCTGCAAACCATGATGCTGGCTTTGTAGCTCATTTGCCTTCCTCTGTGATGATGTAAGCAGCCAGGTTTTGGTCTGATAAATTCCTGGGAAGTTTCTCTCTAGAGCACATACAACTGCTGGGTGCTCTGCACTTCTCAAAAGCTACTCCACTGATGCACAGCAGGTGTCTGTGCACTTCAGAGCCTCATGTCAGGCACTGGGTTTGAAAATCTGGGCTGACCCACCACCCATCCGACTTCACTGGCCCTTTTATGGTGCTGAAAACAGTAGATGTTTGTTACTCAGAGCAGGAAAACCTCAGCTCAGAGTTCACTCAGAGAACTAATTCTGAATAGACTCAAATTCCCCAGCAGTCTTGTCTTGCCGCTTCCCACACGCCGATTTTGGTTTAATAAAACAAAGTCAAAGGCTGTTTGCTTGTTGAGTGTGGCCTGCTTAGCCTCAGCCAGGAAGTGGGATTTTCTCCCACGAAAGCTCATGCGAAAAATAAATCTGTTAGTCTTAAAGTGCCACATGACTCCTTGTTTTTTTTGCTGGACTAGACTAACACGGCTATCCCTTTGGAAATTGGAAAGCTTCTGCCTCCCTTGCACCAGCCCAAGAGACAGAAATGGCCACGGGGCTGGCAAGAACTGCTTTCTAACTTGTCCTCTGGGGAATGGAGTCCCTACTCCTCCCATCATAAACACAGCAGGAGCTGAGGCTGTGAAAGCTTCCTATACACACTGCCCAGCCCTGACCCGGAGGATAGATCAGTTTCTGGCCACTCCATGGCAAAGGCTAACAGAGGCCTGGCGCACATCACCATGATTCTGAGCTTTGACCCCTTCCCTACACTTCAGCTCATGCAAACCATGGGTGAGACTGCTCCAGCTGACCAGGGAAGTGAGCCACACAGTTCCCACAGATCTCCCCAGTGCCAGCTTTCAGCATCTCAGCCATCCTTGCTATAGTCCACAAGTTTATAAGATAGCCTAAACCCAAGCCCATTATTACCCAGATGTGAAGGCAGCCACTGGAAACAGGACATGAACACAGCCGCCTCTGACATCTGCCCAAATGCAATGGACACAAGAAAAACTTGTGTTTAGGAGTGACCCATGTGGATGTTCTTCATACCACATGGCCTGACAGAAAGTCCCAGAGATCTAGTCTGGGGTCAAAAATGAAGCGTTGACTCAGAGTTGCACTTGCCCATTTGCTTACTAGACAAAGGCGACACAGTTCTTTAAAGGATGAATAGCAATGTCACAAGCTCAAAATGGAGTGGATCCGATTCTTATTTGTCTGCATTGCAGCAGGATCTAAAAATGCTGGCCAAGCTGGGTGCTGTGCAGAAAAGCCACCAAAAGGACAGCCCCTGCCCAACGAAGTCACAGTCTACCTAAGGAGCTTATCTGGTCTCCATTATCATACTGTCTGAGCAATTCACAATCTTGGATACATTTCTCTTTGCACGGCCTTGTTAGGTAAGGCTGATGGGGAACCCAGTCATACAGAGAAAAAGGAGCTTGCCCAAGGTCATCCCAATCTAGGTATCAGACAGGACATGACAGGTGGCCACACACAGGAGTGGACTGAGGAAGGGTGGGAGGAGAAGGTAGCAAAATGGAGCAAGCCCAGCAGAAAAAGAGGGGTCTGAGTAGGCACCTTGCCTGCTCAAAATCAACACACCACTGCTTTTTCAGAGAGGTCTCCTGGGATGTGTGAGCACTCACCATGTCATTCTGAACATACCATACTAGTCGCTCTGCCTGTGAATGAGTTACAGTACTCCTGTATCCCCCTATGCAGTGTAGTTCTGGTGATTAAGAATTTTCAACCCATCCTCCCTTCTGAGATACCAAGCCACCTTATGGTGGGGGCTTATGCTGAAGGTTGGACTGGACTGCAGTGAGATGACAGAGTCAAAGATCCCTCTTGCCACCTTGGCGCGACACTCTTAGGTCTCCAGGATAATGCATTTCTCCATCTTGGTATTTTTCCTGATCTGGACCCTCTTCCAGAGAGCAGGGAGAAGAAATGTGACCAGCCCTCTCCCCACAAACATGCAGAGAAAGCATCAGGATGAGAGGCGAGAGGCCCTGTGCCAAAGAAAACCTCTTGTGAACTCGAGCGTTTCAAACGCAGCAGCTAAGAGGAAAGCGGAGCCCCTTGGACATCAGCAATGGGGCTGTGGGGTAGACTCCGGAAAGCTGGACTAACAGGTCGATGACAGCATGTGGAGTGAAGAAATTCCAGTCCAGCCTTGAAAACCTGAGCAAATATCTGAGCAGCAAATTAAAATACACACTCCCCCTTCCACAGACACACAAGGATGCACACGGTACAAGTACACATGTGCTCTCTCACAGACAGACACATACATGCACAAACATACACTTTCCCCCACCTCTCCTTTTGCTCCACTGACTGGCCAGTGGCCGTTCTGGGGTGGCACGGTACTGAATATGCTTTACGCTCTGACTGGCAAAATACTGGGTGCTGATCCTGCCAATAGAGCAAATATGTACACGACCACATGGTGGGGCATTCCCCTCATACTCACACATGCCAGGTTTTAACACTAGGATCCCTAGCTGGGCTCAACCACCCTGGGTACAATCTTTGCTGGCAGGGACTAAGTACAATAACTTGCTTCTCCGAATAGAACAAAGGTGTTAAAGCTCCATGGGATGGTCATGAATGGCCAAGAGACACAGGAGGAAGAGGCCACCCTCTAGAAGGGCATCCTAAAAAGGAGTGTCCCATAGCATTTGCAGGGCTCACAGCAGTCCAAAGCCACAACCAGTACTAGTAAGTTTCTTCCTCTTCTTCAGGGGTCTGCTCTTTATCTGGCCAAATGCTACATTGTCTGTCGCAGGTGCAAAAAGAGATGCAAAGAGAAAACATCCAAATGAGTGAGCGTCGTCCAAGGATTCCTAAGCACTTCTCTGCTTACTCATCCAGCACACCAATGGAAGAGATTCAGGAAACACCCTGCTGTGCAGCCATCTCTGCAACAGAGTCCAACAGCTTCAGAAAGGTGTGTGGTGACACCAGACAACAGTTTAAATCAGAGCCAACTGAAACTATGGGAATTTAGCTGAGCAGCACATAATTCCCCATGTTGGGATTTACCCAGGATATTGGGGCTAGCATCCCCACCTTTAGGAAAAGGGCTAGGAGATCTGAGCCGAATACACAAGGGGCCTGCATCTCAGTTGCACAACTAACCCAAAAGGCAGCAGGAGCAACCCAGTTTCTTTGCTAAGCAAAGAGGACCGGTTACAAGCCTTCCAGTTCCCACGGCACACCTTCACTGTCCTATGCCCCTGTGACTGAACACCAGCAGAGCGTAACCCATTGCAGGCATGCTCTCCCTAGACTCCCACAGCAGAACTGGACTGGCACAGCCAAGGGATGGCTCTGATCCCTCTTACACTAGGGAGTTTGGGAGAGACTGATGCAACAAGCCTTCTGGCCCCTTTGCATGACTTCCGTTCCACCCAGAGTCCAGCCCAGCACCTCATATCATTAAGAGAACGGCTCAGCTCTGCCACCCAAGGAGGAGCCCCATGGTCTGGGGCACCCCCCCCCCATCCTCATTGTTACAAAGAGGTCTCTCACCTCACTTGTGCACTTCCCTCGCTTAACTTTGCTTTGCTTAAGAAACATAACCAAGATTGCAGCACTAGGTGGCTCAATCTGAGTGGGGATAAAAGCCAGAGGAAAAAATAAATGACAGCATCCCCTCAAAAACGGCACTTGGATTTTCCCCCACCCATCCCCAACACACACAATAATTTTGTTTGAGGAAATTTCTTTGCTCTTGCTGTTCCATGGACTAAGCACACTCCAGCCAGTTTCCACAATAGCTAAGGGTATGTCTTCACTGATGGCAGTAAAATCACTGCTGTCAGCCCGACGTTCCAGGCGTGATTAGCAGCAAGTATGTACTCACTGCTGCACTCTGGAAGGTTAGCACTGGAAGTCCTGCCCCCTAACAGATGCAGCTGAAAGCTAAGCACAAGGCAATTCAATGGCAGGAGGCAGCTTCCTTAGCCTCAGTTTTGTCCCAGATGAGCTCCGTACCATACACACCAACAACTTTCTTTGGATCCCTCGCTTATAACCAGAGCTTAACATTCTGTGATGTCTCCTTCAAATGCAACATGGAGGCACGGCATCACTCCCAAACCAAAGGCGTACATGAGACCTGCAACACTAATACCTGTTTTATTAAACACAACAGAGACAGCCAGAAGCCAAAAGGCCACTGTGGCGGGTCGAGGGCTTGAATTCCTGTCCTGGTTCAAAAGGTCACTCAAGATCTTTGGGGTGGGGAGGGAAGTTGCATGGTGGAATTTCTTTTAATAATGTCTGAGTTGCAGACAATCCACTACAAGTCCCAGCAGGAGCAACCCTGAACTCTGCCACCACTAAGACTCTGCCCTCACTATCACACACGCCCTCCCCAATGCACTGACAAGGATGTGCTGAAGCAAGCAGCCTGGCAAACAGAGGGTACTTGCGTCCCAGGCTGTGGGTCTGAGCTGGCAGAAGCAGCATGGTTCAATGTACAGAGCATGAGGCTGGGAGTCAGATCATCTGGGTGACTCACTGGAACACCTTAAGCACATCACTGGGTCTCCACGTGCCTTAGGATAGGTCATCACTGCCCAAGAAAGGCCTTGGAGTTTTCACTTGGACCCAGCTAGACAAGGTAACCCCAAGTGGGGAGATAGGTTTGACCTTAACTAGTCAGGTCTTAGTAGTAATTACTTATACCTTGTCTCCACTGGCATTTGACATCAGGAGAACTCTCTAGATGTAAAGGGCAACATGTGGTTTTGTTATTCTTTTTGCAGTAAAGACACAGTCTCAGTTTCCTTTCCGGTGAAATGGGAATAATGGAGGACACCCCCACTCCTTGGAGAGCTACAGTTAAAGGGACAGACTCTCAGCTGGTGTAAACTGGCATAGCTACATTGTCTGCACCCACTGACGTCCTGGACTGAAAGGTGTCTTTCAACCTAGGACTATTTTCCAGCAGTTTGGCTCCTTAAGCCAAGAACAGCTGGTTCCTTCGAATAACCCACGGGTGTAACGGAATAAGAACCAGGCTGATCACAAGTTTCAAGCCAGGAATCCCAGCACATACAAGTCCTCCGGCTTACCTGTACCCTCTCCCTGAAATGCAGCTAATACTTGCCCTTCCTCCTTAGGGAGCTCAGAGGACAGCTGGCCTTTGTAAATGAAAAGCAGTAAGTTGCCAGCCAGTGGTTTTGCTCAGTGTCTCTAACCTTAGCTGCAATTACTCAGGAGGTGGGAGACCAGTTGCAAGCGGGTTCTCCCTGCCACTGAGAAGACTGCTGTAGTAGAGCAAAGAGTCACCAGAGATGGTGCCCAAGAGAACTTTGTGGGGAGCTCCTGGACATGCAAGGGGGATGAGAAGCCATGGGGCTCCCAACCAAGGAAGCGCAGCCTGAAATGTAAGAAGTGGGGAAGAGCAATGGTGCCTTGTGAGCAGACAGGGAACATCGCTGGGCAAACAAAGAGCAGTGGTGCTGGCAGGGGGGTGTGAGCAGCCAGGATGAAGTAGAGAGATGCATGCAGAGAGGAAGTGGATTTTCTCTGCCTGACAAACTCCTACTCCACCCCTTGGCTATATTGCTTCTCCCTGTCCTACAACACAAACATACACAAGAGATGCTGGGTGAGGCTCATCGGGGGGGAGGCACATTCATGGCACTGGTTGCTGCCCCATAGCCCCCAGGAAGCATGAGATGGCAGAATCTCAGCATCCCACCACATCCTGTCCTCTTTACCTACCATCCAGGTATGGACTGAGACACCTGACTTGGAGGAACCAAAATAAAGCTGGAAGCTCAAGAAAAAGGAAGAAATCAGCGAAGTAATCTCCTCCCCCATGCTTTGATAAAGGGTCAGGCAGATTGTTGTGAGCCAAGGACTAATAAAGCCAGCTACCCTCCATCACTGCTGGTTCCCAGTTCCCTCCCGCAGCCTCCTCTCCCTCATCCTTTGCCCTGCCTGTTGAATTCCTGCTCTGCCGCTGGAGCCAGGACCTCTGTAAACACATGACGTCCACCACTCCTCATCCTGGCTTTGCCTTCTTTCTTGGGCTCATCATCTTCAGGCCGGAAAAGGAAGGCAGGGCCACCCCTCCCGCATCTGGTTCCAGCTGTGTCAATCTGGGGCTCGCTATTAATGGGAAGGACTGCAAGATCCCTGTGATTATGCTTAATGCAAAACGTATGTGTGCATAATCCCTCCTTCCCCCCAGTGATGAGCTCACTAATGACCCCTCTGCAGACACTAATGAGGTGAAATCAGCATGGGGCTATTTCTGCCTCCTCTACTGAGATATGCTGTGAGATACATTGTAAAATTTTCCACCCCCTTGGCTTCTTTACCACCCCAAGTGCGAATAGGCACTGTGCCACCCCTGCCCCCCAGGGAGCTGAAGGAGGAAGCTGTGGCAATGCCATGGGGGGCCCAGTGGCTAGTGGTGACAATGAGGGTCATGTGGTGCAACCCTTTTGTAGGCAGATGCAGGGTTTATTTTGGCCTGGGGATTATTTACCCACCCTGGTTGCTGTGAACATCCCTGCTGTATTTGCTATTAACTCATCTGTTGTGGCAGGTGCAAGACTCACCCTCAAGGCACAAGCAGAGTGAGTGGGCAGCTGGGGCTCCTGCCTCCGATGGAGGTTGGTCCCTTCTCCGTACTGGGAAAGAGCAGGAAGTCCCTGCCGGATGCACTCCCACACGCCAGCAGCGGCCATGGGGAATGCAGCTCCCCATACAGACAGATGCACTCCTGGCAGCTGGGGTCTGCACCTCTGAAAACCCAGAGCAGTGCAGGCGTGTGGGTGGCTAGAAGCAGGGAACGTCTGCACCTCTGCTTCAGCCACTTTCCAGATGTCTCATGCTACATTCCCTCAACTACACAACAACCAACCCCCCTCAGTCACCACCACTGGGAGGCTATTCCCAGACAGAGACCACCTCACACTGTGACGGCTTCCCCTCTCCCCCTGAGGATGAGCTCACTGGCTGATCTCCTGGATCCCCACCCACAGATTACCCCTGCAACCACACATGTCACTTCACCTTCCCAGGTCTTGGTTTGCCCCCCAATACAAGTGACTGGCCATGCAGGAGGCGTGCTGAGGACTAACCTAGCTCATTCTTGCAAGCACGTAGCAGCATGAGGATGAAGAAGGCTATGAGCGTTATTTCTGCTGCACAGCCTGGATCAGGGTGACACCTGCCCTGCTTTTCACCCACCCTCTGCAGCTCGCAGAGAACCTCTGCTTTCATGACGCCGCACAGCAGCTCGCTCTCTGACCCCACGTCTCAGAACCCTTTCGGCTCATAAGGGTTCCAGGCTGGGGCAGGGCTGCTGAGAAGCAGAGATCTTCTCTGCTGGCCTCAGGAGATTCACAGACTTACCAGTGCTGCCATGGAATGCGGAGCAGACTGAGGACTCCACTGCCAGCTACCTGGGGAAAAACCACCTCAGGCCCAAACAGGGACTGATCTGTAAGTGCTGCCAGATCTGAGCTCCTGAGCACAGATACCACCACAGGGACAGGAACTGGGGCCAGCTTTCTCTCCTGTGAGCAATTTTTCCAAACATGTCTGAAATATGTAACTGGGAGATTATGATCTTTTAGCATGAGGTCCCGGGGCAGTGGGGGGAGTCAGCATTTTACTGATGAGATGTCAGTGTTTGAAGAACTCTGATGATTCCCTGAAGATTGCCAGCTGTGTCTGCTGTTATTACAGATACATCCAGACACAACAAAAAACATTTTTCTTTTTTTAAATCTGTTCCCAAACTACATTTTTCTATCAGTTTATAACATACTGGGTTCTGCGGCACAGCACTGAGCTGTCAATAGGCAGTAATCGGGCAATCAGCAGCTAGAATGATGGAAGGCTGGGCTGAACTGAGCCAGGGATTATGCCATGGTGGACGGGGAGATGCGATGGCATGACCAAGCTAGGTATCAGAGTTCAATGCTCCAAGGTCAGCCTGAGCCAGGAAGAGGGCACAGGGGAGAGATGGGGGAAAAAAAGTTCCTGGAATGCTCCAGCATAGATCTGAACAGAGAAGAGAGAGAAACCGGGCAGCAGCTCATAGAGGGTTCAAGAACGTTTTTGTCACCCTGCCTCACAAAGCTGAGTTTGTGAGCAAGGGAAGTGTGAGGCTAGGGAAGAAGGAATGGCAGGTTGGGGATGGAGACCGGATGTGAGCCCTGCAAATTGCAGCTCATCACACCCTCTGCATCCATTATGCTTGTTCCTGCTTCTTTGTTTTTTTTTAAATTTCTTCCAGAATTGTAAATCCTCTTAAACCTTCTCTCTCCATCACTCCAGGACTTGCCCCCCACACGAGTTGCTCGGCAAGATGCTCTGGCAGCTGGGAGTCCCAGTTCTTGGCTTGAGAAGTCCGTAGACTTGCCAGGACTTGCTGACGACAAGCAAAATTTCTAGGAATGCTGTTTCCGAATTCATTGGGGGAAAACCTATGAGACTTGCACTGCTCTCCCACCGGTGCTGACCACAAGGACTTTCTGCAAAGAGCCCACAACATGGCAAATTGAATGGGGCACTGACATTTGGAAAGAGTTGTACTCAGATAACACCAGAAAAGTGATCACCAAAGGCAAGGGATAGGACACACTTCTGTACAGCATGAGTCTTCTCTTCCTCTTTCATTCCATTTGACCTTGAATCTGCCTCGCCAGTGCTACACCTATGGGGAAGCATGTAGAGTGGAACGGGACTCTGCATATTTCCAAAGCCAATTTTCTAGACTGAAAAGATTCTTGAGAAGGCACATAATGAGAGATCAAGAGATTGCGTGGACCTGGACCTGATCCATGCTGCAGACAAGTGACACCCCTCCTCTTGGTACCATCTTTCAGTGAACCAACTTCTGTTTCAAGAGTACACAGAGCTCTTGAGCCAGAGGCACCTCTTTTGCTAACATACAAAGCCCCACTGAGGATCCCACCTCTGGGCTGACCACTGCAGAAGGAAAGAACCTTAGCTCAGCTGGGAAGAGCCAAGACGGGCTTTTTCTGAAATACCCACCCTTGAAACTGATTGAGGATCCCAGGCTGCCCATTTCCCCATGCAAGCCCCAAGCGTCCTGCTCATCTGCAAAGCACTGGTCCAGGCAGCTGGGAACTCTACATTAAAACAGTGGGTGTGCAAAGGTGTCAGGTAATCATTACTCAGTTTAGCATCATCCCTGTTGTGCTTCTTGCTGCCCCTTTGGGAGAAAAACAACAGGGACTCAGATACTCCTGAGTTCAGTACAGACTGGAGAATTACAGTCACACTGGCAGGAGCTGTTTGCATTCATTTACTTGGATTCACACTCATCCCTAGAGGACAGAGGGAGACTCTTGTATGCTATAGGTGTTCAGCTGCCCCACTTATTAAGGACTACGGGTCCTGAACATCTGGCAATCACTTGACCAATTGGATGATCACTGGTTGTCAGCATAGCCACCTTCATGTACAACAGCTGCTCCTGACCAACAGGGGCTTAACTCCTCCCACTAGGTGGAAACCCAGAGCCCTGCCTCCTCAAAGACACATCATTCTCAATCCAAGGAAAGGAATAATAATCATGCATTATTATTTCATCATTCATATTGCAGTCTTCTGTTTCCAGATTGGGCCCCATTGTGCCAGGTGCTGTACAAGCTATAATAAATGGCACGTCCATGCACAGAAGAGCTGTACCTGAGACTGCAAGCCAGCCATCAGCTTGTGCCTCATCTTTTCCTAGCCCCAAGTCAAAGCTCACTTCCCATCCAGGATAAAGGGAGGAGAGAATGGAGATCTGCAAGGGTCTGTTTAAAAACAGATGTAGGCCAACAACAAATCCTTCTCATGATAAATCTTCTGGTGAAGAAACCCAGCAGTGTCTGCCTGACCCTAGAGAAAGGGTGGGGGGGCCCTTTAACTCTGATAGCTGGACTGGCCACTCAGAGCAGCCTGCATTCCTCTCTGGGACACAGAAGCAATAAACACTACAGTAAAATCTCACAGCTGGAGGATTTGTGCAGTGCTGTACTGCGTGTCTGGAAACACAGGGGGAAACATGGATTATGGTGCAGCTCCTAACCATTCCTCCCCTCTTCCCTGGACCTGTGTGAGACAGGACAATGAGAAGAGAAGTGGTTCATCATGATCTTTTGGAGACTGGCTGCCCCATTGTACACTTCTGAGCCCTGAGACTAGACTGGCTGCATCCAGCCCTCATGATGCAAGGTTGGAGAACTGTGTGTGTATTGCTTATGGGACTGATCCTGTGAGTTGCTACCTCATTGATGTCAATGGGGGCAGACAGGCCTCAGCAGGCAGGTCAAAAGAAGCACTCAGCATCTCCAAGATTCAGGCCTCAAAATTAAAATTCCTGGTTAGTGCCCCAGTGAGATAAATGGAACAAGCCATCCCTTTCAGGCTTTTTTCGAGCTGTCTGCAGACTCAGAAAGACACCTTGCTACCAACAACATTTTCTTTCCAACTGTGAAAGGTAAAAACTTCCTTTTTGAAATGTGAGCCCTGCTAACACAGCCCAGGTCTGTCTGCTTCCCATAATTAGACCTCATCTAGGGGTTTGTAAGCCTGCCTCTACCTTCAAGCTAGGAGAGCTGGTCCCTTAGCTTACGCAGTAGAGAGAGACAGACTTTGTGGGTTCATCTCCTATGGACAATTCAATCAGTGGTGCCCTGGACAGACTTAGTCCTGCCTCAGCACAGTGGGGGTGGACTAGATGACTTCTTAAGGCCCTCCCAGTCCCATATTTCTACAATTAACATGAATGCTGAAATTCTAGAGCACTGTGCTGCAGCAAGGGGTAGATAGCTTCCATGGTGCAGAATGATGGTGAAAATGGGGCTCCCTCTACCCCCACTGAACAGCCTGCCAAACCCCTTACCCAGGCAGTTGTGGCCATCGTGCGCCAGGCGGAAGCCATCATAGCAAGTACAGCGGTAATTTCCTGGGATGTTGACACAGTCATGGACACAGCCAGCGTTGTCATCGCGCTCACACTCGTCGACATCTGCACAAAGGGGAGAGAAGACCGGAAAGCTGTGAAAGACCTGAATCCATGGCCCACCAATCTACCTCATATTAGCAACATGCCTCCTGGGGTTGGAGGGGTTTCACAGAGACTTGCCAGCTCATTACAGTTGTGATGCTCTGATCACCACATTGCATACGGTCAGGGTGTCGTGTACCCTCTAGTATGCTATACTGCCACAAGAACTAGTGCCACCCAGGTGTATTTTGGTGCCGTTTACCCCAATTACTCTGGGGCTTACGCCATCACAACACCATAGCAACAGGTCAAGGACAGATGTGCCATTTCTGCTGAGACTAACCATGAGCGGCTCCCCAGGAGCAAAGCACCATAACCACAGACCTATTGTCAGCTTATGTTAAAATTCAAGTTCCAAAGAGACAACCACATTAGTCTAGTTCAGAGAAAAACAAAGGACTCCTGTGGCACGTAAAGGCTGTAAGTTCCCCCATCTTCAAAGCGTCTGACGAAGTGGGATTTTCTCCCATGAAAGCTCTTGCAATAGATAAATTTGTTAGTCTTTAAGTGCTACAGGACTCATTGTTTGCAAAATTCAGTAGGCCCAGGATGCAAAACAGAGATCATACATTCAGACATCAGATCCAGTCACAAGCCTAAGACTCGTGACCAAAAGAACAAACCAAGCGAAGAAGGTGAAATTTTCGCTGTGGGCTCCAAGAGCAAAATCCACTCCTGTCCTGCACCAAGCCAGGAGAGCTGGGTTTGACATGGGGGCATCCACAAAGGACAGCTGTTACTGTTATTGTACCATTACTCTGCAGAGGGAGCAGCTGGGGCAAGTGCAACTGTGGCCTGATCCAGCAACCCATGCACACTGGGAAAGAGGATGCCCTCACAGAGGCCAGCTTCTTGGTGGGCATGGGCCAGACATCCTGCATGAGAACTTCCCTTCCCTCTACCTCCTGAGCAGGGCTCTCGCTGTTGTAGAGTGGGATGTATGGGTCAGAGGGCAGGGTGGGTCACTGAGAGAGTTAGGTTAGTACAGAACTGGATGAGTTTAAAGTGACACTGGACAGATAAAACTCCCGGGCTGGCTTCTTTGCCGACTTACAGCCCTCAACTGGTGCAGTTTGTGTTCCCTTATCTCACTCAGCTGGGACAGCAAGACTAACCTGGTCACTTCTGCTCCCCCCTGGCAACCCACTTCACTCTCTTGGCTTAAGCCACGGCACGAAAGGTTGGAAGCCAGGAACTGCTAGATTGGATCAGGTCCATCCAGCCCAGCGCCCCTTTTCTGAGAGTGGCAGAATCGGCTGCTTCAAAAAAGAGTGGGAAGAGCCCAACAAGATAATCTTACATACAGATCTCACTTTGGTCCCTCACACTTAGAAGTGAAGTTTCAGAGGGGTGGCTGTGTTAGTCTAGTTCAGCAAAACAAGCTAGGAGTCCTGTGGCACTGATCCTATGACTTACACTTCCCTGCATTTATTTGCTTCCTGTTCTGTAAGTTCCCTCATTTTCAAAGTGTCTCACGAAGGGAGATTTTCTCCCATGAGAGGTCATGTGATAAATAAATTTGTTAGCTTTTAAGTGCCACACGACTCCTTGCCTGTTTTAGTTAGAAGTCAGCTTCAGCTCTAAAGCATGAGATTTAATATCCCTTCGAAATTTTGTCATGATTAATTATAACAACTCTGGATATGCTTGGCATCCATGTAAATATCCAATCTTTTCCTTGCTCTCATTACACTCTTGGCCTTCTTTTGTGCTGCTGTATTCCGTGTCTCAGAAATGCAGGGGGCCCATTGAATTTTAAAAAATTGGCTCCCATTTTCTTTTCTTGTGTTGAACTTCACAACAATGTTTCTATTCCTGTTAAGCACCACAAAGCTCCTTCCTCACCACAAGGAAACCTAGGTTTTGGACCTGACCTGATCGGCTGTCATCTCTTTAATCTCTTTGTTTGTCTCTCCACCATCCACCCTGTCAGTGGAAGCTGAGATATTCCAGGGATGGGTGATTTAGATAACTGGAGCTCCTCCTTCCCCCACCCTGTTTCCTACTGCTCTGGACAACAGCTCTGCAGAGCTGGTTCTGGTGCTTAAAGGAATGGATGTCATGAGGAAAACATCATGGAAGGTAATGCTGTCAGAGTGCGGGAAACCCACCTTGTGCAATGATTCCCCATTGCCAGACTGTGCTCTGTAATTTCCACAATGCATTTCACTTGGGCTTGGACCTCTGTGGCTGCTTTGTACAGCAAATGTTATTACAACAGCTAAAAGCAAGATGTGATTTACTGAGAACCCTTGCCCTTAGAGAAGGGATGGTTTCATGGCTCAAACCCTGGCTTTGGACTCAAGAGATCTTGGTTCAGTGTCTGGTTTGGACAGAGACTTCCCATGTGCGACCCTGAGCAAGTTGCTTCCCCGCTCCATTTCTCAGTTGCCCAACTGAAAAGTGGGGAAATAATGCTTCTATTCATTCACACTTAGACTAAGGTTTTGTCTCTTGTGGTACACAAGTCCAGCCCTGAGCACTATGGCACTATAAGAGTCAGCGTAACACTCGCAGGCATAACATTTCACACAGCAGCTGGTACAAAGCTATCTTTGATTAGTGACCAAGTATTCACCCTACAGATACTTCTGGAGGTCTCAGCAATAACGCTCAGAATAGCTGAAGAAAGTTCCTCAAGTTCTTCACATTAGTTTTCCACTAGGTGTCCCCCAGTGTGGGGCACAGAAGATGGATGGGCCTGGGGTGCCAACACCATACAGGGATGGAAAGGTGAGATGTAAGAGAGAGAGCTCAAGCCTGTAAGTCTTCTATGCTGTTGTGAGTTTAGAGTTCTGATGCAAAAACTGCTCAGAGCTCAGAATATCTACCTCTAGGTTTTCCCTGCTTCCCATCATCATATCACCTTGGCACCTGTCAGGTAGACTCAGTAGCAGCACTGAAGTCCCTAATGGACTTCATGGAGTGCCTGGCACAACATGAAGTCAAAACTGGATTTCCTGAAATTGCAGAAGATGGTTTTTAATGCACCCTGTTACCACAGTGAGGCATCTCTGCTCTTAGACTATAACTGAATCCATCAACTATTTGTGTCCAGTCCATTCTGATCCCAGGGCATGATTTCAAATCACTCAAAAAGCAGGGACTATTAAAATTCCAGCCCAATAGTTTTATCATTGTTCCTCATTTCAATTAAATCATTTTGGCATGGACCTTAGGTGTGGGTCACAGGCAAGAGCTTACAGGATTTGAGATGGACTAGACAGAGTATCAGATGGGTACCTCAATTTCATTCCCATGTTCTGGTCATTTTCACATTTGCTCAAGCATAAGGTGGCAGTGTTTGGTTTCCAAACACAGCAGGAAAATGCTTATTCATTGAAAACAAAATCCAGTGGCTCCTACTTTAATTTAAATAGACACAATTATGACAATCCATCTTTTATGAAAAGTATGGGATGTGGGGGTGATGGCTGTTACTGCTTTGTTTTCACATAGTCTAGACTCAGAGCCAAATTCCCCCCATTAGTTAAAAATAGGACCCTGGCTTCTCCTGGCCAGGGTTCTGCAGCTACACAGGCTGTTGGAAAAAATGGGACTTGTGATTTCGCCATGGCACAGCACGCTTAGTATAAACAGTGGAAACCGAAGCAGTGTAGACAGGACTGTTTTTAGCAAGGTGTCATCTAGTCCTAAAGTAGAACTACGTGGTTAGGAACCACAGCTTGTCATTTTGGTCAGAGCAGCCAAGGTCACAGCAGTACAAATAGAGCCACTTTGGATTCACTGTCACCCCTCAATAGCAGCTGCCCCGGCATCATTTTGCCACAGATTTACCAAAACAACAGGCAAATCTGGATTTGGGCAGGGCACAATTGACTGCAGCTGTAACAGAAGGTTCTCTGGCTTTAAGGAGTCATCTCTTGACCTTCATTCTAGCCAACACAGCACTCACGGAAGGCTTCTGATTGCTAACTCTTTAAGAACACGTTCACAGCCTGGGTTGGCTTTTCACTCAGCTGTGCTGCACTGGACCGACCCATGCTCCCTACCTTTGCAGTGCTTCCCATCCCCAGAGTAGCCAGACTTGCAGATGCACTTGTAGGATTTGGGGGTGTTCTGGCAGATGGCGTCAATGTGGCAGTTGTCAGTCCCCTCGACACATTCGTCAATGTCTGTGGAGGAGGAAGAGAGAAAGCAATGTCATGTTGAAGGACACCCATCAACACTTCTTCGCCTTCTGCTGCTGCTCTGTGAGAGGTGAGGGTGAAAGAACAGCCTGAGAGACAAATTCTCAGCGTATCCACAGATCAGGTACAGCACAGGCACAGAAAGCACCCCTCCTTCTCTAGTCAGCCCTCTCCCCTGCAGTCAGAGAGGACCAAACCCCGCAAATGACTCATGACTAAACCTCAGTTATTCTAGAAGTGGGTTTTCAGCCCCACCTGAGACATTCAACACTGTCTCCGTCTCAATCCAGCCTCCATTCCCATAGCATCGGTGGATTTTAGCCTCACAACCCCCTGCACAGGCAGGGCAGAGTTTTGATCCCCATTGCGCAGATGAGGCACGGAGAGACTCAGTGATTGCCCCAAGGTTGGACTCTGCCTGAACCCAGAACTGAACCCACGTCTCCACATCTTAACCATGAAACCATCCTTCTGACCCCTAGCTACCATACAGAAGGCCAGGGGGAGAGGATGTTAAACGAATGCACCTCCTTCTCTGCCTCTCTCTCCTACAGCCTCCTTAGATCTCCTTCTTATGCCCCACCAGCTTCCTCTCTCTTTGCCTCCTTTGTTCACCAACCTGGTCTCCATTCCCAGTTCTCCCCTCTTCACCTCATCCTCTCCTTCCCTTCCTTTCTCTCCATCTATCTGCTTCACATTGCCCTCCTCACTCCGCCTCACCCCCTTTTCTCTAGATGGTGCCCGTCAGACCTGTTACAACTCAGCAGCAGCTGCTCTGCTGTCAGGCCAGGCAGGGAACAAGGACTACATAGGAGATGGAGGAAAGGCCCGACCAACATAACATGAAACACAACCTGGCTCCGCAGCCTGCTGGCCACAAAGGTTTAAAACAGCAGGAGGCAGAGTTACTGGAGGTTTTAATGACACTGGCCAGCAATGAACATACGGCCCCTGACCATAGCTTATGAGTAACAGGCTATGCACAAGTTCCTTTCTGGCTTCACTTCACAGCCACCAAGGGTAAGTCTACACTGCAGTTAAACATGTGCTGCTGGCCCCTGTCCACGGACTCAAGCTCACACGGCAAGGGCTGCAAGACTGGAACACAGCAGTGTAGATGATTGGGCTCAGGCACCTGGCGATAGGAGAGGGTGTTTTACAGCACCGTAGAGCTCCCGAGGCAGATAACCAAGTCCTTGCATGACGCAGCAGGTACGTCTGCTGCTACAGCTCTCTGTGCCTCATCACGTCTCATTCATTCAGTTCAACAGACCCCATTTCCACTGGAGAGGAGGTAATCAGCTCTGCTGATTGGCTTTCCAGCACCAGCCAGGGGCTGACAGGTACAGATTTCACCCCCAAAGTGCAAGAAAACAGATGACCTATTGTGGGGTCTTATTCCGCTCATAAGTGGGCACTTTTTGCTTCCTTCCCCAACCGGCTTTCACCCACTGGTCTCACAAGAGCCAAAGGAACAGAGGCAGTGGCGATGAACAGAATAATACAGAACTGTAAAGGGTTCAGCAGTAGTGCTTCTCTCTCCATCACGGTATTTACTGAGGGTGTCACATGGGTTGAAGGAAGGGTGGTCTGGGTTGGGTTGAGGCACCTGATTAAGGTCCAGGAGAGTTCTGCTCGAGTCCTGGCTCTGGTACAGATTAACCTTATGGCCCTGTGCAAGCCACTTCACCTCTCCTTGCCTCAGTGTCCCATCTGTACAATGAGGACAATAGGAAAGGTGTGTGAGCTAAGTCATTTAGTACTGTTGAGGTTCAGACACGATGGTGCTGCAGCTGTATACTACATAGGAGAGGGGGCAAATGAAATAGGGCTGTTCCCTGCAGTGCCTAGCACACGGTCTCTCAGCCTGCAGGTTGTGATTATTCTGTCCTTCCCAAATGCTAACCTCAGCTGAAAGAGGCTGAAAGCCACAGATCCTAAAATCTAGCTTGGGCAGCTCAAAGTGGCCAAGATTCTGCCATCTTCTCTTGGGAGACTATTCCAATGGCCTGGCAAATCTTTGCTGTCTCGAGAGCTAACAAGCTGTGTAACAGCCTCCCAAGTGGCTGCCACGTGAAGCGTGAACATGATCATAATCACGCTTATCCCAAGGCGGGAGTTACACATCAAGCAAGAGAAAAGCCCAGTGACTCTCTCGCCCTGCCTCTTCTTCTCACACTTGCAGGAAGATGATAGGAGCTGTTACTAGGAGGCTTGACAGGACATATGCATGTATACTGTATAAATATTTACACAGTGCATTCATATTTGTTATTTGACATTAATCATGGCCCAATGCCACCACTGCAACCCCTGGGTCATTAATCACATTTTAGAATCCAACCCAACACACTGGAGACAACAGACGATTTACAGCATGGGGTGGAGAAATCGGATCCAGCTTTCTGTAGGAAGAGGCACCACCCAACATAGTGGAAAACAGTACTGTGTGCAACGGTTCAGTGTCTCCATCGTGGAACCTGACTGCTTTATTAAACTCGGGCTGTACCTGCATGGCTCAAACCCCTCTACAGCTCTAGGTTAATACAGGCTCGTGGTGTGCAGCATGCTCAGGAGAAAGCACCAGGAGAAATCCAGTTTCTTGTGCCAAAGTCTTGCCTGCTAGTAGTAACCAACATCAGACCTGATCTGTTATCTCCTAACTCAGCCACACAGAGACGGTCACATTCTGAGAGTTAACTTGCCCGAGTGCATGGGGCCTCCCTGAGAATTTGCACCAGCTGGGTAAGAGGAAGGTGCTGGGCCCCTTTCTTAAACCTGTCAGAAGTGAGACTTCCCCAGCTGCACATCAAACCTCTGCTCCCTCTTGTTGCCGTCCCTGACTGCCGCATACACTTCACTGATCTGCTGCAATATAGAGCCTGTTTGTGTATGATGAAGGCTGCCCAGCTTCCCCTGGGATGCCTTCTGGTTACCCCCCTTCCTTCCTGCTGCTGGGATCAATGCTTTCACCATCTCCATCCCCCCTGCATCCTTCCCTGTGGCCTTTCCACGATGCTCCCTGCCCTGCTGCCCATCTCCATTGCACAGCCTTTTGGGAAAGGAGCCCTCTAACAGAAAACTTCCACCTTCCCGGGATTTCCCCTCACCCCTACCCCCCACTCCTATGAAATACTGTCTTCCCAGTGGGTTTAGTCAATGAAGTTGCCCAATTGTAGCCCCAGAAGATCCTCAAAACAACAGATGATGATGATGATGCACAGGGGTCCTAGATACAGCTAGAAGAGATGGGCAGGAGGAACAGATTCTGATTTGAGTCACACTGGTGGAACTTCAGAGTAATTCCACTGATTTAAATGTCATTACCCCTCATTTACACATCTAGCTTACAGACCTTACGGAAAAGAAGGGAGGTAATTTCCTCCTAAGCACACCTGAGCATTTTTCTGTGAAACACGCCAACCTCTGTGCCACATACGCATGCATGTGCACATGCACTCAATGCACGCCTGCCACGATTTTAAAATTAAAAGTGGGTGTAAGTTAAAAAAAAAATGAAGGAAAAACCTGCAAAAGCCCACAAAAGTGTGAAGTTCATCCCTCCCTGAGTCATATTTCCCAGATCTCAGGAACAGAGCTGAGACTTCCACACAGGAGCACACAGAAAACTCCACAACCACATTTCCTAAAGGAGACCAGGCATTCAGAGAGCTTGCCATAGAACAGGAGCAGCTCCAATCCCTCAGAGATACCAAGCCAGTAACCCACGGCTGAGGCTGTGGTGAAGGGATCCCAAGTTTTAAAAGCTAATGGTCACTGCGAGACATGCAGCGTCTCCCCTAACCTTTTCCTTCCGCTTTAGGGCTCTCACTGCTACCCACACTGATCCGCAGACCTGACATTGTGCCCCTGGGGAGACACCACGACTCCTGAGTCTTATGCGAAGGCCAGAGATGCCCCTTCGTACAGACAAGGCTGTCTTGTGCCCCAGCAAACCGCTGCTGGCATGGGCTGCAAACACTCTCTCAGTCGGCACCACAGGGCTGGGGACCTGTGTGGTGCCTGCCACAGGGGAGAAGGGGAGGATTCACAAGGCTGCAGCTAAAACACTTTTCACTCAAAGAGCCATTCAGTCCAGGAGGAAACGCTGGAATTACCATAACTCACTATTTGGCTTCGCATCCTGCTGCAATTAGACTTTCAAAGGAATATTCAACTCTATATAACCTTTTTCATCTCATTGAAAGAGATGCTAAGAATAGCCAGACTCACAGTTGCCATCTTCACAACACTTCACTAACATTAACCGACTATGCCCTGGAGAGGCAGGGGAGCATCAGTTTATAGATGAGGAAACTGAGGAACGGGCACAAAGGTCTGGATTTTCAGAAGTGCTATGCATCCGGGGTTCCAGTTGCTTTCAGCAGCAGCTCTGGGTGCCCGAAATGACATACTAAATGACTGGCCCAGAAGGTGCACGAGTTCACATCGCAGGCACACAGATCTTTTCACACAGGCTGTGTCCACACTACAGGTGCTTCAGTGGCAAAGCAAAGGCAGCTCCCCAAGTGGTGGCAGTGGTGGACTGACACTTTCATCCACTGCCCTAAACACAGCTACATTCAGGGAGCACCAAAGAGATGCTGACCTAACTTTAAGTGTAAACCCAAACACAGGCAACATGATGGCTAGCTCTGGGCATAGAAATTAAAAATTCAATGCAAAAGCGTCACGGGATGACACAATACCCCATTCACTATCAGCCCAAGGCCTCAGAGACCAGATCAAAACCCTCACTCATTCTGCACGATCCTGAAAGACCGACCGCCCCCCCCCCCCCAATGCTCAGCCCTCAGCAAATGCCTGCAGAGGGAGACTTTGCAGCTTACTTGCAGGTTGACACATACAGACTATTTTGGCAAAAAAAGCAAGGAGTCTTGTGGCACTTAAAGGCTAACAGATTTATTTATCACATGAGCTTTTGGGTCATGCAATAAATAAATAAATCTGTTAGTCTTTAAATGCCACAGGATTCCTTGTTTTTTTTTTGCTGAACTAGACAAACACAGCTACCCCTTTGGAACTAGGCTATTTTGGGGCTCTCATGGAGAATATCCTGCCAGCAGCTCCCTACTTTAAGCTCAACCAGGGACTAAATGAGCAACATTTGTCAGTAGCGGGCCCACAGTGGGATGGGTCCAAGGCTGGTGTCTTGCTAAGGGGGTTGTGGGAAAGAATCATTTGGTATCTGAGTGTAATGAGATGATTTCTTCTTCTTCTCCTCCTCCTCCTCTCTTTCTCTTCTTTAATGTGGCCAGGTGTGTGGATACCAGGAGCAACAAAGGGTTCTGGGAAGCTACAACATAGCATGTGTGTAATGCATGTGCTGTCCAAAATAGAATTCTGAGAGTCACTTGGGAGCTGAGCCGAAGTTGTTTGGTTTGCTCCCTGACTATGGGGACAGTCCTGCACTTTGGCGTGCTCGCAAGGCCTCTACAGTGACAGAGCAGGGACATTGCTCTAGTCAGAGACAAAAACAAACACCAACGATATAGTTTCCCAAAGCAAATTGCCTCGAAGCACCAAGGCAAACACAAAAATAAATACACTGTGACACTTGCTGTGCACACTTGGCTCTTGAGCCGCAGTCCAGCCCCAACTCACAGTAATAGCCCGCTCACTGCAGTGAACCAGCACAAGGGTGTTAACCCAGCTCCATGGCACAGCTACCACTGTCTCTGCTTTCCCCTGGTGGTTCCTGGTCTCCTCTGTCATCTTCCATCTCTGACTCTGCTCTCTTCCACCCCACCTTGTTGTGGGGACCCGCCACCCTTGGCACTGCCGACTGGGAATAAGAGTCTAGTGATCTGGGTGCCACCCAGGGACTTGGGCTTAAGTCTCTGCTCCATCACAGACCTTGGATGCGTCTCTTAGGCCCCAATTTCTCCTGGTGTTTAGGCACCTAAAGATATAGATAAGTGGGATTTTCCTGTTCTCAATAAACCAAAAAGGGAGAATCCCAAATGAGTCCTGGACTTGATATAAAACCATCATGTTTGAAGGCTGAAACCAACCTCTAACTATTGCGGATTAGGCTGGGGCAGCTAAAACCACATCTGCCTACAGAACCGTCCTCTGGGTGGTACTGGCCCACTGCTGGGAACAGAACAGTGGACTAGATGGACCTTGCATCTGATCCGAACTGGCAGTTCCCTGTATCCCTAATTCCCTCTGGTTCTCAATGGAAGGTGCTGGTCACTGGGCACTTTTGATCACTGGGCCCATATGCATTGTGCACCAGTTTCCCCATGTGTGAAATGCGACAGTACTTAACAATGGTGGGAACACTGTTAGGCTTATGTTAATAAGTACCATCTTATACTAATCGAAGCCAGTAGCTGGTAATGCCATTGACTTCTCTGGCAGTGAGTCCTAAACTCACGGTCTGTGACTGCAGGATCAGGCACAGGGTCAGGAGGTGGCTAGGGGGCAGATCTACATGTGCAAATACCAAGAACCACTGCTTAAACTGGGCCTTGACAGATCTATGCTTCTGGTCACCACAGCGACCAGTTTTAGCCTGTTGCCCAGCTCCAATGCAATGAAGGAGCATCTTCTGGTGACCAAAAGTAAAATAGCTGGCACATAGCTGTGAGCCAATTTTGTCCACCCCTGGCTTAAACACCTCAGGCCACTATCTTCTGCAATTGGGCTTGGGCTGGCTACTTGCAGCACAAGAAAGAAGGGGGTGGTGCAGTACCGGACACAGATCAGATCCTTATGTTTAGCCCTTTTTTAAATCAGTAAATGTCAGTAACTGTTCATTTCCCTGCACACATGCCCACGGAGGGAAAAATCAGCAAAACTGACAGACAAGTAAAGCAAGAAAAATGCTGTGTGAGAACTCACTAGTGTCTGATTTAAAGACATTTACTTTGTATATTTTGACATCTGATGTTACCAATTTGTATTGTACTGGCTATACAGCTTTAGCTTTTTGAATCTCAGCCTCTGCCAGGGCTAGCTCTGTTCATGATTTTACACCCTGAAGGGGGATCAGGATCGACCAGCAGCTGTTATTTTTACTTAGTGTGGGTGGGCATTTCAGAAGTGCTCAGCACTGGCCTAGCTTCCCTAACTGGTGCTTTGCCCTTGATTTCCATGGGACTTTTGAAAAAGCTGCCTTTGTTCTGTCTAGCTACAGTACTCATAAGGCCCCTGTCACCACAGTATCAGAGAACCTTGTAATTTGTACCCCAACAATACCCCCCAGGGGGGCAGCAAGCCTATTGCCCCACTGTTAATGAGGGGGAACTGAGGCACAGAGACACTGGGCCAACTGGGCTCTGAGGTGAAAAACTGCTCTGTAGACATTCAGGCACAGGCTACAGCCTGAGCTCTGGGACACTCTGACGCGAGAAGGTCCCAGAGCTCTCACTGCAGCCCAAGTCCAGCGTCAGCGAAGCAATTTTTAGCCTCGCAGCCCAAACCCCAGCCCTGCAAACTGTAGTCAGATGATCCAGGCCAGCCATGGGTCTTAAATCTCTGTGTAGACATATGCTTAGTGACTTGTCTAAGGGGACACAAAGTTTGTGGCAAAGCAATGATCAAATCCAACGCCCCAAGCTAATACCGTCTGTAGTGAGTCCATTGCGTCTGCTCTATTAGTACTACAGTAGCGCCAGAGGCATTGCCGACACCAGGCTTGCAGGGCTTGAGCCCCGAGTCCCAGCACCCAAGCCCTGAGTATGCCGCCAGGCCGGCCACTGTGGCGGCAGCAGCGGCTGTGCTTGAGCCCCGAAAGTCAGAGTGCCAAACTCTGGATCTTTTTCAGGGCCAGCAGTGCTCCTGAGTAGCGCTAAAGGCTCCAGAGTCCCACTGCACCCCATCAGTGCTATACAGACACCTAATAAAGTGTAGCTTTTATGTGGCCACTTTTCATACGCAGATCTGAAAGGGCTTTACAAATGAGATTATCCCCATTTTACAGATCAGGAAACTAAGGCACAGAGAGATGTGACTTTACCCAAGGTTGCCCAGCAGCCTAGTGGCAGATCCAGGAATAAAATGCATGTCTCCTGAGTTCCCAGTCCAGTGCTGACTAGGCCACAACTCCCCTTGCTACAAAGTTAATTTATATCTTTTTAAAAAAAAAAATGAATTGGGGTCCTTTCTCCCTCTGCTTTTTTTGTTAAGACAAAAACACTCCAATCTGTTTTTATCTCCAGGCTAAAAGCCCAAATAAATTTGCAAAGCTGGGGTGGCGACAAAAACAACTCCAATACAAACAAAACTCCTGTAATTTTCTTCTCTCCATAAGAGCTTCAGATTTTTCTTTTCAATTAAATATTCTATATATAATAAAAACAAAGTTAACAGCCTTTTTGCATGTGCGTGTGTGCACACACTTGTGTGTGTAGTTGTTGGCAACTTCATTAAGTTTCCACTCAACCTTAATGCCAAATTAAAGCTCTATAACTTCAGTGGCCCTTTTCACCAGGGCATTAAGAACCACCTCAGACACTGCGGTGCAGTTTATTAATCATTTGCTTGGCTTGCAGCACAGCCAGGGAGCAGAGGAGCTTGCGAGGGCAATTTGTATTGCACTTAAAATGTCTGGTCACGGGACAACGCGCTGCTTCGTCTGGAAGACGATGAAAGGGTCTGTGACATATGCTCAAATGCATGGCCCCTTCTACCAGCGAAAGCCCCAAAGGCTCAGAACATACTCTGGGGTTATCGCCAAAGAAGCTGACTGTGTCTTTGTAGTGGAACAGACAGTTTATCAGGAGTCCTCAGAGCTGTTCACCACTTCCCCACGCAACTTAACTCTCTAGAGAACCTTGTTTTTAGTGGGAGGGCAGTAGAGTTGTCGGCCCTCCAGGATTGCCCCAGAGTGTCTAGGAATTAAAGATTAATCTTTAATTTAAACTTATGTCATGTGATGAAACCTCTAGGAATACATCCAACCAAAACTGGCAACCCTAGACAGCAGGGGGTTACAAAGTTAAGAGAGAGAGAGGAAGACACACACCCGGGCAATGGACATGTAAAGTCAAAGATTCAGAGTTCATATCTCAAAAACCACTCGAGGGCTTTCTAACGTTAGCCAGACCCTGCGCCTGGTGACTGCAGAAGATGTGTGGCACCAGATTTTCAACTGATCGGTATCTAATGTTCCAAGCACTTCTTAAAATCTGGCAGATGGAGCAGTTATTTACAGGCATTTCCAGCAGATGACAACAAGTCAGTAGCTTTTGCTATGCCTTCCTTGCTGTGGCTCAAAGCACTACTCAGATGTTCACGCATCTCTCCCTTCCTGCCATGACATGGTGTTATCCCCATTTCACAGATAGGATTTACTCAAAGCATGTAGAGATTAAGAGGGATTTGCCTTCAGCCACACAGCAAGCCAGTGCCGAGCCAAGAGAACTCTGTCCTGATTGCTAGTCCTGTGCGCAGCCCATGAAATCATCCTGCCACACTGAAGGGCAGTAGAAGGGCCTTCACCACTTTGAAAGTATCTGTGTTGCTAGTCTGAGATTCCTGAAGCCAACCAGTTTGGACACCCAGTTCCCATTAAAATTAATGGGCTAGAAAATCTCAAGCCATGATCCTTCAGGGCAAAATCATTGGTTGTGAAGTGAGTGAGAGTACAGAGATGCTCTGTGCCTGATCACCCTTTCACTTTCACTGGCATAAATCAGGAGTGACTCCATAGGGTGTGTCTACACAGCAGCTAGGAGAGTGCTTCCTAGTGTGGGTGGAGAGACACACAGTAGGTCTGCTCAAGCGACTGCATTAAAAATAGCAGTCCGGCTATGGTGGCATGGATAGCCATCCAGGGATGTACCCAGTGGGTCAGGCGGACTTTTATTTGGGTCATCCATGTCACTGCAACCATACTGCTTGTCTTTCTACCCATACCAAGATGCACCTGCCATGCCGCTGTGTAGACGTATATACGCTGAAGTCACCAGTACAGAACAGGAGTAACAGACTTGTTGTTGGTACTATCTTATTTCTGAAAACTGGTGTCTATTTAAATTAACTTCTACTTCAGTCACCCACAGCAAGAGATTTTGCACCAGTTTAACAGACAGATTTTTAATCCATTTAGTTGTAACTATTCTAAAGTATACCAGCTTTTAATTCTATAAGAAAATAGGAGTGTTGTTTGTTGCTCCCTCCCCTCCATTTGGATAGTTGGGTTTTTAGACTAATCAAACGCAAAAGATTTGTTTTCTGCTTAGAAAGCAATGATCACATGATTTCCAGAAGGCAAAGGGGCCTTGCTAAAAGTCAGCCTGAATGGCGCACTGGGGCTAGTTTCACATTGTGAGACAGAACACATCTTATTTATCACCATAAGTTTCCTAAAGCCCCTCCAGAGACTTATCATTTTGAAACTGAAGGGTAAAATTATTCATGAGTATTTTTTCCTAAATAGATTTTACTCCACAGTGACTTTCGGCAAAGAAACAAACAAACAAATAAATAAATAAATACCCTATTTGGACAGAGAAAGCAATACACCTCCGCATGGGAAGATTCAAGTTGTCTGAATATTAATACTCCAGCAAGCAGTTATGAAAAAATAAAAGTCTCCTTCCCTTCTCCTATCCCTCTCCTTTCAAGAAAAGAAAAAAAAAAATCTAAGTACAGGCATGTTAGATGCCCTCAATCAAAGAGTTCCTTTGAACTGCTACATGTTGAAATGTTTACAGTTTTACATTTCATATTTTCAAGTGGTGGAGGGGGAATGAGGGCAGTGTATAAGCAGAACAAGGAGGAAAGAGGAGGAGCAAGGGGAAAAGGTTATACTGAGATGGGAGGGGAGCGCCTTTTCTCTGCAATCAGATAAATTATGTTCTTGAAAATTCCCCATGTTGTGGGCCCTGCAGGTGCACTTCCATTAAAAAAGAACCCAACCTATTACCCCAGAAACCCATCTGGAATCAGCAGCTTTGTTATAATACTGGAGATTGATGCCTCTGGGTAGATGAGGCAGATTCTTGATGGGAGGCTGAGAAATCTTTTCATTCTAGTGTGAGTGGAGCCAGGAAAGTATTATGTCTTTATAGGTATTTAAGAAAAGAGGCTAATTAATGCTTTTACTTGTAGATTAACAATTATTTGGGCTATGGATTCTGGCTCTCTTTAACACACACGTGCATTTATGCACGCGTGCGCGCGCGCACACACACACGATGTTTTAAACCCCTTTTTGCTTTATTGCAGTTGGCACAGGGTCTGCATTAGCCTTTGCACTAGCTAGTGTTTGCAACCCTGGTATTAAGAACCAAGTAGCAGAATCCTTATGTAGATGCTATATTCAAACACACACCCCCCCGCCCCAATCCAACACCTTATTTTCCTTTTGAACCCTGTGTGTCAAAGGACAAATGCATTCTTCGTTGCTTCTTAAGATGTGGAGGCTGCAGGTTGGATCTAAAGAGAAGCATGATTACCTACGATCATAGGAACTGCCACACTGGGTCGGACAAGGGATCCACTTAGCTCAATATAGCATGAGCTTCAGAAGAAAATGTTGGGAATTAGTAGTAGGATGAATTGCTTCTGGGGAAAGATTGCCTCCTCACCCCCAATAGTTAGAGACTGACTTGCATTTATGATTCACTTACAAGAATAAATGGCAGCAGAACAGGTGACATCCATGACCCATTTTTATACCTGACGGGATCATAAAATGGTTTAACAGCCAGACAAAAGAATAAATAAGAATGGGTGACTTTATCAGCTCCTTAAGGAGCTCAAAAGGAGACTTCCGAAGCGTCCCTATGTATACTCTTTGAACAGCAGATCCATGAGTTTATGTGAAGGAAGCAGACCTTATCAGTAATTTGGTGCATGTAATTCTTGGTTTGCCAGCATCTTCTTTCGTCTATCTGCTAATTAAATCCAGATTATTTGGCTGTATATTAAAGCCCCTGCCTTTCTCTTCCGAAACTGGACCTGACAAGTTCCCTAGAGGTCCAAAAGTCTTCCAGACACTAGCTTCCCTTAAATGATTGTACTAAAGCTGTTCCTTTCTTTCAGACTAAACTTCCAAGGGATTATTCAAAGTTATGAATAAGTCGGTAAGCCCTACAAATGCTGAGATTGTTTATCAAAATGCAGACGAACCCACAATATGGAGATGAACAGCCTCCAGCTTTTAAGCAAGTCACTTGGGTGGTAGTCTTAGAAGGGAGAAAGCTTCATAATTAGTAGAGTTTTAAAGAGCCTTTTAAAAAACCAAACTATTTTTACAAGGCCACATCTTCTGCTGGAGTAAATCAGTGCAGCTTTACAGATTTACACCAGCCATGGATTTGGGCCATAGTTTTTCAGAATCTCCCAGTGAGACATGTCTCAACCATGCTGAATTTTACATGTCAGTTTTCCAGAGACCTATAGTGACTAGTTCACTCTGAAAACCAATAAATATGGATGCCCAGTGAAGACACATTTCTCTGTGATATACCAATTTATACTCCATGCTTTCCAAGTTCTTTTTTTTTTCCTGGCTGTGTCACGTTCTCCCTCTCTCTGTGCCATTTAGTTCAGTATTTTGGGTCCTTCCAGCAATACAGAAAGGCTTAACCATCAAGTTCAAACTTTTTTACAGCTATTCTTCATGCACAGTCCACTGGACGCACTCTCATTGAGGACAGCTACTATCATACACTACAGAATTAATTCATTATAAGAGATGCTGGCTAATTTACAGCTGCAAAAATGATTACATTTTTTAGTTATTGGATCAGAAAGGTTCTTTTAATTAAAACCAGAAGGGGAGATCATCAAATGGGGCAAATCTCTGCATCTACCCCTTCTGAGGATTTAGCCCAATGTTTTGTCTCTCCCCACCCCTCCTCCTTTTTCCCCTGAAGGGCTCTGTCATGTCTCTGCAGGATGGAATTTTACTTTGCTATTTTAATGCAATTCTGGGCCAGGCTTAAATGGAACTGGAAACCAAAAGGACTTAATAAATAAATATTATGATAAGGAATGAAAGCAATGTATACACCAAAGATAATTTGAAGCAGGATAAAAAACTAAACATTCTTTTCTGAGCCTAAATCATAAAGCGTTATATTAAGCTGGACTTTCTGTTTCCAAACCCTTTGCCCTGGAAAATATCCGCTTGTGTTAGCCCAGACAATCCTCCCATAAAGTCTTCTATTGTTTTAAGAACACTTTAAAACAGATAAGACAGTAGCCTTGAAATTCCTTCCAACTTTGCAGGGGATAGGGATGAGGGGGAGAATACCCATAACAGAGATATGATTATCGTTAATCCTTATATGAGCTCTTTAAAAATGTCCCCTACTGACCCACATATTTCTTCTACACATTATTTAATCTCAGCATGTGCATAGGTGCTTAAATATTAGTATTAATAAACTCATGACAGATTTATATAGACCAGAGAGAGAGAGAACGCGTAGGTGGTGCATAGTAAAAACAAAGATTTATACTGATAGTGGTATAATAGAAAAAATGAAGCTGCAGACAGCAAGACCACTCATATCTGAATGCGTGTGCATGAGAAAATCTAAACTAAATATAGAGGAGCTATGAAAACACCTAAAATACAGATAGACTGTGCATAAAGCTTAAATGCATGGGTACAGAAAAACTCAAGGTAAAGAGAAAAGGGGTGATACAGAAAAACCTCAAGTGCATACACATACACACACACATAAAGCAATATACACAATCTATCTTAAGTTCTTCCCTAGTATATATTGCCATAATAATACCTAAAAATTTACAAGGCTCAATACAAATATACACAAAAAATAAATAACATGCACTTTACACCTTTCATCATTACCAAGATGAACTTTTTTTTTGGTCTCTCTCAGTACCAACTTTGCAGGATCTAATTCTAAACCCATTAACTTATTAGCCCTCCTATCCCCACATGGGAGTTAATATTATTGTCCCCATTTTACAGATGGGGAAACTGAAGAAAACAGCTGCCTTTTTCCTCTCTCTGATTCTTGGGATAAAAACCAAACCACAACCAACCACAACAACAAAACTTTTGCCACTCAATATTTTCTTCCCCTCTCCATTCAAAGAAAGTCTAAAACAATCCCTAAGAAACAAACAGAGCATTCATCAAAGTGCTAAAAACTAAATGGAGAGTAGGATAATGTTGTGATCAGCCTTGAAACCAACTCCTCAATGTATTGTTAATGCTGCAGACAGAATTAAAAACCCAAAGACAAGGGACATTGCCTGCATGCAGATATAACAGAAGCCTTAGAGCAGGGAAGGTTCTTCTTACCTTGACTGGCTTTATTTGCCAGCGTGCTTCCAGAGTTGAGGAGAAAGAAAAGAATGTAAAATCCAGCAATTTGCAAAGCTCCCATTGCAGTCTCTCTCTGTGTGTAGGATAGGGGATGGTTGGGGGGGGATTTTCTGATGCTTTTCAACAACAGCCTGAACATGCCGGGGGGGGGGGGGGGGAAGAGAACAAGTTCTTTTCTGACTGTGTGAGAGACTGGGGGAGGGAAGGGACTTAAATGATGGAAAAAGCGGCTCTGGGTTCCGCTTGAGACTCTTGATTCTAAAGAGAAGAGAGTGAGTGAAGGAGACCCAGGGCAGTTTGAAGAAAGTGGACTTGATCGCTCTCCCGGCTGCTGCCTCTGATTTTTTTTTTTTTTTTTTAAATAATCCCAGCCAGTTCCAGTTTTGCAAGAGAGCAGCAGCAGCAATGAAAGGGGGAAACAAGGAGCCTTGGTCTAGTGCTGGGGACCTGAGAAAGGGGAGTGGAAAGGAGAGATCCATCCAAGCAACGCCCTTTCTTCCTTTCTTTCTATTTAGCTTTGGCTACTCCTTCTTTGATTCCACCCCCCCCAACCCCCCCAATCCCCAGGCTCTACCCTGCCTGCAGGAATTTACAGTCTGCCACTGGGGGAACAGGGCCAGTAGCCATGGAGACAGCTTCCCTGGGAGCAAGGAGGTCAGGCAAGAGACCATGTGCAATCAATGGATCAATGCAAGACTCCCATGCAATCTCCAGACCCAACAAGCGCTGTGTAGTCTCCCTCCCGTCCCTTTTTGCCATGGTCAGGGAGCACAGAGGAGTTAGAGGGGGGGATAATGTGTGTTCAGAAAAAGAAATTAAAGAAACAGGTTTACAGATGCCATGATTTGCAGCACTCCTCTTTGGTTCCTTGTCTCCAGACAAGGGAACATGTTATGCACACTCACTCAGTGGATCAATGGAAACCCAAGATCAAAGAATATCTTCTCTTCTTTTTGCTGTGTGGGTGTGAGGGAGGGGCAGTCAGAGAGAGGGAGAACGGGAAACAGAAAAAGAATCCGCCTGCAAAGGATCTAGAATTTTTGCTGCATTTCAGCCGCTTCCCCCTCCTCCTCAGTTCAGCTCCCACCCCTTAGTGTGTGAATACAAGACTGGGGAGCGGGGGTTTTTCCTTACTCTCTGCCCTGAGATCCATCCTGCTTGAACCATCCTTGTCCAAGGGGCTCTTTCTACAGTCCCTGAATCATCCAAGATACTTCTGAAGAGCAAAGTTTCTGAAAGGTAGCACGGGCTAACAAATAGCACGGGGGAGTCGGACTCAGGATTCCCAGGGTCTTGTCTCATCTCCATGAAAGCACGGTTAAAGCAAGAGGAATCCTGCGTTCTGTTCCCAGTTTTGAGAGGCAATGCAATCTAGCGCTTTGAGGAGGCAGGCAGGATGCCAGGTTTCTATTCCCAATCAGTATCACCCCATGGTGGGAATGTAGGCAAATCAGCTCAACTCCTCTGTTCCTCAACTTCTCCATCAGTAAAACAGGGGTACTAATAAAGACCTCACAGAGGAGACTGGGTAGGGGTCATGCAATGTTATGTACATTAGCCGTATAAAGAGGTGCTTTGAGATCCCCAGAGGAAAGGTGCTACAGAAGCTCTGAGCATTGACATTATGCATCAAACACAATTTGGAGTGGGGCCTTTCCTTCATGAGCTCTCTCCCCATGCACCTGCAGCACCCCAGAGTATAAACAGACATGGCAGACAAAATGTGGGAGGGAAAAAAAGAGGCATGGTTCAAAGGAAGAAACTACCCCAGGGTTGCCCAGCGGGTTGGTAACAGAGGCAACTGCAGAACTCCAGTGCAACCAACTAAAGACTCATGATATTTGGTGTCTTATACCTCAGTTCCTGGAGTCAACGATGTAGGGAGAATCTCAGTTTTCTTTTCTTTTAAATAAGTTTCTAGCCTTCCTGGTTGCAAAGAAAACCCTGAAACATCACTGTCAAAAGCCCCTAAACCAGTAGCTGAATACAGAGGGCCCAACTTAATTATTTCATAAAAGCAGAGATTTTTCAAGCCAGTCTCGTGATTTTGGAATGGTTGGAACTGATAAGCCTAAAGCCTGGGTCTCCTAATGTTCTAGCCCAAGGGTGTCAAACATGCAGCCCACGGGCCAAACGCAACCCTTGAACCTCTTTCATCTGGCCCATGACCACATTTGGCAGGACCACGCTCTCTCCCTAACAGAGTAAAAGAGCATGGTGCTGCACACTCAGTGCTGTGAGAGTGTCAGTTCTCATGCCATCACGGAGTGCTGGGTATGCAAGACTGAGCTCCATTAGACCATATTCTCTCCCTAGCTGAGAAAGAAAGCTGTATCGCAGAGCTGTTTTTTATACACAGTACCCTGCAATGCCATCAGAGTGCCGTAGTATTTCAATTTGTGGTATGCAATGCCCACTGGAAGTACATTTAAGTCAAATCTGGCCCTCTGTACAAATGAGTTTGACACCCCTGCTCTAGCCACTAGGTAGCACCGCTAGAAGCAGCCACCCCTTTCCCTGCTTGGGGGGCAATGATGAGCAAGTTTGTCATCATTTTTGCCACCCTTGCTGAGGAAATGAAAGACTCCGCAATGCACTAGTGTGATCCTGCAGAACTGGATGGGACAAGATGTGTAACACTCAGGCAGGAGGGAAAGGTGGCATTTGAGACACAATGAAGGGACCAGGGGGAGCTCCCCTGAGCTAGCAGGAAAAATGGACAGCACTGGCGTGGGACAGCTTGGTCAGCATGTGAGAGTGAGGAAGCTTTGGGGCACGCTTTACGAGAAAAACACTTTTGAAATCAGACCAGCTGTCAAACTGAGCTCGCCAGCTCAACCCTGAACATCCTGGCATTCGAGACTAATAAAAGGAAAGAGCTTTTTCACACAAGCACGATTAGCCTCAAGATCCCATCGAGGCTAAGAGCTTAAAGTAACATCATTCCCCATTTTACAGATAATGAGACAAAGATAGAGGAAGTAACTTGCCCAAGGGCACCCAGCAAACCAGTGGCAGAGCTAGGAATAGAACCAAAATCTTTTGAGTACCCAGTCCCCTGTCCATTCAGAATCAAAGCTCAATGTTAGCCATTGAGATGCTAACAAAAAGAAGCTAAAACAATACACTCTAACAAAAAATAAAGGGGTTTGGGAGAGATCTAGGCTCTCATTCTTTAAGGCATAAGCCAATTTCTATTTACCAAGTGTCTGAAGGAAACTTGCCCTGAGAGCAGGGTGTTGAATCACTGCCTTCTTTAGGGTTTCTTATACCTTCCGCTGAAGCAGCCATTGCTTGTCACTGTTGGAGCCAGGATTCTGACTAGAAGGACCCTTTGTGTGATCCAGTGGGGCAATTCCTCTGTTCCCAGGCACTGGAGATCAAGGATTTAACCTGGGGGCAGGGAGTGACAGAGAAACCCCTACACCAGGGGTCTCCAACTCAAATCACCATGAGGGCTGCATGAGGACTAGTATGTTAGCCTGAGAGCCACACCACTGAAACCTTTTCATACAACAATATTGCAAATATTGGTAATGATAGTGTTGCTGCAGCCAAAGGAAATAGCTGCCACGTGTTTTGAGACCCCTGCTCTATACTCTGTCTGGGGATGCTGCACCTGCTGTGCAAGGTGTGGACCAATCTCAACACCCAGGCAGACGAAGATGCCCTCACTACAGGAGTTTGATGATCAGTGTGTTTGAAATAACAGGTTTGTCTTGTATATTGTGCATGGGGCATGAGGGCAGCATGTGTATAAGTTGCTGGCAATACCCCTGACCACACAATGGATCTTTAAAAAGTCTCTGCTGTGGAGACCTTTCCTTTTCTCCTTTCTCTCCCCAACTGCAATTGAGACCCTTTCTGGAGAGCCACTGTTTGTAACATAATATCTCCTCTCCCCAGCCACAGATCCTCTATACCACTGGCAGGCAACCAGGGACAAACACATTCAAAGTGGAAACATCCCTTCCACAAACACAGAAATCAACCCCTTCCAAAAAGGGAGAGAAGCAGGAGCTGAAAAAGACACACACAAAAGAGAAAGAGGAAAGATGCATAAATAAAGTGCTTTCCAGTTAACAGCATGGACATTCGGTAGAAGCACTCTCATTTCCCAGCCAAGCCATGAGCATGTAGGCCAGCTGTGCTCAACACACATCTCAGAGGTACAAGTCCTCACTTGCCAAATGGCTGCAGAGGAACCCAAGACACTTGCTCCTCTGTCCTCCCTTACTGGTCAGAAAGTGTACAGGTGAGGCAGCCAACAGCCTTTGTATTTAGAGTGAGGACATGTCTAAATTAGGGTGGTTTATACTGGTGCTGTTTGTGCAAACACTAATATAGAGAGAATCCAAACCAGAAGTTACACCTATGTGAATTATCCCCATAATTTGTGGATGTGTATTGCACCAACATGGCATTTCTGCACTGAGGTTTTGTTCAAGGGTAGCTGCTCTAATGCAGAAACACCACAAAGATCACTCCAGGCAGGGCAGAAGAAGGGTTGAGTTGAATTGTTCCCAATCCACATTAGCAAAGGCCATGTTTACACCAGCTGTAACACATCTGTGGTTACTGAGCAACTTCACAGTTGTCACTGTGTTGCCCGCCATAGCCACTTGGAATTTTTCAGCAACAGCCAGGCCTGAACTCTGCTCCTTCTGCTCCAAAAACTAGGCCTCCCATTGTATCAGCTGAAAGCAAATCACCTTGAATGCTTACCAGTACAGGACCTATGACACACAGCATCGCCAACTTCCGCATACCTACTGTGATAAGAACAATGCTGCTGGGAACAGCTTCTGGCTTTTCAGTTAACTCCTTCCCAAGGCTTTAAGCATTACTCTTCTTTGTATCATTCTCAGCTAATTGCTTTTGTTCTTCTCTCATTTTATTTTTCCGCTAATGCAACTCAAATGTGTAACAAAATCCAGTGCTCCATCTTGTCTGTTTAGAGTGTAGACTACAAGCTCCTGGGGATGGGACTGTCATGATCTGTTTAGGTCTTTGCACAATGGGAGTCCAGTCAGCATAGTGCACTAAATGGAAAAACAAAACAAAAACAAACAAACAAACAAACAAAAAAAAAACCAAACCCAAACCCTGAGCAGTACACTCCTAAACCTGCATTCAGTTGTGACATCACACCTCCTGCAAGGATGCAATGACATCAGCTTTCCCTCCAGACATGGGTCTGCTGTGTAAACATCAGACAGCAAGTTGCTGACCCCAAACTCCAGAGTCAAAATGGAAATTCTGCACTCACTCAAATGAGTGCTCCTTCACCAACATCAGCAAGCCCTTGCTGACGCTGTAACCCAGAGCAGAACCTGTTCCTCTCCAACCAGATGATCTTTTTACCACCATACCTAGAGGAAAACTAAACACATTAAAAAAAAATCCGTCTTCTAAATCTGGAGACAGACTTCAAGGCACTAGAGACAGGACCTTTAACTATGTTGATTTATACACTGAGGTTATAAATTACAGGTTTACGCACTACTGTAAACACCTATAAACCAGACTTAAATACACAGCATCACATGTAATCAAAATGCCAAAACACCATACAGCCTCGTGCACAGCACTGGATGAAGAGCTAAGTATTAGCAACGTGTTCAGGACTGAATTTAGGGTTGATGGCGCTACTGGCAGGGCAAGTTGCCGTGCCAAACTCCATTTTATAGAAAAACTGAAAGCCACAGGGATCACTACGATCATCTCATTTGATATCCTGCATAACACAGGCAAGAGAACTTCCCCAAAATAATGCTCATTCTCAGTGAAGCCAATGGAGTTCCACTGGAGACAAATTAGACCCCCTGATCTTCAGCTGAAGTAAGTTGTTTGAGCTGTGCTGATCTCCCCCAGCACAGGGATCTGGTCTCAAAGCAGGGGTCTCAGTGAGAATGGGATGGATGAAATATACACCACTTCGAAAAGAACCTCTAGTTATGTCACATGACAGTCTCACATGAGCTGGTTGCAGTCCAATTCTTGACTGGCGGGTGGCAACACCACAAAATTCCCACCCCAATTAGCTCCACCCCATTTTGGTGCTGTCAGTACAAAACCCAAAGATCCAATAGGCCATGGAGATTCTTTTTGCCTCAAGGATGGGTCTTGCCCAGGCAGCACTGGAGGAAGGCATGGGGAAAGCTCGCTTTGCCATAGCAAGTGATGTATCTAACCTGTGCTTCCATGACACTGACAATACCATTTTTGACAAGGGAGGCTTTCCTTACTTCCCCCCTGAAGAAACTCTGGGTACACCAGCTGTCCAGAAACACACGATTGAAAAATATGGATGTCCAAAAGTGCCTGGCCAAAAACCAGGGAGCTGGGAGCATTACTTTGGGGACACATAAGGAGTAGAGGGTGCTTTGCAAACTGTACTCAGTGCAGATAGTCCATCTGTCCACTGCTGCTTACAGCTGCCCTATAGCATGAGGCCCTCTCAAGCTTCTTTTCATTAAAAAGCTGTTGAGCTTGTGATGTCTCATTAGTGGGCCTACCTTCTCTCTCTGCAAAAACCTATGGTGTGAAAAGGCAGCTAAACTTTTCACGTCAGTGCTCACATGTCCCTCTGGGAAATCACTGTGGTATCGGAGCCTCTCATGAATGTTAATAAATTCTCACAACACCCTCTGAAATAAGAAAGTGTTGTTCTATCCATTTTACAGCTGGGGGAAGGAAGGCCCAGGGAAGGTGACACAGCTCATCGATGGAGAGAGTCAAGAACTGAACACAAATCTCCTGAATAGCAATCTAGTTACTAGACTCTAGTATCTTAGCCCTAAGATCATTCTTTCCACCTAGCACCATTCAACTGAACCATGAGGCAGCAGCAGGTGACTGCAACCTCCTTACCTGGTATTGTGGGTGGAGTTCCACCACAGAATAGTGACTTCATTAAGAGTCTTCCTGATAGCAGATCAAGGACATTGCAGACAGTAGCAAAACTCCCACCAACCAGAGTAGGAAATCACAATGGTTGCCACATGGGGAGCAGTCAACCCCCTCACCCACCACCACACACATCTGAGGCCAATGCATTCACTCCAGATTTACAAAGGGGGCAAAAGATTTGGTTCATCATGCTCCAGAGAAGAGTCAGAAACAAGTTGTCAGCCCTGCGGAAATGGTTACACGAGGAGTAATGGAAGTTTACCACATTCTGCCACAGCATGTCACCAAGAGACACAGGCAGGCATTTTTTTAAAAAATTGCAGTGCAATTAAAAACAAAAAAAGGAAGAATCTGCACTTGTCTTAGAAAACAACATCCATGTCTACAGATCAAAGCATTCGCTTCCGTCTCATTTTAAGAGGTTTCTGCAGCAACAGGGTGTTTACACACGGACAGAGATACATGCATTGGGCTGTCCTAGTGCTGTCTCTCCCTCTTTCATCTGGCTGAACATTCTCTGAAAGTGACGTTAGGTCATTTTTTAAGACCTTGTCTTGTTTTCTACACGCAACAAGCCCTTGGGGCAAGAGGCAATTCATTTCCCATTAGCAAACACACATTTTCACTTGCATCAGTCCCATGCAGATTTCAACTGAAGAACTCAGAGCACAAAGGGCTGGGGAATGAGGATCAGCAATAGCCAGTTGGTTGCAGAACTCCTGAAAAGATCTCCAGCTCTGGGGGCTTGGAGAAGGGCCATCGACGCCAGCAAAGCTGAAGAGAAGGTGCATGGGACTACGAGTCAGGAAACCAAAAACTGTAACCTTGTATCTTCTGGTGACAATAATTCTGTGCCATCCGCAACCTTCATCAGGGGGTTGTTACAATGATGTGCATAGCACAAACAAGATATAACACATTCTCTATTTGCTTTGGCACCAGCAGGCTGGTCCACCAACTCTGCAGGCAGTCTCTGCTTCTGATCCTAAGTTCTCAGACAGCTGGACATTTTGGACAAGATATGAATTCTGGACCCCTATGTCTTCCATCAGAACAGCCACACTGGGTCAGAGCAATGGTCCACATAGACCAGTATCCTGCCTCTAACAGTGGCCAGCGCCAGATAATTCAAACAGAGTGAACAGACAGAAACTGCAAGTACTCTATCCCCTCTCATCTAGTCGCAGCTTCTGGCTGTTGGAGATTTAAGGACACCCAGAGCATGGGGTTGCATCCATGACCATCTTGGCTAATAACCAATGCCAGATCTATCCTCTGTGAACTTATCTAATTCTTTTTGATCCCATTATACTTCTGGCCTTCACAACATCCCATGGGACTGAGTTCCCCTGGTTGTCTGTGTATTGTGTGAAGAAATAATTCTGTTTGTTTTAAACTCATTGCCTATTAATTTAATTGTGCGTGTGTGCGTGTGATGTGACAGGCTAAACAGCACTTCCCTATTCACTTTCTGCACCCCATTCCTGATTTGATAGACTTCTATCATATCACTTCTTAGCTGTTTCTTTTGTAAACTGAACAGTTCTATATTTTTACCCTCTTCTCATATGGGAACTGTTCCGTACACCTAATCTTTTTTTCCCCCCGTTACATTTGGTGTTACAGCGTGGCCTGTTCCCATGACTTACACTTCCGTGAATTTATTTCCTCTCATTCTGTAAGTTCTCCCATCTTCAAAGTGTCTGATCAAGTGGGATTTACTCCCACGAAAGCTCATGCTATTTTTGTTAGTCTTTAAGTGCCACAGGACTCCTATTTGTTTGGTTTACTCTATGAGACTAACCCAGCTGCCCCTTTGGATCTAATCATTTTTGTTGCTCTCTTCAGTACTTTTTGCCATTTAAATATACCTCCTTAGAGCAGGAGGTGTCTGGAACTGAAGGCAGTAGTCAAGGTGTGAACATACCATAGATTTATACAGTGGCATTACAAAATCTTCTGCCTTACTATCCGCCACTTTCCCAGTGGTTCCTAGTACTCTGCTAGCTTTTTTGCCTGCTTGGTGCACAGTGAGTGGATATTTTCACAGAACTCTCAACAATGGTGCCAAGATTTCTTACGTAGATGCATGTACAGTTGTGATTATCTTTTTCAACGTGCATTATTTCATCCTTAGCAACATTGCATTTCATCTGCTATTTTGTTGCCTAGTCATTCAGTTTAATGTGATCTCTTTGCCATGAGCTTATGTCTTAATAATCTTCAGTAATTTTGTACAATCTGCAAATTTTGCCACCTTAACTGTTCATCCCCTTTTCTAGATCATTTATGAATATGCTGAACATAACAGGTCCCGTCTCTAGCATCAACCAATGGCAGCCATTGGAAATGTGTAAATGTGTAACTATCTCAGGTTGCATTAAATAATCCCAAATATTTATATTATGGTAGAGTCCAGAAGCCCTGTGTGGACTCCGCTGTGCTAGGTTCTGTACAAACACCTAATCCCTATGTAATGGTCTATGAAATAGAGAAGTTTATATAATGGCTCTCAGGACTTACAGATGAGATCAGGAAGAGAGGGAGGAAAGGTGATCTAGTAGTTAAACTACAGCACTGAGAACCAGGATGTGCAAGTTCTATTCTTGGCTTTCACTATGACTCGCTGTGTGACTTTGAACAAGTCCTTTCACCTCTCACCACCTTGGTTTCCCCACCTGCAGAATGAGGATGAGAATATTTCTCTACCTCCCAGAGCACTGTGAATCTCAGCTTATTCATATTTATAAAGTGCTTTGAGGGCCTGACTGGAAAGGTATTAACTTGAGAAAAGAGCAGAGAAGAGTTTCCTAGATCCCACAATGCTGGGTGTGGTATGAAAACCAGAACAGAGCAGAGTTCAGTTTTTAAAACATATATAAAAGAAAGACAAGGCAGGTGAGGTAATATCTTTTATTTACCTCACCCACCTTGTCTCTTTAACATCCTGGGACCAACATGGCTACAACACTGCAAACAAAGAATGTTTTGTATTCGCAGCAAATGGTCCAGGCTTGAACTACGCAGACACACCAGAGTGGGAATTCTCTAGTCGTTCTTGACTTTGCCAAAACCTTGAATATTTTAAGACACTACGTGGAGGAAAAAATAAAATCTCATTTTATTTTAATTTGCCTTTCAAAGGCACTTTTTGTCTCATGGGGCTTTACCAACATTCATGAAGTCTCCCAACTAACCGCCTATGAAGGAGGGCAATGAGGTTATTCCCATTTTACAGATGGCAAAAGTGAACCAGCGAGACCATTGCCCACACTTCACAGTCAGCTGATGGCAGAGCCAGCATAGAACTGACTACCAGCTAACTATGCTCTTATTTTGGAATCAAAGTGACTCTCTCTTGTTTAGCTCATATGGCTTTCAAAATGACAAACCAAACCAGAAAAAAGCCATTTGTTATTTTGGATTACAAATGCCCACCTGGGGAGGAGTTGTACTGGCCCTAAACCACAAAAACTTCTACATAACACTGTAGCAAGTCCCTGGAACACTTTATCTTCCCATCCTCAACAGGCAGGTATAGTTAACTGACAAAGGAGAAAGACGCAGGGGAAGGAAGGCACTTTAGATATTATGGAAATGAATAGATCATTTACAGAAAGCAATGCTAAGATTTTCTAACAAGCCAGTTGAATAATGGAGCACATGTGCCTGATACAACCCCAGTGAAGTCAAGAAGTGTCTTTCCATTGACTTCATAGATTCAAAGTCAAGTAGGGATCACAGTGGATCTCTAAACTGACCTCCGGCATAACAGTCCAGTGAACTTCCCCAAAATAGGTCCATCAGTGGGCAGTGGATCAAGTGTAACATTATGAAAGTCCTGATTCAGTAGTGTCCTGAAGTTTGTGATTAACAGAAATCTATCCCTCCTCAGCACATTTAAGCAGGTGCTTATCTTCAATGACACATAACAATGTGGTTAAAGTAATATGCATATGCCTAAGTGCTTTTCTGAGCTGAGGCCTAAAGAACATGCCTTGACTTAAGGTTTCAGTCAATATCAGAAATGATGCTATTCAAAAATAAATTTGGAACTAACCGTATTTACTTCTGGCCCATCAACCTACAGGGGCCAAAGCCAATCATGTTTACACTGAGGACAGAACTCTTCCTATCTGCAAAATAATCAGCCTTGAATTACTTTTAAATAGCTGGGATACACAAACCTTGGGAAAGCCAGGGGTTAACATGGGCACCAATGACACAGCTTTAACTCTAGAATCCAGATGTGTGGGTTTAAAAGTAGCACTTCTTTGCTTTAAATAGTTTATGAATCCTAGCTGGGTTTGAATCCCACACCCCCAAGCCAAAGGAGAGCTATTAATTCCAGCGTTTTTTAATGCTGTAGTCAAGCCATGATTTTATTTGCACAAGTTGCGTAAGATGTCAGGCATTTTTCCCCTTGCATTTCCACCCCGCAACTCCATATACAATTTAACAAGGCATTGGTTTATTTCCAGAAGCCCCAACCAGAACCAACGCCAACTACATAAATATTTTGTCACTTTCACAAATGTCACCACGAGAGTCAACATTCAGGATGGAGTTTTTTGGGGTTGGGTTTTTTAAACATGGTTTGTCCAGGATGATGTATGTATTGCTCTTAAAATAATAACAGGAATACAGGCCTTTTAACTAGGCTACCAAGGTGCAGAGCCATTGATTTAAAGGGCAAAGAACTGTACTCAAGGGCATTTACCAGCATTCATTCAGTTATTCTTTTAAGGAACTTAAATGGGGAAGAGGGAGAAAAGCTCTCACTGTGGAAAGCCAACAAAGACTCAGCATCTACACCCCATGGTATTGGTAAGACCCCTGGTGATTTCAACGGGCTGTCCATCAGAGCCTTCATCCTGTCTTCTATGGGGTTTGAATCTTATCTCCCTCTTTCTCAAGTGCCCAGCGCTCAGAGTCAAGAAAAGGTGATGACCTGATTCAAACCTGGCTCCCCACTGTCTTACTGGCCAGGAATGTGTTTCAACAGACTGAAGGAATCACACTTTGATTTGAAATCTGAGCAGCATTCAATCCCCAAAAGCCACTGCTGCTGTCCTCCTGACTCAGCAGGGAAGGTTTGTAAATTCTTTATGCACTCACCTACAACAGGAGCCACTCAAACTCCAAAGTCTCCCTGCTGACTTTCTCCCAGACATGGTAGCCTCCAAAGCTAGGACATCATGGGCTTGCCCCAACTTGACCACCCAGATCTTTCGTGGTAGGCCTCAAAGTCCTTGTATGAGAGGTACAGTCCTTGGACCTTGCTCCTGGTTTGTTTGTTTTTGATTTTGGTTTTTTTTTTGTTTGTTTGTTTGGTTTTTTTTTGGGGGGGGGGTTTCTGTCCACTGTAAACACTCCCAGAGAGTTTCTGATCTGCCAGGCAAATAGCATCATTCTGTCCAGCTGAACCCTTGCTCAACTCAACGCCTTGCCTCACCTCCCACTCCGAAACTGAGCTGGTTTCTTGTCTACTTGGCAGGTGGGCTCCCTAAGGACAGCACCTGCTGTGGACCACATGAACCTGAATGGGCTGTTGAGATATTTTCAAACATCTCTGAAGTACCCTCTCCCATATATCAACACTGATGTAACCCACTATATCTTCAGCTGTATGATTTCTGCCTCCCTGCCTCATGGGATGTATATGGGACATAAGTCTCATGAGAGGTCTGACTGCTGTCCTGAATGGAGTTCCATGCCTGACCTGACTTAAGCAGGACAACAAGAAACCGCAACAACTTCCAGAGGTGAATGCAAGCCAGGAAGCTGCTACAGAGTCTCCCCGGTAAATTCTCCAGGAGACCAGTCTTTCATTAGAACAGAACGGCTTTAACTCAGCAGAAGGATGTCAATGAATCCTAAACATTTGAGGGCAGATGGGAGTGAGATGGTGTTATTAATTATTATTATTATTAAATGGAATCCTTACCCTACAGGAAAGCAAAAGTTCTGCCAAGAAAACCATGCTGGGATTTTCCAAATGAGTATGACTGACTGTTTATAACTGGAGGGCTCATAGGGCAGGGAAAAAATGGCTTGTTCTCAGCAGGTTTTCCTTTCTATTTTTACTCTCCCGTGAACTAAACACTACAGCGTACTGTAACATCTATTCCCAATGATCAGGGAAGTGGGGGAGGAGACTTAAGAGACTGCGGCACATCAAATAAATTGTCAATTTGATGTTTGTGTTGGGGTGAGCAGGTGAAGAGGGAGTCCCAAGCTTTGGGGCAAAACACAGGTCTGTAATCATCCAAAGTGAGATGTACACGCTGCCAGCCAAAGTCTATAATAACCTGGATTGCTATAGCCCATTCCCCATCCAAGGATCTGCAGGCTCTTTACACCTACGAATTAATTAATTAACCAACCCTCAGAATAGCATGAAAGGGACGTGTGCGCTATTAGCTTCCATTTTCTCTACCCCAAGGAAGACAACCATATTTAGATCACAGTTACTCAGTGAGTATTAAGTGTGTTGTGCTGGGCAGCACACAAATCTTGTCTAGAGCCAGCCATGTTAAGTATTGAAAGAATCGATGAACCCACCTACACAGCTGAGCTTGTTAGGAAGTTTTTGACAAACTGTGGATTCTTCCCCAAATTTGCCAATTAGTCACAACTGTTTATAAAAAAAAAAAAGGGTTGATTTCAACAGATCACCAGAGAAAAATATTAGTACAGAGGGGTTGGGAGGTGGTGCTTGGAAATTATAAAAAATAAAATAAAATAAAATCCCATTTTGACATTTTCTGTATAAAGTTTCTGATTTTTTTTTTTTAGTGGAAACAATTTTTTGTTTTGAAATTTCAGTCAGTTTAGTCCATTTTTTTAAGGTTAAAATCAAAATGAAATGTTTCAGAATTATTGAAAAAGGGTATCAGTTGACCTGAAACAATATATTTTTGGTGTGTGGAAGTTCTCAATTTCAACTTTGCTCTAATTTGGGATAGGAAAAATTTTTAAATCTGTAAGACTTCACCGGTGCTGTTTCCCATCCAGCTCTCAGATCCCCTTAATCTATTGCATGTTAAAGTCATGAAGTCTAGTAGACCTGGGTGGAGTGCCATCTCAGGCACTTGGATCCTCATCTGTAAAATGAAGATAATACTATTTCATTTCTGCCTTGTTTATTTAAATTGTAATGTCTTTAGAACAGGGGCTGCAAATATAGGTTCTCACATTGCCTAGTACAATGCACTTTGGTTAGAGCCTTTTAGGGGCTACTGTCATTTGACAGATGGAGAATTTTAAGTTTAGAAACAGTCTCATTTGACCAGAGATAGACAGCCAATCAACATCTCTTTCAGTTCCACACACCAGTCCTCAGATAAAACTGTCAGCAGATTTTCTCTGAGAGAGGAAGGAATAGAATTTCTAATTCAGCTGAAGCAGCAGCAGTGAAAATTCTGAATCCACTTTTTTTCTGTGCGCTGGAGCCGATGTGATGCCAATTAAGTTTCACATTCCTTGTTCGGATATGTTTGCTTTTTTGTAAACAGAGGAACAGAATTTTTCTTGGCCGTTTTTGCTGCTCACAGCTCTGTGGACTGTATCCTCTAAGCATTTGCTCCCAGGTGACTTGGATCAGGATAGACCAGGAAGTTTGCTTTTCTCTGCCTCAGTCAACGTGTGGGTGTGTAAACACTGACCAATTTCATCGCAGGTTCGAATCCTTTAAATGGGGACTTTCACATTAGTCAGACTTTAAAAACCACATAGTATTTAAACAAAAAATCCATTTCCCTTTCCATCAGCTGCAGCAGCCAGTGAAGGTATTTCTGTTTGAACAAGTGGGTCCCTCCCGCCCATTACCTCCTCCCATGTAATAAGCTGGCCGGTGAAGTCATAAGGCTGGATTCGCAACAGTGCGGTCATCTCTGTGACAGTGGTCTGTCAGGACAAAGACAGTGTAGGAGGAGAATTTTCTCTGCACACAAAACATTTTGGGAGCATGGCTCCTCTCTGCATGGTGACAGCTTTGTTTTATTCTATGGTGCAAAGCTCGCTTAGAGGACTGCTGAAGGAACCTTCTGATGTAGGGGGACCACAGAAGCACCACTGGTTTCTTAAGGTTTGTGACCCAGGGAAGGGAGTGCATTTTGGTTGTTTCTGCCCCTTGACAATCCCCATTTGTTACAATGGTCATGGATGGTGGGAACTACCTAGGCCAGGACCCAAGCTGGATGGGGGACCTTTGTGGTCCCCTCAACTCTGCTCCAGTGAATGCTCCACAATTACAGCTTAGGATCAGGTCCTTTATAGCTGGGATTGCTGAGAGAAGGAAGCTAAGAGAGGTGGGCACTCCAATTCCATTGAAAAGATAGGGCTTGGGATCTTAGCTCCTTAGAAATTCTCAAATAGGCCAGATTTTCAACAGTGATCAAAGTGTTGGGTGCTGAGTTCCTTTGAAAACTGAGCACCAATAGAGGGTAATGGGGAGCACGTCATCTGTTCCTTCCTGAAGGCAAATCTTACTGTTGTAGGATGTAATTCACCTTTACGTAGCACATTCACACAGCACTTACACACCACTCTCCTCAAAATATGGCTTAGGGGGGACAGCAGTGAGCTCCACCCAGTAAGAACGTAACAAGCTCTAAATGCTACTGTAGCCCAGACAAGAAGGTCAGTATGTATAGTTAGTGACCAAGGTGAAGATCATGGTTATAAAACTGTGGGTAGATAAAAGCTTTCTTTTAAAAAATCCCCACATGGCAAACTGCATAGAACTTAAATGATCTTCTGTGGATGACTGAAGATCTGACTCACCCTGCTGGGATCTCAGCCGAATGGATTAAATAAAATAAATGACTTTAAATCAGTTAGACAACTGAGTTCATTGAAATGGTAGAGAAAAGCCCCACATGTTAAGAGAGCTTCTATGTCCTCTTCCTTTATTGCAAATTAAACCCATCTCAGACCACGTCGGAATTACATTCCCTTACAATGACTGCAGGAAATACATTAAAAATACATTCTGCCAGTTACAAATCTTCATGTCACCAGCCACAGGGGAGAAAATTAATGCAGGAAAGGGAATTAATGAAGGGCAAAATCTCCCCCCCACACTATTGCCTCCTCTGGGGCAAGGGCACAGAGGATTTATAGGCTGAGAGATCTGGGGGTCTGGAACCAGCAGGACCTGAGCTCTGTCCTGAAACCAGAAAAGACGACGACGAGGCAAGATTTATTCAAAGTGCTGTTTTCAATTTATTTTAAAACATAAATGTTGTCTCTCCCTCTCCCTAGCCCTCCAACAAAAATCACACACAGTGAGTCTGGATTTGCTGAGGGAGACCACTAGTCAAAAGGGCTCTAGGGACAAATTCATCTTGTTGTAAGCTTTTCTTGAAAACTTAAAGCCAAACTGTCTCCCAACATCGGAGGCCAGGTTTTTAAACACTGGTGTCTTGGCAGCATCCAAAAAACAATGAGTGTGTAAATTGGGGATTCCTTTCATCTTCCCACCACTCCTACTATTGGTTCCATGTCTCTCCCTATGTCTGAAAAAACCTTCCTCTTCTTGTTCAACAAATCTCCTTCCAACTCATCTTTCTAGTTCCAGGATTCTTGACGAGTATGGGACACCAACCTAAGCTGCCCTGCACATTGAAAGGTCAGCACAAGCCAGTTTATGGGATGAAACTTGTCCAAAGTACAAAAGCCCAAATTCAGAAGTGATGGGTTTCCAATTTGCTTATAAAATGCCACGTGAGCTCATGACAAGGCATCCATTGTCATTATCAGTAACAAGTGGGATGGGAAAAGCTCTCCCCACATCTAACTATACACCCTGGTATCAGAGTGCCTCACAAACATTAATGAATTTATCCTCAGCACTATGAACAGAGAGAAAATAAAAGAGATTTGTCATGCAGGAAGTCGGTAGTAGAACCAAGAAACAAACCAACATTTCCCAGAGTCCCTGAAATCACAGAACAATTCTTCTTCATTACACACGGATAATAAGATCTAGCTTTGCCACAGCGCTTTTCATCAGAGCTCAATATAGATGCTGCAGAGGTCAACTATTCAAGGTTTAATGCCTCATTACAGGTACTCCTGCATGTTCCATCCTTCCCCCAGGCGTGCATGGTCCTTGTACTTTTTGCTGGGAGAGCCGGCTTTTCTTCATTCTCCTGACGTTCTGTTGGCGTCAGATTCTCGACATTAGAAACACAGAGAACTACTGCAGTCACATCCCCAAGGCATTGCCTGTTACATTTTTGGAAAGTTTAGGAGAATAATGATCAGATTATGCATCACTAGCAAGGAGCGCTGTCTGTAGATCAATTTGGCTTAAGGTCACTCTGCTGTCATCTAGGAACCGTTCTATGAATTGAGTTCATCCTTGGAAAATTAATGAAATTCAATCCTTTGGACTAAAATGACAGGTTTGCCTGAATACAAAGGTCATTGGTAACACCTCTACAAATAGACCATGCCACTTTCAATTTGGATGAAGACTGATACCTCGTGATACAGAGGTCACAGGCCAGCTCCAAGACCTTATGGCAAATCCATGGAACCTTTCCAGTGACACCTGTAAGAGTCACTCCTAATACCCACCTTGCTGGCTCTTGATTCCATGAGCTTTACTGACATGAGAAGCTGTACAAATGCTGCCAGAGAGCTGACCATGATAGGACTGCACACTTTTCGGGCCTTGATGCCACATCCATTTTTCAGCAGGGGCTATTCCTGAGCTGGTGAGAAAATGCCATGTAAATTGATTGCCATCTCTGCCTTCTCCCACTAGCTCCCAAGGAGAGGCATGGTTTTATCACCTTTTGAAGAGACATCTTTTATCATTCCCTGCTAGTCTGAGGAAATTTCTCACACTTCCTTGTATTTCAGATACTGAAGCAGAAGGGACTCGTTCTGCTCTTTGTGATAGAAGCCATGTTCTTACAGTCAATATTTTGTTTTTAATACCATGCACTTCTATAGTGCCTTTGGCCTAAGAATCTCAAAACATTTTACAGGCATCAGTGGATTAATCCCTTGATCTTCTCTGGAGCATTCTCACCATTTTAGAGACGGGGAAACAGACACACAGAGCAGTTACTGGGCTCAGGAAGGCTATTTTTAGCATGCTAGTTCAAGCAGACCTAGTCCTAAAACATCTCCTCAAGTTTGGACTCACACTCCCAGGTCTAAATGTAATATACCCTTACCGCGCCCACACATAACAGCCATCTACTGTGTATGTCTGCCTGGCGCAACAGTGTGTGTGTGTGCACACACACATGTATTTGCCCTCCATGTGCATGCGCTCACAGGAATGCATTTCTCCTTGATGCAAAATAGATACATGCATGCCCTTTCTGCAGCAATGTGCATAGGATACATGCACTGGGTTCAACAGTGTACATGAATATGTACTCAGGTGTCATTGGCATGGCAGAGCGTAGGCCTGCCCATACATACGCATGGGCAGGACATATGCTGGGAAAGGTAGGCAACCCTGTTTTGCCACCATTCTCATCCTCTAAGAGCCAAACTGTGCTTTGTCCATTGGCCGATCCCACTCAGTTAGCAGGCAGATGCCATGGTGCTGATGAATGGGAATTACCGGGTACTCAGAAAATAAATCTGGGGTGGAAGGGAGATACTTCATAGGAGCCAGATGATCCTCCAGATTTCAGTGTCAGCATAAACTCTTGTCAGATGACCAAGATGAAAGCAAAATCCACATGGTGAAAACCCAACCACACTGAAGTCAAGGGGAGCTGTGTCATTCATTTAAAGGAGGGCAGGATTTCAATCATGGTGCTTTGAAGCCATACAGAGCAAATAGATTAAAATAAATGAGGAGGTGTGCACATGGGGACTCTCTAAATTTTGTAGTTGCTGGTACCTGCTACCACACTGTGTAGCCTTACTGGCTACATAGGGTTTTTATGAGCTCTGACAGTTCTAAGGTTAATACCCTTGTAACTGACAGGCACTAAGCCGGAGACTTGCACAGGCTTTAGATATGAAAACAATCAGCCCGCTGCTGATGCCATTACTCCCCCAGACTACAGCACATGGAGAAATTCCTGCCATTCCACAGAGGGTAAGGGGACCCAGACAGGGTGACCTCCTTTTGTTCAGTTCCAGCCTCACTTGGCCAGGGAAAACCTTCCAAATTATTTGTGACTTCCATCTATGAAGCACATTGTTAAGGGGGGCATAGGGCGGTTTGGAGAGTCAATAAAATGTGGAGCTGTGCCTTTGTTAAGGAAAGTTATACACCATATGTTGGCAAGGGAGAAAGATATTAAAGAAGCGACACCGATTTTTCATTTGTCCTTAATATTTCTTTTGTTGCTGTTTTGGTAAGAGCGCTTATACAATGGCCATTACACAAAACTCTGTATAGACAGAGATCTAGAAAAGATAGGTACAAAGAAGGGCCTTTCTGAACCACTGGCCTGCTTTGCAGATGTGCTGTGTGCAGGCAGGTTTTACCAACCACAATACAAATTGCAGGTGTGCAGTATTCTCTGAAAATCAATCAATCCACAGTTTCTTTCTCAATTGATCAGTATAGTGAGAAAAACTTTATACCATTGTTTTCATCTACAAGTCTCAAAGCATTTTACAAAGCTTGGTAAATGTCACTATTCCCATTTTAGAGACAGGGAGACAGACACTGAGTCTACACACCGCATTTTCTAAAGTGGCCTCTGAACCTGGGTTCTTCAACTTCAGACACTTTGACCTGATTTTCAGAAGCATAAAGCACTTACAGCTCTAAGTGGAGGTTGTGGGGCTTACAGGTGCTCAGTTTCTTTGAAAATAGATTGGCAGAAATATGATTTTGCATTGCACAGATCTGTCCCCTTCGACAACTCTTTTTCTTGTTTCTACCTCTTTATGTACACCTGCCTCTCAGTACAGCTAAAATGTCTACAGTTGCTTCCAACCAAAGCATGACTGCCATTCAGCAGCAGATTGTCACCAAAGCTCAATCCCTCAGTAGCACCCATTGTTCTCCAGGGGAACTGCGGAATGCGCTTTAAAAAATGAGGACAAGTTCAAGTGTCTGACAAAGCGGGATTTTTCTCCCACGAAAACTCGGGTGATAAATACATTTCTGTTAGTCTTTAAAAGTGCCACAGGACTCCTTCTTTGATTTTAGAAAATGGAGACACTCACTGAGGGTCCTAAATGGGGGCTGACCACTTCTGAAAATCTGGCCAAATTGCTGGGGCCAGGGCAACTCAGGTAAGCCTCGTCTTTATGAGAGGTCTCAGCTAGGAGTCAGCTTTTGTCTCCCAAGCTTTCCCAATATGCCTTTGTTCTTACCTCATACGAGCTGTAACAAAAGGCTGCTGCCATCTGCTGGTGAACGTAACAGGGTTCGGTAGCCTCCCAAAGCTTTAGATAGTTCTGAACAGTTACATCTCAGAAAATAAGCTAGGAGTCCTGTGGCCTTTAAAGACTAACAAATTTATTTATCACACAAGCTGTTGTGGGAGAAAGTCCCATTTCATCAGATGCTTTGAGGATGGAGGAACTTACAGAACGGGAGGAAAATAAATGCAGGGAAGTGTACATCATGGGAACAGGTCACACTGTAACAACAAATCACAAATATATCCAATGTGCAAGTGTGAGTGCTACTGCGTGTCTTGTCAGCAGAGCTCTGCAAATCTGTGGATATGTGCATTATATCCGTGGATACAATGCAGATATCCGCAGACCATTTCTTGTGGATGCAGATCAGACACAGGTACACATATTTTTATCTGCACAGAGCTAGAGCCCTGCAAAAGTGCGGGTATCTGCAGATATCCACATTATATGTGCATCTGTGGATACAACACAGATATCCGTGGACCATTTCTTGCGGATGCAAATTTGATGCAGATCCAGATATTTGTGTCTGCACAGGGCTCTGCTTGTCAGCAATGTCTCACTACAGCACCCATCTGCCTAGAAGAGGGCTTTTCAGATGAGTAAATTGGATCCCTGTGAAGATGGCCAGCACAATGCCTGCACACCATCTAACTCCTCAATATAGGGCAACAAAAATGTACAGACCTTGTGTTAACCCTCTGGTTAGGGCAGGTTTCATCAAGAGTGAAGGTTTCACTTTTGTGGCCATTTAGTCTTCTCAGACCTCTGAAGCGGTAGCAGCCATATTTAGTATTGGCTTAGAAGCCCCAAATTAGATCAGAGTACACCCACAGTAACAGTCAGTCCCCGCCCCAAAGAGCTTATGATGTAGTCAGAGAAGAGCAGAAACCGAAGCACAGAGAAGTAAAGTGACCTTCCCAAAACACAAAGGAAGTCTTTGGCAGAACTGTCTGGAATGAAGGTCTCCAAGCCCCCAGCCCTATGCTACACTGCACCATATTAACTGAATTTTACTAGAGCATTTTCATAATACCGGTATATAAACAACAGCCACAGCAGGTTACATGCGCAAAGGCAACAGAATACCAAGGAGAAAGGAAGTACCTCCTTCATCATTAGCCCTCCCCCAGACATTGCCCACCCCACCTTTCCATGACCCAAGCCCTGGCAAGAAAGCATCAGGCAGCAATGCCAATTAACAAAATTATTCCTCTCCAATAAGCCATCAAGTGAACAAGAGACAACATTGTGCACCTTTCCCCCCACTACCCCAAATCCCTTCAAAAGAAAAGAAAGAATTTACTTTGATTGTAGGTTCTTCAGGGCCAGGGACTATCTTTTCACTCTCCAAGTACAGTACCAATAATCCTGGTTCATGGCTGGGACACCTGCATGCTACTGCAGTATTAAAAAAAGAAAAAGTGAATAATGATGTAAAACTCTTGATCCCCTAAAGGTTTATTTTATTATAGTTCTACATTACTCTCTCAACTTTTGCTTTCCCTCTTCAGGTTTTGAATCAAAGCAGCTCATTTACTTTACAGAAATAAGTCAAGTCAAGTCAAGTCAAGTCATAGGGCTGGAAGGGACCTCATGAGATCATCGAGTCCAACCAGTCTAGCTTGCGGGAACTGTTTGGATTGACCGTGTGACCCACAATTTTCTATAGATGTGTATTTACACACTATATTTTCCATTTCATGCATCTGATGAAGTGGGATTGTGCCCATGAAAGTTTATGCAATAAATACATTTATTAGTCTTTAAAGGAGCACTATGATGCCTTTTTTGGTTTATGTCCAATCCTTGCCATCTCCCCTTTTTACCAGAAGCTAGAATTGCTTGCTTTGCTTAAAAAACTCACTGGGGGACTACAAAACCCAAGTACCCTAAATCTTCTGAGCCCATCCCCTTTGCAAGACCAAACTCCAGGAATCTTTAGCTCACCCCCAACTCTGGTATTAATCATTAAAAACATCACTAGCTCCTTTCTCTATAACTGAGTTGACAATCAACCCTACACTTGCCCTGAAGTTATAGCACCTGCTGGGAGATTGGACAACCACACCTGCAAACCTGCAGCTGCTAATTTGCATAGGCCATCCCAAGAGTCAGAAGGGGGAGACGTCTGACAAGACTTATTTTAAATAAATTAGTAGAAGTCGCCGTCAATACAGCGGGCCCTACAATAAATAAATCCTCACACCATCATGTAACACAGCTAAACATCTAGAGCTGTCTCCCCCCACCCCCGCGCTCTACTTGACTAGTCCTGTCACCTCTACTCCACCGCCTGTGGGATGGTAGAGTCCAAGTAGCCCCGGGCGCGAACCCTCTCCATGGAACATTCCATTGGGTTAGAGGGGGGGAATAATTTAATTAGAAAAGAAATAATTCCAACGGGATCGTAGTCTTGGATTAACCATCGCACCAGTATTTTAAGGTAGTTACCACTTCCATCCTTAGCATGGGAGCTGGTGTCCCTGGGAGGCTTTTAAATGTCGCCACACCTATATCTGTGCGATTCGTTTAATCCTGAGACAAGCTGTAATGGGTCACAATATGGAGCAGCCTATTTATGGCAGGAAAGGGGGGGGTAGATTATAAAAGAATCATCCAGCAACTAGGGGACGCGGTGATTTTACATTCGTCTGTGCTATGATAGAAAAAAACTTTTTGGGAGAACCGCCTACCGTTTTCCACGGTTGTAAAGGGGTGGGTTATCTCTCTCTGCCCCCCTCTGGCAGTTGGTTCAGTCCAGTTTCAAACCGGGAGCGGCCGTTAGCTCAACGCTCGCACGTGGCTGCGTTAACGGCCCGCGCGAGAGCGACCGTTACGGGCAGTTGGGCGGCGGCTCCGGCCCTGTCACCGCCGGGTTCTTGGCCGCCGCTGCCCGGCTCTCGGGGGACGCGATGCCCGACCCCGGGGAGGAGCCACCAGCCGCAGAACCGAGCCCGGCCTCGGCCCGCTGCCGCCGCCTCCTCCTCACGACGCTGAGGGGCCCGGTCCCCGCCTCCAGGGGCGGAGTCTACACAGCTGGGGACACCAGGTAGCACAGCATGGGAAGGGGGCCCTGACGGTAGGAAAAGGAGAACACAGAAAGAAAATGTAGCATTAATGTAATATTCTTCTGGTTTTATGGGGCCCTGGAGCGCTTCTCCCTAAAAATAGGGTGTTCTAGAGCATTCCAGCTTATTTTAACCCAGGGGTCTCAAATGTGCGGCCCGTGGGCCACATGCAGCCCCTCAAGCTGTTTCCTGCAGACCGAAATGACGCTATTGTTACCGATATTTGCAATATTGTGGTATTAAAAGGTTTCCGAGGAGCTGCCCTTGGGCTAACATGCGAGTCCTCATGCGGTGATTTCAGTTTGAGACCCCTGCTTTAACTCCTGTAAGTAAAAAGCCAGACAAAATGATGTATTTTTAAAATGCTTGCTGGACAGAGGACGTGAAGGTAGAGAGGAGGGCGTGCCTGACTTTTGCCTGGCATCTGGTAACCCTGCATAACCATACAGGACGATAACCCTGCAAAACCTCAGACATCTGGTAACCTTAGGGACAACCTCTATGACAACTTGAGACACTGCCGGGCTGAGCTTAGGCACGGGGATGCAGTGGCTCCTTCAGGCTGCTTCAATTTAGGTCTGGACATCACATGCAGTGCTTTTCAAACTGTTTCATCTGGGTCCCAAGGAAAAAAATCATTTATACCCGTGACCCAGCAATTACATCTTTGAGCAATGCATTTCAGTCTTTGGGTGGTGGCAGCAAGGGGTGCTGTGACCCAGTGCTTGAGGATGTGTGACCCAAAAGTGGGTCCTGACCCTAAGTTTCACAACCACTCTTTTAATGGGCTGAGGATGGTGGGTGGAAAATGGACACCTCAACTGTTCTGCTAACCTCCCTAAGTTGGGGTCCTAGGGTTTATTTCCCATCTTGCTGTTTGGTGATAGGAACAAGCATCACATTTTTTTTTGCAGAGATTCCCCACAGCTCAAATTATACACTTCCCAGCTGTGCAAAGTATTCTTGTGTCACCCCATGCCTTATCTGTTCCTTCAAAAGCTGCTTTAGAACATGTTTCCACTAAATCACTTTCAGTTTCTACCAGATGGTGCTTTCTTTTTAAGTTAGCTGACATTTAGTAGTATAACCTTGTACTGCATTGTGACTCGTAACCTGGAGCATGGCATTTTTGGAGTCACTCTAAGCCAGTGTTTCCCAGCCAGTATGCTGTCAGGTCTGAGCATCTGTGCCACAAAATTTTTTGAAAAAGTCAAAGAGCTCTGGATTGGCTCATTGGCTTGTGAATATTCATGAGATCACTTGGAAACTACATGATGGTGTGCCTCAAATGAATTAAAGGGAGCAAGGTGTGCCACAGCAGAGAAAGTGTTGGGAACCACTGCTGTAAGCTCTGTGGGATAGTGCTCACATTCTCTGTCTTGTACAGCTTTTGATAAGCGAGACAGGTGGTCACTAGATGTCGCTCTTAGTTCACATGATAAAAAAGAGGTGATCTCTGATGGGACAGGAAAGATGCTAACACCAAAAGTGAGTCTGGGTTTCAGTCAATTCACAGCTTGCGTTGTCAGATGTGGTAAATTGCAACTGTGGGGAAACTGGTTTCTGTATAGGCATCAGTTTAAAGCAGAGGTCCCCAAACTGGGGTTGTGGGGTGTGCCTGACCATTGGGGGAGCACTGTAAGGCACAAGCCAGCCCTCATGAGGGATGTGGGGGGGCACCACCCTCCCTTGAGCTCTTCTCCAGCCTCAGCTCCCAGCCACTGTTTCCTGCTTAGCTTTGGCCACTGCTCTTTCACTCAGCCCCTAGCTTTGGCTACTGTTCCTGACTCAGCCCTTGGCTGCCGCAGTCCAGGTCCCAGCTGTATTCCCAGGCCTTGAATATGGCCTCCCTCAGGGGAGATGACTTAAAAAGTTTGGGGACCACTGATTTAGATGAACTGTCCTGCACCTTAACAATTCCATCTGCCTAAAAGATCAAGAAATTGCAGTGCCTAGTTTAATGGAATTAAAACCAGGAAAAATCCCAAATGTTCATCTCCTACAGGTAGATGTTTTTACTAGTCCTTATTCTACAAAGATGTAAGCAAGCTAGGAACTTCATACACTTGTATCATCCCACTGGTTTTGTTATGCCAGTCAGAATGGAAATCTGATTCGATGTAGAACCAGGTTTTCTATGACTGACTTATTCCCTAGCAACCTGTTATTGTCCCTTTTTCCAACAGCCTTGCTGCTTAATTTAGACTGTAGTTATTTAGCGAGAGAACCTGTCATTTTACTGTACCTCTTCCACCCCACTTATGGTATATATTATTTCCTTCTCCTTGCTTTGGTGTGGGCTAATCAATTCAAATTCATTTAGCAATTGTTCTATTTCCCTGTTTAACTGAAGAAGGTTCCCTACACCCATCTTTCTAAACTTTCCTGCATCTGTGTTTCATATAGCTGCTACTGTTCTGATTCATTTTGCTACTTCCTGATTAAAAACTTTCTAGAGCTAAATTGTTTCCCCTTACATAGGCTAATAAAGCTGTCATCGAGCACATGTCTTTGTCTCTTTCACTATGGAAATACCTGTCAGATGCAGGCTTGATGGGCATGGGTTATTTAGTTAGCTCTAAATTGTTTCATTATTTTAGACATAAACTATAGCACAAATGGGCATTCTTTTCAAGCTCTGATCTTGGCACTTGATTTAAAATAGTCTAACAAGATTAATGAACTCCCCTAATTAATCCTGTTTTGTATTATAGTAGCCTTAGAGACCCCAACCAGATGGGGGGGGGTCTTTGAGTGAGGCACTGTACAAACATGAAATAAATCGTCCCGATTCCACAGAGTTTACAATCCCAAAACTGTTTTGCAGTCTATTCCACATGGGCAGGCCTCATGTGGCTGCAGACCTCCATTAATTGCAGACATAGTGGTCTGCCTACACAGACCAGATAGCAGAATGAGGGCCCAGGTTTAAAATATGACAAGAGGGTGAAAGGATACCTAGTGAAAGGTTACAAAAGCAAGCCCATAGAATTTATAATCCCACTATGTGGCTTTTTGCTCCTCATTCCATTTCTGTACTCTTGGGCATGCTCTGCAACTTGTAAATTATTCTCTCACTTTATGGTTATTAAGCTAGGCTACACTCTCTGATTTTCTCATTGGGACAAACCTTGCTATTGCTCCGGCTCCTGCTGCCATGGCACAGCTGTCTGCAGAGCCAGATAGTAGTAGTCCTGGAAGTGGAATTGATCAGACAGGAGGCTGAGCATGGGGCTCTGGACATCTCCAATCTCACAGCATACATCCTAGGTACAATGGCGATGCTGTGCGCACCCTTCCAAGATGAGGCAGTGGAGAGGCTGCGGAGCATGATGGCCACTGTTCTGATGTTCAGGTGGGTGAAGATGTGTGGGACGTGGGCAGGCCTCCCATAAACCAGCATATCGGCAACCAGTGATATGTTGTGGCGGGGAAATCCACTGCCACTTGCACACTAATCGCATCACATCAAAGCTCTGGATACCCAAAGCCTCAGCTTATCCTCGTTGATACTTGGAGTTTCGGAATGATAATGAAAATTGAGTTAAATTGCTGTCTAGGGGTAGGGAGAGTCCTTTGTGAACTGAACTTGAGATTTTCAGTCCAGTTGATAGAAGACATATCTGCCAATGACAAAAAATTCAATCCTTGGAACTGAATAACCTGTACCCCCGAACAGTTGTACCAGCAGGTGGACTGATGGACATAGTGCCAGATTTTCCCTCTCTCCAGATTCTTGTATGACTTTATATCATCTGAGTGCATCCTGCCCTTTAAAAGTAGTGGTAGTTTGTCTTTCCCTTCACACTCTGAAGATGAAATGACTAATTATATGTATGATGGTGAAAGAAAAGCAGCTTGGTCACAGCAACAAACTGCATTTAGTTCTGAGTGCAGAGAGACCCTTGATCTCTTATCTCTCGCAGTAATGAGTCTGTAGACTGGGTCCATTTCTCTTGTCTGTACTCATGAGCGTATCTCATGACTGGATAATTTCATTGTTTCAGTGGAATGTAGCTGTTGTGGGAGTCATGGTCTCTTTTGACCCTTTTACATCAGAGAGACAGAACCTGGAAGACAATTGAAGTAGCTTGTACTGCTCTTCTTGCTCTAGTTCTGAGCAAAAAGAGGATGGTTCCTGGGACATGCAGTTTGGTACCCTCCTCTAGCACAAAAAATTGATTTAAAAAATTCCTGCTGCATAAAAAGGAAGCCAATGGATAGTGTATGGGGGTGGATTGGGCTGCCAAAAAATCTAGGTGGGTACCAGCTCCCCCCTGCTCTTATAATGTTTGGCACTGAAGACTCTGCCTGTGCACGTCCAGTTCGGTGGGGTACTCTGACTTCTGTGAGATGCTTGCCATAACACTCCTTTCTTCTTTCACCCCTTCAGCTTGGGGAGATTTTCCCATGTGCTAGACGTGATGAAACTGGACATGGTGAATTTTACCATCCAGAGGCTTTAGCTCCACCTGCAGGATCATGCCGTCCAGTAGGAGCAGCAGAAATTCCAGGAGCTCCTAGCCAAGCTGCTTCTTAGTTTGTGTTATTTACTCTCCCCGAGAAACTGGTTTTCTGTTTCCTGTCAGCCATGGCTGCAGACATTCTGGCTTCATGAGTACCATCAGTCACTTCCCAAAGTACACAGGACCAGCAGTGCTCCCTGGCCAGTCTGAGACATATTGTCTTTTCACTGTGTAGGGTAGCAGAGTCCCTGGTGAATGGACTCCAGGTTTCCTTAGTCTCAGTTCAGTGATGTGGGCAGTAGCTACCCCTGCTAATATGCAAATGATTGAGCTATTTCTAAACTATAGCATTCTGACCTCACTCCAGTGCTTTGTGCCCTGACTAAAAGCATCATCTTCAATTCCCTATTGCATTATGACACTGATTTAAAATTTTTTTTTATACCAGAACAAGTTCTTTTCTGTTCCCTCCAGTGCTATCTCCATTCTGCTGCACTCATATAGTGGCTCGTGCAGTGTTCCGTCTTCGCTAAGCTGGCTACTTTTGTGACTGACTGCTCCTTTCATCCCTTCTCTCTATCTCTGCAGAACAGCAGATCTACTGATCTCTCACCCTTCAAATGCTTGCTTGGGCCCAGGATTCTAGCAGTCTCCTACAAGACCTTGCTCCTATTCAGGAAGAACTACTAGAAGTTGGCCAGAGATTCAGCTGTGTGATTCATCACAACAGGCAGGTGTATGGCCCCTACCACCTGGCAATTCTAAAGAAAGTTCTGCCATAGCTGGAGTCAGAGGCAGGGACAGATTTGTTCTGATCCTCTCACAGAAAGCACCACAGGCACTAGGGGAAGAGGACTCAGTTTCAGAATCAAGTTTTGGCTTGTAAAGTCTGTTGCAGCCAACTAAATAGCAGTCCTGTTCTGTGCCGTAGCAATTGGGCAGCTGTGCTACCATAGCTGATGGAGTCAGTTACATAAATTCCAACTGCCAATTGCAGGCTTGTCTAAATAAACCTTTTCCCTGTGTTTTCGTACCTATTGTGCTCTCAATAGTGGGGAAGGCAGTAATATTCATCTGACAAAGGTAGGTTAAATGAATTTCATTATGCTGTAACAAATCCTGTGCTTCCTTCCCCACTCCAAGTTATCACAATCTTGTTTGCTTTCTTGATAAATTTAGCCTCTGTCTAGCAGACTCAATTTGATTAAGATACCTTGTGTTCAAGACAACAGATCTTACTTGCTAGTGTAACTGGTTGATATACTTCTCAATGTTAACTTGAAAAATCTGGGTTACTCCATATTTGAAATCTACACTAGCTCACTCAGTTTAACAGGCCCACAGGGATTTAGTTTTTTTTGCCTGAACCATATTTTATTTTCGGCCTAAATTAGACGAGAGAGACAGACATCCCCAGCATTAGCATCTCTGACTTTGCAGTCATAACTGCAAAGACAACTATTATTCTGCATACGTTAAGTAGCATGGCTTAGGAATAGAGAAGTCAAATAGGCAACTGCTTCCTACCTTCAGGTAGGGAGGTCCAAACTACTAGCCAGTCCTAAAAAACCCAGATTTAACCTGGAGGTGCCATCCAGCTCTTGAGCCAAACCATCATTTTACAGTTTGCAGCTGATTCATTTCAGTTACAAACTCACTCAGAGAAGCAGAATGTCTGCTTTCTATACTCGTTCTACAGACTCCAGTTGCACAGGCCTCATCTTCAGCCGGAGAATGAAAACATTAGATAAGATCTACCACTACTGAGGGATCTGTATTTAACATGTATCAGCACCCAACAGTTACATTTTATTGTAAATTTGTGAAGTTGGCTATTGAATGATAATGAGTAATAGATAATAGATCAGAGAGGGATTTCATAGTTATGCTGACAAATCGCAAACATGCAGATGAATAGAATATTTCCCCTTTGTCCAAAACACAAACATCCATTTTGGTTCCAGGCCCTAACTACTGCTGGTTGCACACACTTACTCCTTGATGAAATTCAAATTTAAAAAATAGAGACTTCCACAATATCTCCATCACAGCAAATAAAGCAAACATGTCTAAGTTTATTTATTAATTGTCTGTTCTAAGTTGTACAGTTATGAAAAAAACAACAAAACGACTGCTGGAAGCCCAGAAATATTTACAATCTCGCCTTGTTGTAGTGAGGTCAGTCTATGTTGTTGCACAGATTGGTTATGTTTGGTACCACAAGATGTTTAAAATTCAGACAAATTCAAACAGTAACAATCCTATGTACAGGAAAATAAGAAATAATTCAAGTATCAAAATACAGAGACAAAGATTAAATAACATTTTTATTACAAATCAGTCCCACTGCCACACATCACAATTAGCAAAAATGTCTACATTGCAAACCGAAGTTGACATTCTCTGCCCTGTTGGGGAAATCTCAGGTTGTTTTTTCAAAGGAAAATAAGTTTGAGCTAGCTTTCTCATTTCAAGAGCATCAAATTTGCTTCTGATTGTACAAGTACCTCTAGATAGGCCAATGTATGCTCTAAAAGGGAACCTGGAGTTGCAAACAGACAGCTTGTTACAAAATGAAAAAGCCTACTGCACTCAATTGATGTAAATGTAAGGAAAAAAAACACAATTCTTGTGATGGATATCTGAACTCTAGAATGAGTGTTAATGTAATTGAGTCCACATCAGTTTCACATATCAAGAAATGAAGTTGCTCAGAGATAACATTGTATATTGCAGCAGTCCCCCTCAGCTTCCCTCTCAAAGCACATCCAAATACCCTGTTTCTGGAAGGGGAGTTGGGATGTACTTCAGAAATCCAGATACCAACTTTCTTCTAGACAGTACAGTGCCAAAGCAAATTTCAGGACAAAACTGAACACTCAAGATTACCATTTTTAATAGATACAGAATAAAATAGGGTACAGCAGCTTTAACCAGAATACATAAAATGATTTCACCCTCATTTTAAGACAATTTATTAATATTAGTGTCTGTCTGTAGATGTCAGCCTGGACTCATACCCAATACAAATGGAAGTCGCTCTAGAACACGAACAGTTTATCCTTTGAAAAACGGAAGAAAGTGGAACTCAGGTTTTGGTACCAGAAGTAGCTTGGCACACTGAAGACTTATTCACATTCAGCACCAGAAATTTAGGACACTTTCTTCCAGATACTGTGAATCTATGTAGGAATGCAAGACCCTGAATACTGTGCAAATGGCAGAAGTACTAGGAGATGGGCAGCCTCCTAAAAATACAGGCAGGGGTCCAGGATGAAATCCCCTAGCAGGCAAGTACCTTGAAAACATACCAAGCTAGAAGAGAGGAACTGCCAAAGCTCAGCTCCTCTGCAATACATGTTCCCTATCTAGGAGAAAAGAACCACCCGGCAAGAGAACTGCAGTGGGGGCTGCTGGGTCACTGAAGACAACAGCAAGACTGGAATCTTCATCACCACTTTAATTGCCAGCCAACCTCAAAAGCTCATGCATCAAAAAGAGGGAGAAAGCTATCCTGCTCTAAAGCACGGGTTCAATCTCCCCAACAGACGTGTTGCCAACACCAAATATTTACACTTAACAGTATGAACAGCAATGTAGGCATAAGAAGGAATGTTAAGTTTCCTAAATTAATTAATTTTAAAAAAGCTTGATTTCTGCCCACTAATCATTTACAGGTCTAGGTCTTGGGGATTACGGTTCGCTTCTCTCAGCCTCACTATCAACTGGAATGAAATGAAATTAAATCCTGACAAGTACAGCAGCAACTGAAGTAAAAAACAAAAATAGTTAGGACACAGCATTCTAATAAGCAGCAGGGCACCACAAAATCACCACACCTGCTTGAGTACCACAACAGCACCATGTTCCCTGTTTGGATCTCAAGGACAAAGTCATGTCTATTTTACCATCTCCCTCCAATAAGGTCCAGGGGGACAGGGCACCAAAAGTCATATCAGTTCACTGTTAAATACTCTGGTGATTTAAATGAAACAATTACAAAGCACCTTCAAGACTGTTCTGTTTAATAATGTGAGACCGAGTGGGCCAGCCATCCTTGGATTGATGGAATTTAACATCAGGTATGGGCTGTTTCAGTGTAATGCCCAGAATACAACTCCTCATCTGTTTATATTCTGAAATACTGTTCCACTAATTGAAATTAAATAATGAGCTCATATAAAAAAGTGCTGAATCACAGCCAGGCATTAAAAACCCAACCTGCTAGGACATAACTGCATTTAAAAGGCATGGCATAGAAAGGAGAAACTCTCCAGTTATTCAGTGTGATGATGAACTGAAGGAAAGACATAATTGTGTCATCCTTACAATAAAACGTCAAGTATTGCAATGCAACAGTTCTGTCGTGAAAACTGGCTTTGTACCATGGGTTATATTCAGCAATAATCACTAGGATTATAACAGCTTTGCAGACAGTCTTCCTTAATTAATATCCATTTCCCACTTAGGATTTGAGTGGCTTTAAAGAAGTGTATGAAAACCTGCATAGCTGAGTTTTGTACCAACCAGCTATTAGCAAACTCTTGGCATTGTTCTCTATTGCTCACCTAGGACCAAGGTGAATTGAAGTACCATAAGAGACACACTAGTGCTGTTTATCGTACTCTTTGTAGGACAGGATGGTGCAGAATCCTATTCAATCCTAAGGGGTGGTCTACACCCCCAAATGGCAACATGCTACATTTAAACTGTGGATTTGTTTTGCTTTGTATCACAGGTAAAAGGAAAAAACAAAAACTTAGTTGCAACAGACTGGAAAGTGTGGAATCACTCTCTTGATCTCAGAGTCTCAAATCCTTTGCTAGAAACACGCAACTGCTTTTGTCAGCTGGATGCTGGTATCCCTTTTCCCCTCAGCTTTGGAAGCCCTTACTGAGCAGCCATGAATATATTCAAAGAGGCAGCCACCAGGGCCAGGTGGAGATCTTCATCACGTTGGGGTACCACTGCTTCTTTAGGTCTCTGCCCCGTTACTACATTCCCATGGTAGCACACAGCTGCCTGCAGATCAGCTTTCCAGAGGCAAACAGAACAGGGGACAATGTTAACAGAAAGGAAAAAACACAGTGAATAATCTCATGAGTCATATTCAAACCAATGCTCAAGGGAGAAGGGGTGTATGATCAAGAAGTGAAAAAACAGAGCCACAAACTGATGAGTTACAGGTGCACAGAACAGGCCCTCTGTTCTGACAGGGCTGCTAAGAGTCCCTCTGGGTTCAGAGGCCCACCATTAAAAGGCACATGCACACGTGACCCATTTTTAGAGGCACTGAGACCCCAATGGCAGTTGAAAGGGCTCTATTCCCCTGGAAACCCAGTCTAATTGTAACTCATGGTTAACTCTTGGAAGCAGGTCACCACTTGTATCCTGATTGCACTTCCTCTGAACTGTGGATAAGATGGGTTGGAGCATTGGTCACAGCTTGGAAAGATGCTAGGCCAGCTTACCAAACTCAAAACATCTGCTGCTGCAGCCACTCATAAAAACATCTCGGTGCTCTGCAGCAACCGGCCAAACCACTACATCTGACTTAACACGTCCGTGTTCTAGGCATTCACTGCAGCGTCTCTAGTTAAGGATTCTCGTGTCTAAGCATCAGAAACCCTTAGCATGGAGAACAACGGTGCACAAGATGTTAAACCCATGTACAAGTCTGTGCGCTTTACTAAATGTCCTAACTCCTTTACTTGGATACTCACTAAAAGGGCTGTTGAACTCTCTTCTTTATCATGCCACAGCCCTGGGGACTGAGACATCAGGCTGGCTCCTGGGAAAGAGCCAGATAGATTTTGGAACCCAAGATGCCAGCGCAGTTGCTGGGCCAAAGGGGGAGAAAAACAACCCTTAATGGTTCTAATACGCAATGAGTGAGGACTTCAACTGAAAAACTACACTTGGGACAAAACTCATGTACCCAGAGTTCCTGCTCTGGATAATCCAGATTGCATCAGTAAATGGAGATTTCAACACTGGAGATTGATATTTGGGGAGGAGAAGGTGGGGGTTTTAAACAATTCATGATGGTCTATCATTAGAGGCAATGACTGTGGTGAGTAGCTACCAAACTTCTTTCCAATAGCTTGATCGTCACCAGCAACTCTCCCACTGCCCATCCTACTGTGCACAGATTCTGCTCATAGTGCAAAATAAATGATGCTTGATCCTAGCCTGGTCCAAGCACATTTGGATCTTTGTCCAGTGTGATAGCTGAAGGGCTGAGGAAGTAACCTCACTGCCCCACACAGCCAGCCATTTCCAAAGAAGGAAACAGGCTTTTTTGAGTTCAGTGCTAGCCAGAAGCCAACGTACACCCTTCCTTGTGAGCCTCGTATTTCATGTGGCAAGAGAAATTAAAGCTGGTCATGCAGGGTTGCTGTTCCAATACCACTACATGGTCATCACCCGGTGCCTTTCCTTAAGGAATCTCCAAATGCTTTGTCAAAAAATTAAGCCTCACATCATCCCTGGGAGAGAGGGAGCTGTTTTCCCCATTTGATAAAGGATAGAGAAGTAAAGAAAGGAGAAGTGACGTGGCTACACAGCAAGTCAGTGACAGAACCAAGAGCCCTGATTCCCTTGTCTGTTAAATCACCAGACCAGGCTTCCTCTGCAGTTTCATGCTATCAATGAGCCTTATAAAAACAGGCAAAAGGCAATGAGGGCTGGCAGTGAGCAGAGCCCAGTCAGGAATTCAGTAGGGCACCTTGCAAGCATTTGTTCTGCACATTCACTGGCTATCAAATGGCTCTAAACAGCATTAGGGCATACTGTCCATCCAACCATGGCCCAGCTCTGATCTGGCCTGTGCAGCAATAGGTGCTCTGTGGTTTCAGTTTCAAGGGGTTTGAGTCACATTTGGGAACTAAAGGTAGCTGCTACAGACAAGGAAGTTGAGTGAAGGGAAAAGGGTGGGGGTCTCTGCACTCTGGGTCCCCATGCACCTAGGGGCAGCCCTAAGCTAAGGGTAATATTGCCAAGGGACAAGAAGTGACATGTTTCAAGATCCCTGTAGCCTTCACAGCTTTTAACAGCCTTATGCTCTACAGGAGACTTGTCCTTTCTTCCTGCCAAGGGGAAAATGTGATCAAAGTTAACAGGAAACCCACTGAACAGAGCAAGTGCTCGGCTCCTCAGCCAGCAGTGGTCAGACAGCAAACAATTCAGCCTACATCTCTGCCCCCATATAGGATTAATTACATGCACCTTTAAAGGCTTAACCCATTTATAGTTCCAGGCAAGAACCATGCTGGTAGCTCACGAGCAGTTTGGTTGGTGTAAACAGAAGGGCTCTGCATCAAATTCTACAAGACAAAGTGAAACACACACAATTGGCTTCAGCAGGGCCATTGAGCAGCCCCTGCTGGGCACTTCCTACCAAGCCTGATTGCTAAAAAGGGTCAATCTGCACAGTGGAAGCAACCTCTGTGCAAGTGGCCCAAAACAGCTCTCAAATTTGCTCTGCTACCAGGTTTCCAACACCAAACTTTGGGAGGAGCGAGACTGCGTGCAGGATCCATGCGAGTAAATCTAGTCAACGTTATTTGCAGACAGCATCACAGTGGTTAGTGTTGGTGCAGAAGGCAGGTAAAAAAGAGGGGCAACAGTTTGTTGAAACAGTACGTAGCCAGGGCTCAGTACAGAATCTAGAACAAGTGAGTGTGCGCACCTCGGAGACAAGAGCTCTACAGCAATCCAAGGATAAGAACGTTAATATAAAAAGGCCCAGGGAGCATCACATTGCCCCCAGAGATTCACAGTGCTGGAGCGAGAGGAAAGACGTGAAATGGCAGGCGGCTTCCTGGATCCACATCTCAGACTCTTGTAGCTTCCAACCCTCTTTATCTCCCACCTCACAGGATCTAACAAGTCATTCTCTCAGCGTGGTACCCTTGTTTCCGAGTAACGAGAATTCACAGTGTTCAGTAGTGATCAGATAAAAAGCCGTTTAGTCTACAGTGTTCTAGTGCTGCTGCCTCTGATGGTGTAGCACCCAGAGGTGGAGATCAGTGCCAGCAGCTGGAGGGAGAGGGAGTTTAGAACAGCAGAGAGATCAGATCGCAAAGGCACGGTTAGACTAGGTGGACACAGGGTTGGTGTTTTTAGAAGATAGTGGTCTCATACTTAGTGCTGAGGGTCCTCTTGGACTCCTGCTTGGGATCAACCACCCAGGAGACACTGGCATGAGACTGCGAGTCTTGGTCCACGTCAGATGGCTCGAGCTGGCAAACAGTGGAGGGAAAGACAGCACATTAGGCAGCTTGCTCACCAGAAGAGTCAGACAAGCTGGAGATGACCAAAAAGCATTTGGTGATAACAAGGAACACCTCTAAGCTAACAACATACAGTCCTACAAGCTAACACGGAAGGCAGCAGCAACTATGCTGAAAAACCCTGATCTCACTTGGCCAAGTCATGAGGCTTTATCAAGAGCATCTGTACTATTGCATTTATTTCCCCCATTCTCTAAATTTCCCTACTTTCAAAGCATCTAATGAAGTAGGACTTTCTCCCACAAAAGCTCATGCAATAAATAAATCTTAGTCTAAGTGCCACGGGACTCCTTGTTCATTGTACTACTAAAGGCCCTGAGCCAAACCACCCAGAATTCTTTGTGGCTTGGACACACTTAAGTCTACGTTATTGATGGGGCCAGCCTGCCTGTTTCATAAGGAACAGAAAAGCATTGCTGCTACCTGTCTTAGATGACCCAGCTCACTCCCAGAGGGTCGATTTCTCATTTTGTCTGACTTGCTTGCCTGGCCTATGGACAGATCTTCCTTCCCTCGCCCACCTGACCTTTGAATGCTATGGCAATGTTAACAGGCTGAGAAGTGATGCGTTTTGTGTTAGTGTGGCACTGGTGGGGGGAAAAAAACAGGATCAGCTCATCTTTGTGCTCATACCTGAGGAATGAGGGAATGAGCAAGAATGGAACAAAGACAAAAAGCAGCGAAGCAAGAGACTGGACCACAGCAAAAAGACATGGGAAAGCAAGAGGGAGGCCTTCAGGAGAGCTAGGTCGCCTCGTTGCTAAGGAAGCCCAGGATTGCTCATAACAAAACACAAGACAGCAAGAAGGGTAGAGACCTTAGCTCCTTGACTAACAGACTGCAGCGGCAGATAGGAGGGACGGTGTGTAGTACAGGTGTGACAGTAACAACAGCGACTATCGGGAGGGAGCGGCACCTGGGCAGCGGGAGCAAGCAAAACACAGACAAAAGGTGACATTAAAGGAAGGCAACAACCATCCACCAGACCCTGTTCTAAGTTGGCTCCAGACCAGCCTCATCACCTGGTTTGGATTAAGTCTCTTGATGGGGTTTCACTCTGTTGCAGGATACACTTTAGGTGCACAGCCCTGTTCTCAAGGTCACACACACAAGCTGTGCAGCATGGCTGGGGTCTTGCCCACACTAAATTCATCCCCTCTGCCATAAAACAGGTCTCCCACCATTGCTAGTCAGCTACCACTCCACCTGTGGGACCATGAGAGCAAGCAAGGAGAGAGCAGTCACATAACATCTACCACAGGGCTTGACAAAACTGGCTCCCAGCTAGGTGCCAGCACGTTTTTTCTGGCTGCTAGAGAGCATCCCTTTGCCGCATTTCTGCAGCAGAGCTCAAAGTCAAGCTTCGAACCCTGGTTGCCATGGCAACTCCAGCACCCGGGTTTTGTTGAGCCCAAGAAAGCAGATGCAGCTACTGGTACCTTGACTACACTAAAGATCCCACCACCACATAATCATCTTATAGGGCAAGAAAGCAGACAGAGGAATCTAAAGCATATTGTTTGGGTGTGGGGGGTGTCGCTCCACTATCTACTGCGCTCATACCACACAACAGACAACCAAGAGGTCAGCTGCCCCCAAGCATACGTACCGCAGATTTTCTCGCGCCGACTCGAGGTTTAGGCACCGGTTTGGAAGATTTTGTTTCTATAACTTCCGCTGCTGAAGCACTAGTGGGTTTTGATCTTTGGGCTTGGAGGGCCAGCTGATAGGCAACTTCGAATGCCTGTCCCAGCGTCAGGATGATTTCATACGTCAGGTTCTTTGGAGAAACCACACAGAACACTCTCAGAGCGCCACACTGTACCAGCTAGGAAAATCCATGCAAAGAGACAGCTTCCATTGGTGATGGGGCTCCCACAAGCTGGGGCTAGGGAGCACCATCCATAGGAAGCCCAGCAGCTGAGTGGAGGCCGAGGTGAGCCTTTGGACTTCATAGATAGCCTCATTCATTACTAGTATTAGCCCTTTGCTAATGGCCCTCTGGCTGCAAGGTATGATTTGTTGCAACAGTGTTCTCCACTATGCATTAAGAGACTCTTAACCAGCCAATTACAGTGTATGCAATTGAAAATGTATTAGAGCTTTGTTTGCAACACATTTCCTGGGAACGAACACCACTTCTGCATTTCACTCTGCACAGGGGACTTCAATAACAAAGCCAGAGAAGAGTTTTTATCGTCAGCAGACTGCAAAGGGAAAAGAGGAACACTTTGGTGCAGAAACAGGGTGACATGCACTAGAGTGCGACTGGCTTTTCTTTTTTAATAGTTTCCAGCTAAGTCTGGGCAACAAAACACTGGAAAATGATTTAATAAATCTCAAGTGCACCAAGGTGACTCCAGATTAAAACAAGACACTGGTGCAGGTGATAAGGCAGGCCAAAAATGTTTAAAGGCATTTTTCTGTTACTCACGTAGCAGACTACACATCATTTGTGTGGGGGGCTTCCGGGCAAAAGAAATTATGCTGCAGACATTGACTCTCTTCACTTGCCCTACATCAGCTCCACAGGATTAGAGTGAAACAGCTACTCAGAGCAGTCAACTGCTAAATGAACAGTCCCACTCACATGCTACAGGATGATTAGGGAGTCTACAAGGTTATGGGATATTACTATGACATCCTGGGCAAAAGACAGCAACAGCAGTAGGTCCTCAACTGGGAAGGAGCAATCCTTCTGCTGCTGTGCAGGCACTCATGTTCTACCAGGGCAATGGCCTCTAGAAAGGTTAGTGACATGAATAGGATCTGACGCCACAGCAAGTGCTGGGCAGAGCGAATTGACGGGAAGTGAATGGTAAGATGTTCAGCAGAGAAGTGGTGGGGAGAGCACATTTCAGGCCACTGTCAGACTCTAAGTTGTGAGAGTCATTTACACTGAACTAAATCAGTCCTGCTCTACATACAGGAAGGTGAGAGAGAGAGAGAGAGAACATCCATAGTAAGATAACTTTATGCCCGTGTAACTGCAGACCCACCTGGGGGCTGCAGTGCTACAGTTAAAGCAGTACATGTGTGTGTAGACAAGGCCCAAGTCCCCGCAGAATCACTGGAGGAAACGACCTTTCCCCAAAGGGCGGGCTAAGCGCTAATATGCTTTATCCTTCTCTGATTTCTCTTTCAAGAGCTTTAGCAAGACACCCTCCCCTGTCATCACTGGCAGCTGAACATGCATCATACTCGATCATCTACCAGTGCATAAGGATATGGTGAGAGCCAGAGAGGAGCACTCAAAACTCTGAGCTGGTCTGGAATAGCACTCCTCGGATTCGCAGATTCAGATCCCAGCAGTGTCCACATATCAGGTTTGCCCTAATTTCCCCCTGTTGTGCAGTGAGCTGGTTAAGTGAACTCCACACCCAGAAGCATAAACCCTGCCTGGATGATCCATGAAGCAATGCAGAGCGACCAATGTTCCCTCTAATTTTTTGTAGGCTGTGTGCAGAAAAAATTACTTTTGTGCAAATTTTCAGAGCTGGTGTGCAAATTTGTGTGACCTCCAGTGAGTGTGGTCCAACTTGTGAGCCCAATGAAGCAAGTGTGAGGGATGCACATAATATATTAACTTTATTTTGATATGGTGTTGGAAATGATATGATAAAGTACAAAACCTTATCTGAAACATGCTACTTGAAGCAGCTCTCTTAAAGTAGCATAAAAATATTTGCACTGTTGAATTTTTTTGTGCACGCTTTATTTTGCTGTGTGCGCAGGGTTCACAACCTGTGTGCGTGTGCACATGCGCACAGCTTAGAGGGAACATAGAGAGCGACAGTTCTTCCATGCAGACATGCCACTCACCACATCAATGGTGCTGAAGACGTGACAGTAATGGTGGCTGGTCTGCAGGTCCTTGGTGATGTAGGCAAATGTGCAGAGATCCTCAGGGTCCTGAGCTGCACAGGAGATGTTCCGGATTTCGTGCTCGGCAATAACGTTCTGCCAGAATTAAACAAAGGCAGCTGATTTTGCTGGATATATAAACTCTTCTATTGTCCTGCATGTATTTTTCCTAAGTAGTAGGAGTCATCCCAGCCAAGCTCAGCAAAGCACCTAGGAGAAGAGGCTGGGATGAGGTAATTCATTTACAACTTGGGAGGAGGGCCCTGGTACCCTTCCAAAGTTATCTTGGAGCACATAGGAAGGTTATTGTACTTCTCTCCATTCTAACTGAGACATGCTGATGGGAACAGTTGATGCTTCCCATCACAGCAGGACCACATCACCTGGGGCAATTTTTAAATGAACTCAGTGTTTTCACCATGTGTTAGAACTACAGTGATGTGAAAACACTTGACAAATGGAACACATATTGCAGACAAAGGGCAAACAGACAGAAGGGAGATGCTGGCAGTGGGGTAGGCACTAGCTACCCCAGACCTAGTCCTACATCTCATAGGAGTCCGGAGGAGGATTTAGAGAGAGGGTTTAGTTTCTCGGGGAGTAGTTCACAGCAAGCTCCAGTTGGCACACAAACAAGAGAGACGGCCCATCTCAATGCTTTCGTCCTGGAAACCAATGTTTAGCTAAGGAGATACCCAACACGACCATTCAGAGGGGAAAGATGTGCTCCCATGAAATGCAGCAGCCAGCCACCAGGGAGCACTAGTGAAATGTTTGGTTCTCCTGCACTAACACCAACCAGTGTTTTGTAGCCCCTCTCGTCACAGTTTCTCAGTTGTTGCCTTGAAACATCCTATTGTGATAGGCTGGACTTACTCTCAGTTTACAGACAATGAAGCCAAGGCAGAGATTTTAAATAACTGGTCCAAGATCAACAGAGCCTGTCACAGGCAGGCCTGAGACTTAAACGAAGCATCTGAGGAAGTGGGATCTTCTCCCACGACAGCTCATGCAAAAAATAAATCTGTTAGTCTTAAAGTGCCACACAACTGCTTGTTGTTTTTTTTTACTGGACTAGACTAACACGGCTATCCCTTTGGAAACTGAGACTTAAGCCTGCTGTGACTGCATCCCTTCCTCCAGATAACACTGTTTAATGTGTGTAAGAGTCCAGCTTTGTTCTCTCTGTCCCACTGCCAAGCTAGTCAGTGCATGTTTGTGGCTGTAGAGTCCGCTGACAAGACTCCACCTCACAGGGCGGGCGAGTGGGGTGTGAGGAGTGAATGGCACATGCTGTCTGTCTAAACACCAAACGAGGGCATTCCACATTTACCTTGTTAGACGCATCTATGAACTTCACTCCTTTGTAAGTGATGGATAATATTATGGTCGGGATTTTCTTCATATGCTCAGTGGACTTCTGCAGAAATAAGAACACAAATGAACAAAGACAAATCAAACACTTCTCTCCTTTAGTGTGATTCCACAGGTCTCATTTGATAGGGTTCTCTTAGGCATCTAAATAGCCAATGGGACAGCCTGTCACAAGAGTGTGTGTAGCTCTCAGAGTGTGACTTTTTTTTTTTTTTTTTTTTTTTTTTTTTGGTGTTACAGCCCTACAGGACCCAGTTTGGTCCCAAATGAACTGTGTGCAGCAAAGACCTCTCTATCCCAGGTCTGAAATCTTAAAAGGGGGAGGCAGGAGAGTTTGGTGATGCACAGCCCAAAGAGAACACTTCACTCAGTGGCTTTCTCCAGCCCTGATAAGGGAACTATTTCCATGCTGCAGGAGTGTTCTTCCTGAGCAACTGCTTCAGCTCAGCACAGAAAGACTTCACATGGCCCCTCAGTTCTTACAAGCTTCCCGCTCTCCTGGGTGCCACCTACCCTCATCTTTGCACAGGCATCCTGTGTCGACTCCGTCCCTCGAAGGTCTTTGATCAACATGGAGCCCAAATACTGTTTGGAATAAGCAGACAAAAGGATGCCACTTAACTGTCTTCACTTAGCTCAAAAGCCCCCCAGAACTGCTCCTGCCAGCAAAGAAAATGTACAGCAAACGCTGCTGAAAAAATCAGTTCCACCATTACCCCCCAGGGAGAAAGGTTGGGGGATCCCCCACACTCCTCCCTCTTTAAACCCTTCAGCAGAGCTCTGGGGGAAGACGTATCTGGACTCCTTTTGGAATCTACAGTCATGACCCTAGAACAGTGGTCCCCAACCTGATCCCCCCCATGCTCCTCCTCCTTACACCCTTCAGCAGAGCTCTGGGAGCAGACATGTCTGGACTCCTCTCGGAGTCTACAGTCACAACCATGGAACTGGGGTCCCCAACCTGTGGTCTGTGGACCACTGGTGGTCCGCTAGGGTACAGCGGATGGTACATGGGTGGAAAAAAAAGCTAATTACCAGAGGTAAATGTACTGTGACGAGTGCAGTATGTTTGTGAGTGAGCATAATACTATAATAGAAATAGCTGCAGTTTTAATATCCCTTGATATACACGTTTGACTCCCATCAGGCGTCGGCTATGTTAAAAATGTTTAAAATGGCTTGCTCGTGTGGTGGTCCTCAAAAGCTTTCAATGACAATGTAGTGGTTCATATAAAGGAAAAGGCTGGGAACCGCTGCTGCAGAACAATGGCTAGCACTCCCCGCCACAGCACTGGGCTGGCAGAAATGGTCATCCCAACAAGGGCCACGGGAGAAAAGGGGCTGCCCAACTCCAGACAGGGTGAACATCACCTCACTGCACTGAGAGAACTGAGCATAAACTCCAGAGCCCTTCCCCTCTCCAATGCCAGAAGCTGAAACACTTACGTTGGCCTCATAGCCACAAGACTCAAAGATGAGCTTCTCGGGTTGGTGCTGCCAATTCTGGACAGGCGCATATGGTGCGGCAAGACTCGGTGGCCTGAGAGTCAGCCTGGACTCACGATGCTCCTCCTGAGGGTGCAAGCACAAGTGTAAAAACCTCTGCAAGGACCCAGCCAGACGCTGAACTCTGAAGCAGTGCAGGAGACAGGGATCCCCAAGAGGAAAGCATCTAATGAATGCCCAAGTGCTTCATTTTAACCAGCACAGAGATATGGTGGAAGGCCCCAGTGGTCGCTCCCTCCCCAGCTCAAGTGTGAGTCTCAATGCTAATAACTTAGCAAGAATAATCAACCAACCAAACTAGGGGACAACTACAAAGGACAGACAGGCAAAGAGTGCTTCACTGTTATATAATTCCTCCTGCCCCCAGCCAGCTGCTGTCTTGTGAGAGCTCAAAGGGTCCCCGAGACAAAGCACAAGGGAGAATGTGCCCAGGGAAGCAAGCCCTGCTCTGCACAGATGGGGAGGCCCAGGGTGGGTAATGTCCCCACTTCACAGATGGGAAGTGAGGCCCAGAGAGGGGTAGAGACTTGCCCAGAGCAAAAGTCAGCACAGAACTAGGAGCAAATCCTGGTATTCCACTCTTCATGACTAGACCAGGGGTTCTCAACCCTAGAGGCATTAGCTGTCCCAGCAAAAAAAAAAAAAAGTTTGAAAACCCCAGAACTGGGCCATGCTGCATCCGCTCTGTACTCTGAGCACTCTTCTAACAGCCACAGAGCACTTCAATAGCCCCACATGTGAAGCTACATAGACTCCTGTACACACGGATCCTTGGGACATGGGGGAAGGAAAAAAACTTACTCTGACCTGAGCTTTATATCTGTCGGCTCTGGGGTGAGAGGCTGCATCATGGCCACTGTCATGTCGCCTCTTCCCAGTATCCGCTGAAGGCAGCAAGAGATCGGCAGACCTCCCTGTGTAGGAGTCATTCTGGCTCAGCGGTGAGGATGTCTGGGACATCAGATCCTGGCACTGGAAGCAGACACACAGACCTGAAGAAAACCAGCCTGAGTGGGCACATCCCACTCTCCCCGCCTGCTAGCCACTGAAGTCATTTGGCATTTTTACATAGCACATCTTCTGAGACCAACATTGCCACCAAAGAGCACAAGAACAGAGCTGGGACCGCTTCAGGTCTCACAAATTCCCTCCTACAACCACCTGTGCTTTGGAGGAGGTAAAGTAGTACAACGGAGCACATAACAGGGTCTTTCCTGCAGAAGCCTCTTTCTGGCCCTGCCCTAAGAAACATGGAGAAAACCTTGCAGCTGCTGTAAGCCCAGAGTCCAGCAATCTCAGTGATGCACCAGGGATGTATTGTGGGAATGGGCAGTAAATGGATTTTCATACCAAACCACTAGACAATTCATTAACTCAGCTATGCATGCAGGGCACTTCCCCAGACACCACTAAGATGGTCAAAGGATGGCCTAAATGCTGTCCAGCTTCTGGCAGCTGTCCACAGTGCTGTGTAGAGAGTAGGGGTGGGCTTGCTCACTACAGAGAGCGCAAGCCAACATGGAAATCCAGATCAAAGCATAAAGGACATTCAGCTGGGAAACTAACAGCCATTTATTTCCAGGGGAGAAGTTTGGTGCTGCAAACCCTACCCCAACAATGCCAGGACAAAGTGTATGCAACCTCTGGCCTGGTCTCCTCTTCCCCAAGAGATTTTCCTTTGGTGTCTTCTATGAAAGGGAGCAGCTCACCACGCAGGTTCCTCTTTCCAGTCTCAGCCACCAATCACTCCAGGACTACTTCAGGTACCCTCCACCACTGGAGTACCTGAACAGCTGGCCATCTTTACAGTATTCATTCTCACTAGAGGTCAAGCATCCATACAGTATTCTGGCCAGGAGCAGACTTGGGTCAAAACTGTAAAAATACTGCATTGAAAGCAGCATCAAAGCAATTACAACCCAAGAAAGAGGCCCTGGATAGCACAGTGAGATAAAAGATCAAATCCAAATGCCTCACAATGGCTGGACATAATCATGGGGAAGAGACATCCACCCGGCACATGCAGATCCAAGGCCCAGAGACAATGCAGGGAACTCAAGCTGGTATTTTTGTGAGCTCGCAGCTGCAACATACATGAGTTCCATTCAACAGCCTTGCTTAATTTTCCATTGACATCCTTCCGTTCTGCCATGCCAGAATCGGGCGATGGGAACCTGGCAGCTGTAGCATCAGGAAATGTTACAAATGGCCCCATTCTCTTCTATCATCTCCCTGCTCGGCATTTCAATCAGCTGACACAGCGCCAAGGATCTTTTTTTTTATTTTGTTCATCTGAAGAGGATGTTAGAGTCTTAAGATTCTTAGCTGACTGCTTTCCATCTGGCCGTTTGCTATCTACAACTTGTGATTCAATGCTGTTGGAAGGTGCAGGGTTCATAGCTATGAGGACCAGTGGCTTCTCTGCCTCCAAAGGTAGTACAGGTGGGAATGACAGGACCTCTCCTCCCCATCACACATTACACCCCCAGGCTGCAAGAGTCAGCTCTGGGGGAGAAAAGGTTATTCAAGGAGAGGGAAGTCAACTTCTCATGCTAAGTTCTTGATCTGAGTCAGAGCACCAAAAGCCCTCTGGTGCTAATTGTGATGGTGGGTTTGGTGCTCCGTACACTGCTCACCACGAACTGGACAGAGACTCAAGTTCATTTCACCCTAGCCAAACAGCCAGCAGAGGGTGCTGACCTCCGCTAGAACTGAACTAATGACACAGAGTCGAAATGATCCAGGATGCAGAAGTTCCCATTATTTGGTGCTGAAAAGAAGTGCCCCAAGGAAGTGACAAGGTCCTGGGATTGTAGCTGCAGCCATCTACTGTCACTGCCACCTTGGGAAAACATCAACTGAGACCCTACCCAGCAATACAAGCCACCCTACATACAAGACCATCGATGGCCCCCAGCCGAGGAACCAAAAACCAAAAATCATGTGTTTCTAGAAAGCGTAACTGACACCAAACCCCAGTCAGATTCCAAAACCGTTGCCCTTTCCTGGCTGTGCCCCTTTGAGTGGCTCTCGATCCTCACAGTCTCCAGTGGCACAAACTTCTACCGGAACCCCACAGGGCTCTGCTGCTGTCAGGCCATGAACAGAGCCAGTGCAGCCTGGTGGCCTCACTGCCTCACACAACCAAAGCAGCTACTGTTGCATGGACCATTCCCCTGGGGGGCTGCTAGAATTAACCGCTACAGACACCTCCTGGAACTGGGAAAGGGAGAAACTTCTCATTGTCCCAGAAGTATGCCAGGGACAGAGCTGACACTGCAGGTGGGCTAGCTCTTCTGATTAAAAATGCAGCGGCTCTATCATTTGCCAGACCCAGAGTTCCTGTTTGAACTTTATTGGCCTCTTCTAAACTTGTATGTCTTTCTCCTGACTAAAACAACAAGAGTCTTATGGCACCTTAAAGACTAACACATTTCTTCAGGCTCAAGCTTTTGTGGGCTCCAACCCATTTTGTCAGCGCCCTAGCTTGTGGCTTGGTTCTGTACCAGGAAAGGTTGCTTTTTTCATGCTTGGCTTTTACGTGTCAAAAAATGCAATCAGCCAAAAGATGAATAGGAATCCAAGCCAGGGCCCAGTGTTGACTGGTAACAGACACGGTGGACTGAAACTGCTCAGCTCAGATCCAGGTCTGAAGTTCTCAGAGCGTGTTCAGATTTCAACCATGCCAAGTAGTATTAAAAAAAATAATCATCAGGCGTGCACCTATTCAGGGAATAGTGCTTTGCTCAAATGTGCTCTTTGCCTACACAAAGCCAGAGGTGCTGTTATTTCAACCACCCAACAGCAAGGTCCAGTTTTTGCCCCAAAGTAACCGGTGGGGACAAAAATCTAGACAAGGCAATTTAACTGACATTTGAGAGCTAAAAATAAGATCAGTCCTTGTCTGAGCATCTTCAGGGTCACTCTTCACCTCAAGGTATTTTGCTTTTAAGAGATATGACTCAAGTGCTTAGGTTTGAAACCTTTTTCTTTAAAAAAAACTGATGCCAGCCTCTGAAACGGCTCTTGAAATTTACTATCTGCAGTAAAGATTTCAAATAAGTGAACTTACAAAATATTGACGCAAGGGAAGGTTATTTTTGCGGCATCTTTTTACTAACCCTGCTACGAGAAATTCTAATGCTTTCAAGAGAGAATGAGGTTCTGAGAGAAAGGGTGAGCTTGTTCTTGCTTTCCCATCTGGAAATCTTTTGAAGCACCTGAGCTCTCAGCAATCATGTTCACTAGGTCTTTGACATCTCCACAGGTGTCAGTTGTTCATTAAAAAAGCATATTTCTGAAGCAGACTTGTTTTCAGTTGCTTAAAAAGAATGAGTCAGTCATGGGTGAAGGGAGACAAATGAAGGCGAGATAGCTCAGAGCAAAACATCCTGGCAGTCACTGATAGCGCTCCATCCACACAGTCAATCAGGCAGCCAGCAACACAAACAATGACTCACTCTCAGCTGCGAGAACCGTGGTGGTTTCTGGGGTGGCTCCTCGTATGGTCTGTCTGCCAAGGAGGCGATGATTCGCTTCCGATGGCCAAGCAGGTTCACCTTCAGCACCTGCAGGCAAGGGCAAAGTTTTGCTCAGCTCCAGGAGGCTGGACTAGCATTTTGGTTATCTCCCCTCCACCCCCAAACATATTGTACAGTTCAGTATCTGGTAGTCAGACTCACAGCTGCCAGCTTGGGGTGAAAATGGGCATTTCCCCTCTGTTAGGCCTTCCCATCTCAGCAAGTTGGCTGCTACTGTTTGCAAGCTCACTGTACAGCTCAACATTTCATCCCACAGGATGCCAATTTGGTACAGCATGAAACACTCTCCTCCTAATTCAGTGCATACACAGAGCTCCTCATTTTTAAGCTGCTGTGTAATCTGTCACCCCCAAACATCATCCTGTGAGACTGGTCAACACTCATCCCATGAAACAGCAGAAGAAACTGAGGAATGGGTGGGTGAAGTGCCTCAACCCTTCATTATAGCTGATATGAGAACAGAAGAGTTGCTGGTTCCCAGCCCTCATGCTTACATGAGCAGATCACTCATTTGCTGTGGTGGGCCAGATCTGACTTAAATCTACTTCAAGTGGGCTGCACATACCATAAATCAAAATACTAGGGCACTCACAGCGTCACTGAATGCTGGGTATGAGAGACTGCGCTCCATGAGACCACTTCCTCTCTCCCCGTCTGTTAGGGAGAGACGGTGGCCTTGTGGAGCGCAGTCTCTCATATCCAGCACTCCGTATGTTGTGAGACCTGACACTCTTGTGACACTGGGGAGCCGTAGGTGCAAGACCACCCTCTCTCAGGGAGAGCATGTGGTTCCACCAAGGGCAGTCATAGGCTGGATGGAAGAGGTTCACGGGCCACATGTTTGACACCCCTGGACTAAATGATGCTACCTGCTGCCCACTGCCCCAGCCACTTAACAAAAGTTACTGAATTTGCAAGATGAAAACCATAAACAACATAGGTGCAGTGAACAGGTTACTTTTTTTAAGACAAAGACAAGGGGCTATTTTATTTCAACTGAGGCCTACCCAAGAATGGATCAGGACAGACCCTTTACAATGGTTATCCACTCACTCTCACCACAGACTGGATCTATGTATTCCCAGGCTCTCCCTGAGTTATGACACTGTCCAGCGCTTTTCTAATCCCCGAGTACTGGCACCGTGCACCCACCAGGGAAGGTAAATCCTGGTTGTTTTAGGCTCCCCCATCATTGCTGTGGTCCCAAACTGCCATTGTTGCTTGCCTCCCATTCACCCACACCATTCTGGCTCCTGATAGCTTCTGGTCTGTTCTAAACACCAGACTCAACAGGAGTCTCTCTATTCCCCAAGGAGACACCACATCATGTTCATATGAGTGGCCCTGATGCCGACAGTTTGCATGAATTATTCCCTTCCAGGGACAGTGGTTCCAGTGTGGAGGGCCACACTCACCACCAGTGTTTAGAAGGAAGGTGCTGTGGTACGGAAACATCCTGCACTGGGTCCGATTCCCCCACCCTTCACAAATAGCATAGCTAGCACCTTCATATTTGAAGGCTGCTATGGCCTTGCTGCATATGGGCTGGACACACGTCCCTGGAGTGTCTGGAGGAAACTTGCGCAGGAGTTGGCACAAAGGCAACTGAAAGCCAAGACTCACGTTTACTATTTCAAGCTCCCAGAGGTTTTTCACAGTGTCAATAGAGTTGTAGCCACTCGACAGGAAGGACTGAACGTAGTCCTGCAGCCCTAAAGAGTCAAGCCAAGCAGGAACTGACGGCTGGCTGTTGCCATCACAACCCAGAGATTTCACCTAACAAAAATGTGCAAGATAAGAAAGGGTTAAAAAGCCTCCTACGCAGCTCAGATTCCAAAATCCACAACAGGTCAATTAAACCTCATGTAACTCAAGAATTATAATGGGGATTTTTAGTGAGTTCACTAGAAGAATCTCGATGTATCCTGTAAGAACCAAGCAGACCTCAACCCCAGGCCCAGGTGACTGTTACTCCCATTAACAGGCAGGCAAGCGAAGCGTTGGGGTTCCTCAGCATGTGAGGAACTGGGAGCAGAGGCCAGGAATCCCAGCTTCCAGTCCCACACAGTGCTCCGTGGAGAACGTCTAGTGCCTTTCTGCATTTACCCTTCAAAGCACAGCCCATGCACCAGTCGATGAGATACATTCATGTCCACAGTGTGTGTTTAGGGGGTAGTGAAACTCCAGTTCCACTCAGTTGTGCACTTGGATGTGTCCTTTGTGCAGAGAGGCTTTTCCTGAAGCAGGACAATGGTGAGCACAGTTTTCTGGCCCCATCATTGGCTCTATCCTGACATGGTCCGTGCTTCAGGAATTATTGTTTCCCACACGGTTGGAAGAAGGAGAGGCCCAGGCCAACGCACATGTACACTTGGAGAAGGCTGCCAGAGAAAGGACAGCCAGAGGATTGCTCCCAACACAAGAGGCAGGGAGGAAAATTTCTGGGTGATTGTAATGCTCACAGAAGTCGTTGTATCGACATCCCTGGAGGATGGAGTCTTAATTTAACAGTGATGCACAGACAGCAGAAAGGCAGCTTCTCCACCCTGGTTTACCCCCTCAAAACACCCTAGTGACCCTGAGGGAACACAACAGAACTGAGCACCACCTGCATGGCCCACTGGGTTCTCAGCATGACTGCTGCGTGCATCGTAAGGGTGGTGGTTTGTGCCCAAAGTGCTGGTGGGTTTTATGAGGAGGCAACTACCCACCAGCAGCTAAACTGAGCCCCCCTCCAGCTGCACTCCTGAAGTCACTTCATAGCAATGACTGGGTGACAAGCTTATCATGGCCAGAGGAACAAGCGTGACAATCCAGCAGTGCACCAGCTCGCTTCAGTGCTAACCGGACAAGGCAACAGGCTGGCTGGCAGAAAAGTCAGCAACAATCTCCATTATTTATTTTTATGGTGGAGAGTTAACTTGACAATGGCTGTTTGCGTCCCACCTGTCTCCATCTCAGGCAGCTGACCGGATCTTTCTGCCGCATGTGACCACACCCCAAAATGCACATCAGATGAGATGGCTACATTCTCCCTTCATCTCCACAGTGCGTTTTTCTCTGACAAATGGAGCTGGGGAGCCATTCCATTTCACATACACCATTTGTTTCATTTATGTGCTAACAAAAGGCATCCTGCTGCCCACAATCTTGATAACACTGTTCCAAGTGCCTGAAATAGCCCTCATTACACGTAGCTGGCACAGATAAGGTAGAGTGCAGTTTCACACCACAGTCCCTGGAAGAGGCCTGTGAAATTAGGTGCATGAGTAGGGCTGCCCTGTTTAGCACGTGAGCTAGGTTAGTGTATCAGTGCTAATCCAAGTTGGGTCACTGGCCATTTAGCTGTAACCAGAAGTGTTGACATAAGCTTATATCAAGTACTTGCTGAGCATGGGGATTGGGGGGTCAGGGTGTGGCAAAGAACCAGAGAGGTGTCATTACCCTTTTAAGGTTTCACTGGCCGTAACAAATACCAGAGCAATTAGACTTCACTCAGCACTGAGCTCTTCCAATGCTTTCTTCCACAGCACTAAGTCCCCCATGCTCCTGTCTGCCTCCGCAGCGGCAGCACCCCAAAAACAGAGTGCTCAGAAAGCCAGTGGAACACCCGTGACGCTGCTAGAACTTCCTGCCAGTGACCACCAAAGTGATGCCTGGAACGTCCCTAGCATTAGGAGACTCCACGCTTGAGTCCTTAATGCAAGCACTCTGCAAGCCTTGTTGTTTTTACACCATATGACCACGCAGAAAGAAGCTCTCAGCTACCAGAGGAAGCAGCAGAGGCACCTAAGTGAAGCGTGGTGCCCCTGGACATGTCTATGTAGCCCTCAAGATTCTGAGTTGTGGCTCTAAGGAGCCTTGTGTTCTGATGCCAGCACTCAGCCCTGTAAGCTGTACAATCTAGATGTGCCAATTCATACTCAGTCAGAGAAAGATGTCTCCACTTCCACTCCAGCTTAAAACCCAAGTCTTGTCCCCTACTCCTCATTCCCATCTCTGCTGTGGGATGCTACACTGTCTTCTCAGTGCCATGCTCCCAGCTCTCCAAAGAGTCAAGGCCCATGCCGTTCTACAGAGGGACGGCTGGAGTTAAACACACTGTTTCTGCACAGTGGTCCTCAGCAACTCTCATGCTGCAATCTCCATCACCCTGCCCCCCTCCCCTGCTGTTCCAACTCAGCTTTGCATGCAGCGACTAACATGACAACCAACCTTGGGAAGGGAACGTGCTGCCTGGAGAAGTTTCCTACGGTGCTGTGGGTCGCTAATTCCGATCTCCCGAAGGTCCTGATCTTCCATTACATTACAGCCCTGTGGAAGCAGAAAGAGAGACAAGTGGGAACAGAATGCAGCTACAGCAGGACCTCGAGTAGAAGGTTAGCCGCCTTTCCCAATGCCACACACCCCCTTTCCATCCTGGTCCCAGGTGAGACAGAAGGGCAGCTGCTCTGCAGAAAACTCCTGCTCTCACTGTGGACCAGGAGAAGATGAACTCAACAACACAGGACTGACTACACCAGGGGAAGAGCAATGAAAAGGACATGTCCAGGCAGTGCATCTCTAGTCTCCGAACCCCTCGGCTCTGCCGGACATCACTACCTGCGGATTTCCGCTGGAGTTCCATATGGTCTCTCTGCAGGCTGACACTCCTGATATTTTGTAGTAGTTGGCACTCAAAAGCTATGTTGCAGCTTTTCATTGTCCTCATGGCTTGCCCCAGGACACCTCCATGAAGAAAGGAGAATCCCTTCAGTGGGATTTTCAGCTTCAGACATTTACCATGTGGCCCACTGCTTGCTGTACACAGACAGCACAGTCCCAAGTGAAACAAGTCGCCAGATGTGCTGATGGGTCAACACTGGACTGTATGGCTGAGAATTCAATCAGGCAAGATGAATGTAGATTCCCCTCCTTTCTCTCAGTCTGTTATTCGGCATCTCTTTGCAGCCAATACATTTTAGGATGTGGATTTAAGGGGCTTTCCTGTATAGATGTTTTAATCACCCATTCCTTTTATCATGGCTTAGCAATATGTACTATCTCCCCAATGCCCAACTAACCCCTTTTGCTTATAAAACACAACCACTGCTTGCCGCACTGTACTGACATGCAAGAGATGCTCATCTCTGTTCAGGCTCCCTTGAGAAGCAAAGAGAGTAAATTGAATTTATTTTAGTGAGAGCTGGAGATCCACGGAAGGTCAGCATCTCTGTCATCTATCATCCGTCTCCATGGGGACAGAGGCAACCCACCCCCCTCTGGCGCAGAGGCTTTCATCACTAGATGCTGCTTTACAAAACTCATTATCTCTGCATCAAACGGGAATGAAGGAGAGACTAAGCACTGATTAGAAGCTACTCCAATGTCGATATCTGGTGATACCTGCAGAATGCAACTATAAGGTCAGATGTGTCTCCCCATTAATGCAACAGGCTGCTGTAATGGCAACTTGAATGTCAATATCCAGTTGACACCACTGATTTGTACTGCAATGTTACCTAGACGCACCAGTTAAGTTAAGTCTGCCACTGCGCTCGGTGCTGTATGCAAATGAATAGCAGGAGAGAGCGCAGCTTCAATGGCAGACGTGCCTCCTCAGTTCCTAAGGCAGCCACAGTGAATTCTGTTATTCCCTGTTTCATTTTCGTGAATGAAAACTAGTTCCAGTTAGTTGCCCTGTTGCTGCAATGGCTGTTTGAGCTATTACAAGAGAACTCTATGGAAAGTGGGGATAGACTGAAACGTCTATTCAAAGCTGTGGACGAAGAGGGTACTTCTAGCGTCTTTTCTCAACCTTTAGAAGGATTCATGGCATAGCATCATTTTTTAAAAATTAAAAACAAAATGTTCATGTGATGAGTATGTGGCAATACCCTGTAAAGGTCCACTCCAGAATGGGATGTTGCTCCATCAAGTAGATCCTCTACCCCTCATTAGCCTACAGCATACTTCAGGTGTCTCTAGGGCATCGGTGCACACGTGTGCTCACATGCATGCACAGTTCTTCAAAGCTGAGCTAACAGGGCAGGAACACTGAACGACTAAATTTCATGATCTACTGCTTTGGGCACCAAGTGACTGGCAGGGAGGCACAGGAGCCAGCAGGCAGTGTGTTTTTCCTCAGACTGGACATGGCAGCAGTCATTGATACTCTGTGATATGCACTGCCAGCTCCCCTCCACACAGACACTGCATATGACAGTAAAAAGTGTGGACAGTCACAGGAGCCCGCAGCCATCACTTTGCCCAGCATTATCAATCCCTATTCCTTCTAATGAGATCAGTATGTAGGGGAACAGATGCAAAGCTGTCAACAGAAGAACATGCATGGTACAATGCATCTGGGAGCACTGCCTTCGGGTCAGGCTATGAAGAATTACTCAGCTAAAACAATGACAACAAATGAAGTCACCGAGTGACTGGAAAACAGGGATCCCTGATTCCACACTTGTGGCACAGGACTCAGAAGGTCAGATACACTCTCCCACTCCTTCTACAGCACAGAGAAAGCACAAAAGTGAAAGGAAATGAAGGAGCAGCCCGTCTCTGGAGGAGAAAGTCTGAAGTCGATAGCCACAGTCTCAGAATGCCCAGGTGTGACAGCTGTTTAAAAGAGTGGGCAGATTTCCAGCCAGGGAGCCTCTGGCTTAGCAGGGCATTCATTCCATGCTTTTCAAAAGGTCAGTTTTTGAAGGCATTTAGGAATTCACATGTGTGGTATCAGCTACTGCTGCTCTCAGTCTGAAAGATGCTCTCAAGCCTTCCTTTGTGGGGTTTCACCTTGGAAATAGATAGCCACGGTCCCACATGAAGCGACAGTAAAGAGCGTAAGAAAGCCTTCCCTTTCTAAAGCCAGTTTCTTTTCTGAAATGTAACAGGTAACACTGAAGACTCAGCAATAGGGGCTCAAAGGAGCAGCTGGGTTTGGTAACAGAACATGAGGAAGCACTAAAGCTGGGGTTCATAACCTGGGATACCTGCACCTGCTAGGGGTGCGGGAAGGGAGTCCAAGGGGTGCAGAAGCAACATATAATTGGAACAGAGAACACCCTCCCAGGACACTTCAAATGTGACATCATCATGACAGAATTTTTTTCTGGGGGTGCAGGGTTACCATCTATCACTGTAGAGGGTGCATGGCCTCTAACAGTTTAAGAACCCCTGCACTAAAGGAAACCTTTCATAAGGCTACACACGTTACAGTGGCTGCTACATAGCAAATAGCTGTCTTGTAAAACACGCACAACCTGTCAAAGACAAACACTCTTCAGATGTTTAAGCCTTCCAGTTTCCACTGGGACGCGAGAGCAGCACTGGGGGGGGGGGGGGGCACTGAAAGCTCCATATAAACAGCAGGCAGGGAGCCATATAATTTGCAGGAGCCAGAGTGGTCAGGAATGAAATGAGTTATTAGCAGTCGGAGACCACTACCAGCAATCAGGTTTTGCTCTCACAGGCAGCAGTTATAGCCAAAGTTGTGAACCTGCAACGAAAATGCATCTTACTCTCTTCCAGCTCCCAAAGTTTAAGCTGAGGTGCCACCAAAGAACCACCACACTTGGGAAGATTCTGTGCTGTCTCTCAAAGGGCGGAAGGAGTGAGTTGTAGGAGCTTTTTAGCCACCTCTGCACCTGCTTCGTTGCCCACTGCTTGCTAGAATCTCCACAGCCTGGCCAGAAACGGGGCCCTTCCATGGCATCAAGCAACTAGACTTGAGGCGGGGGGTGGGGATGCAAGAGATTTGTTGCTCTTCGTTCACATAGCAAGCTGCTGTCAAAGCCAGGATTCACTCAGGAGGTCCTGGCTGACACAGCCACATTCAGTGCCCTCTAGACCAACTCTCCACACAGGGGAAACATCCTTCACTCCAGCCATTAAGAACTGAAGTCTCTGTTGCAAGATGCGCACACTCAATATCCAGGGTCTGGATTTACAGAGCATCAAACCTTTTCCAAGTGACGCTGACTGAAGCAGCAGGAAGAGGCATCTGCACCTAGTGATTGATGCAGATTCATTTACATTTTGAATCATGCCAATTTCAAAAGACTGAGCCCCTTTTCCATCTCTAATCCACTCCATGAGGGCAATGCTTTATAGCACAGGGTGCACAGTGAACAGCTCTGCCGGGAACACTTGCTGTATGCAGAAGATTCCAAAGTAACATCTGAGCCCGACAGGTAATGCTGTTGTTCCCTCTTGCCATAGAAGATGTAGCAAAGTTAGGCTGGCCACCAAGCCAAGCATAACACAAACCCTAATGTTTTAGGAACTGAGCTGGTTTCTCCTCCTCACCAGCTCTTATTTTGATGTGCTGTATTAAAATCCCTCAGGGCCAATCTGCATCCTAGAGGTATTTAACCAATACAAAAAGAGCTTAACAGCTCTCAGTACATTATTATGGTCCTTCCAGTAAGTGATTCGCTTCTTACAGGAGTGTCTCTTAAACCCATCCACATTTAATCTCTTATAAGTAACTGGCCATTAAAGGGGATAATTAAGCACAAACGCCTAGAACTCTTTTAACCCTTTACCAACCAAGTGAACGAGCTGCTCCTCTTCAGTCTCCCAACTGTCCATGTTCATGCATTAGTCACAGGAAAGCCAGGAAAATTCTCTAAGATACACCACTGATGCCTTCAAAATCACCTGCTTGACTTTCCTGTGATTTCTAATCCATCAGTGCTGAAACCTCTTGCACTCAATCCCTCCTTCTTCTGCTTTGCTCTCTGCTGGAAGTCCATCCCATGAACCCATGCTCATTCACTGCATGTCAGTCCTCTGAGCACCTCTGGAAAGCGTGCTGACTCCCACAGACTCCCTCCACTACAAACTGATTGTCAAGTTTTGCCACGTTCCTTCCCAAAGGCACTGCATCTCTGTCCCCACTGACTCCCACAAGCCCAACAGGCTGACTGCCTACTAAAACCCTTCCCAGAGCAAGTCACTCAAGGACATCAGAGAGAAATTGAACTAACTCAGCTCTTCCCTTTTTGCATCCTCATCTGCTCCTCCTGCCAGGTCACTCTCCAATCTTCTCACCTTCTCTCTAAGCATTTTCCTCTTTCCCTGCATTCTCTGGGCAATCGCTCTTTCCCCACCCACCTCCATTCAGTTTAAGACGACTCCAGTCAGCTAAATGAATAAGCCAATCAGGTATTTTTGCAGAGAATAAAGTCTGGATGGAAGCAAAATCTGCCAAGGCCAGAACCTAGTAATTCACAAGTCAGAAAAGCACTTTTAACCCTAAAAGCTCTGAAACAATTTGTTTACAAGGGGCATGTCTAAACTAATGCTGCAGCCAACTATCATAGTAAAAAGGGATGCCTTTTTAAAAAAAAAAAAAAATCAGCTGTACAGAACTCTTATTTGCAATCAATATTAAAGCGGGTCTGGAAAGTCTTAACCAGAAGGCGGCCCCCGAGGGTTTACAGTACTTTTAGACTCATTAGCTGCTCAATGCAGGGATTTCCATTTGAATGCCTGGCAGTACTCACCACGATCCTGCCCAGGAGTAAGCATCATGCCTGCATTACAGAATGAGAGGTTCTGGGACGGAGCCTTCTTGCACTGCAGTGTCACATCAATGGCCCAGCTCCCTTTCAGTGGAAGAAGTCATGCAAGTGACTTGCCAAAGAGCGCACAACAAGTGAGTGTCAGAGTCAGGAATTAGAATCATATCTCCCTCCCAACCCCAAATCCAAGCCCTGTACTCAATCTACTACAGCTAGGTCTTTTCACGACTGCTCTAACACCATTACCAGACAAGCATAGAAACAGTTCCTTTGACACAGCTCCTACGTTGCATCTGTCATATCATGGCACAGGTAATTGTAACAGTCAAGTACCTAAAAGGCTGTCATGAGGAGGAGGCAGAAAAATCTGTCTTCACCACCACAAATGATAGGAAAAGAAGCAATGGGCTTAAATTATAGCAAGGGAGATTCAGCCTAGACATCAGAAAAAAAAACCTCTTAACTGTCAGGTAATAATCCACTGGAATAAGTTGCTTAGGCAGGTTGTGGGACCGCCATCACTGGAGTTTTTAAGAGCAGATTAAACAAGCACCTGCAAGGCATGGTTCAAGAAGGGGCCTGGTTCTGCCACAAGTGCAGGGGACTAGACTTGTTGACCTCTCATGGTCCCTTCCAGTTTCTATGATTCTATACCCACCCACCAAGCAATTTCCCTTCAGTGGCAGGCCAGAATCATCCTAATTGCCAATTATAATAAAAACCATAAAAACCACTCTTCAAACGTAAGCACGCTATCTTGTGAAATTCTCCTGGGTGTGTGAAACATTGCAATGCTGTGTGTGGACCCTACCATCTATGAAAACCAGAATTCCATGGCAGCCCTCTTCCCAAACAGAATGTGATGACTCCATTCACTCTCAAGAAACAGCAACCACAGCACATTTTTCCCCTAGAACTACAGGTGGCTTGTTTAACCACTGTTGCCGAAATAAACATATTTGTGTTCGTACAGAATTTTGACACAGGACCATGAGGCATGCAAAGAAATCTCCATCCAGCCTGTTTTTATTACAGATTCTCTGGAAACCCTCTCTTGCCAGGCTGAACTGGAATGTCACAGAACAGGTTTACTTTGCAGCTGCCAGTTTTACTGATAAACATAAAATGTACCCTTCTGTGACTGAAAGATATGAACTGTGCAGAAGGCAGAGATGCTCTACAACTGCAGGATTTTCCTGCTATTCAAATATAGGACAGAGCCAGGAGCTCACTTCCCTAGTCCTTGCTTCACTTCCTTCATCTGTGAAACAGGGGGAACCATCTAATGAAGCAGGGACAAAGCTAAGTGTAAAATCAACGTCTGAAGTGCTTGTTTGTTCATCATGTCCTGCGGTGAGATGCCACTGGGAGGGTGGGGGCAAGTGGGGCTCTTGCCATGGCAAGACAAGCCAGTGACAGCTCACTCTAAAGGGTAAAGCAGCAATCCTTCTGAGAGCGGAAACGCTGTTGTTTCTGGTTCCCCCAGCGACGGGGGCACTAAGCACCATTTAGAATAGCAGTGCTCACAGCCTTTTAAACATAGGAAGGCAGATCCTACCCTATAGTGTACTGTAAGAAAATGCTAACCCACAGTCCTTTAGCAATGGGTCATTGATGAGGCATCTAGCCTGTCTATGACAGTACAAGCTTCTGAAGAAAATCTGCTTCAGTCACTTGTATTATAATCCGACAGCCCATAAATCTTCAGGTGTTTCATTAAACAGAAGAGTACAAAGTCAGATGTCATATTGCGCCGAGGTAGCCTACTTTTGCTACTCAGTGACCTCAGTGGGAAACGGCAAAAATCAAAGCCGCTGAAATCTGCCAGTGTTTCTCCTCCAGCAGGGCGCTCTGCAGGCGCCTAACTACCCAGTTTTTGTCTTGCGCACAGTCTGGCCTCATTCCATCCCCCCCCCCCCCCCGCCAACAAAAAGCCTAAGGCAAAGAGTTCAGCATCCGACGTGTTGCCTCATCCAGCCAGCAGACCAGTTAAATGGGTCCCAGCTGCTTTACTCAAATGACACCAACATGAGCCCCACTTCTGCTTGCAAGCCACACTCTCCACAGACAGGCCATGGATGGCGGGATGGAGCAGGCACAGGAAACGGCAGATAAGGCACCCCACTGTAGCTTTCCCAGACTGAACAGGGTTCAGCAAAGAGGAAGACAACTCATTCCACGTAGACCACAACGCTGTACACTGGTTCCAAAGCTGCTTTTTGGATGCCTGCTGCTGGAAACAAGGCAAGTCCAGCAAAGACAGCGAGTGCTAAACAAACAGCACCTTAAGACAGGCAAATTCTGTTCTGGAGGAATGAGGCACATCAGGTCAACTGGACTTCCAGCCTAGCCTCCTCCAAAATATCCTCGCCTTGGGGCTTTGCTCCAGCAGCAGCCGCACTGCCTCCCTCTAGTCAGTCAGTAGGACAGGAGAATCAGTGCTGCTCCCCCAGAGCTAAGCACATCTACCAGGTCCTTTCTGGACAGCCCAGGGGCGCTACCCACATGGCATCACAAGCCCTGACTCAAGCTCTCCAGCCCAGCCACCGTTTGGTAAGAAACCAGAGCACTTGGTGGAATCTGCCAACTTCTAGCAGAGCAGCAGCAATTACATGCCCAGCAAGAGGATTTGGAGAGCACCTCTAAGCTCTGCCATCTGCTTCTGAGCTATTTTCTTCTGCTGCCAGGCTCATAAGAACAGCTATATTCAGGGTCCAACAGAGTCTGGAAGGGCAGCAATCTGAGCGTGACAGAAGTAGCTGAGTTTAGAAAGGTTAGATAAAAGAGAAGCTATTTCAGGCAGCTTGACAATACCATAATTCAGTTCAGAACGAAACAGCTCACCCCAGCATCCGTCCAAGATTAACACCACCAACTTCAGAAGCTGCTGTTTAGCCTCATGCCATCACGCTGCACCTGTGCAGTACGGGTGCACAAACTCATCCGAGCCTGGAACTGGAAGCCAAGAACTCAGTCTTAAAGTCTGGCTCTGACATGGACTCATCTGTGTCCTCAAGGAGCCCACAGCATCCCCTGGCTTCTGTTTCCCCATGCTCCAATGGGAAGAGCGGGATGTGCCTACTTCTTAGGACAAAAGCAAAGCTTTGAGAACAGAAACAGCAAGTATTAATATTCCTTGCTGGAGAGGGTAAAAGCAGCCTCATTGATGTGGTAATTTGTGAGGGCAACCTAGAAACAAGGACACATTTCTATCAGTCAAAATTTAATAAGAGTTTTGCACTTTGTGGCTTCTCACACAAGATCTTCAGAGCTTTGAACAGACAGGGTGGCACCATCCTGCAGAAATAGAGATGAAGGGTTTTGTTTTTACAAGTGCTGAACGCTCACGTCCCCAAACAAAGACAGAGCTAGAGGCTCAGCACTTCTGAAAATCAGTCTGAGTGATTTACATGTAGCCACACAGCAATGCATGGCTAAAATCCAAGAGCTCTGATTTCTACAACCCTGTGCTCATGACTAAGCCACACTCCCCTTCCCCATTCCCTGATCCCATGACAAACTTCCCTGCATTTCTTTTCCTCCCATGTTGTCAGTTTCCCATCCTCAAGCATCTGATGAAGTGGGATTTTCTCCCATGAATGCTCATGCAATAAATAAATTTGTTAGGTCTGTAAAAGTGCCACAGGGCTCCTTGTTTGTTTTCTCCTTCTCCCTATTTTCCATACCTGTCCTCCCCCCTCAACCACTTTTCCAGTGTAGCCAGGTGTGCTGCTACAGAGAGTCAGAAGATGTTCAAGTCTGCCACCAACAATCAGACATTTAGTGCACATGGTGGATCCCCACAAGTGAAGCAGGTAGACCAAAACTGGCATTTAAGAGAACATTCGCATTCAATTCATTAGTAGCTTCGGGGCCAATAAGCATTAAAAAGGCCATTAGAGCTGCTATTCATATTTCCCCCTCAATATAACTGTCTGAAATTGACAACCACAACTGACTCCTTCTGTCATCACTAACAATCCCAATGTGCATAAGGGAAAAAAGCAAGCAGAAAGGAAGTGGCTGCGTGTTAATTCAGGGCTTATTAGGGGATACTGCGTCTCAGTCGTTCCACAATCAGTGCTCTGTGAGTAACTAGGACTACGCTGTCACGCCCTCATCTAGAAAGCATGTTTTCTTTCCCATATGCATCCTGAGCTAACTTTACGAGCTACAGATTTCAGCAGGGGAAGAAATGGAGGGAAAAAACAAAACAGATCAGAAGGTCGGACTTGCAGTAAGATGAACAAAGAAATGCTTCTCTCCACTGGCATGATCCTGCTGCTGGTGGCATGCGCTCACCTATCATTGACTTTGGCAGGCGTTGATGGAGTGCAATACAAGGAAGCATCAGGATCCAGAACAGCACACCCAGTGACACAGGGAGCCTTGTGCTTCTGTGAATACAGAGCACTCCATATCTGTTTCACTGAACAATCAACCTAATGCCTTAGGGCTGAGCATGGCCCACAATAAACATCCTTGGGCAGAACCCATGGACACTATAAACCAGAAGTGATGTCTCCACTGATGTGTGGTTGCTGGTAGAAGTGTGCGCCAACCTCCCAATAAACCAAGTTTCCTTCACAAAGCTGCTTACTCCGCTCGTCCACTTCCAGCACATGCGCGCTCACTGCACAAACTGCTTCCCTGTAGCACCGTTCAATTTCCTGGCCGAGCTTTACAAATACCCTTGCTCAAGACACTTGCCGTGGCACTGCTTGTGCTACCAGCGGCTTGTGTCAAGGCTCTCATGGCCCAATGCTGCCATATAGTACGTCCCAGAGTCACTCCGAGGATGAGTCCTAGGCTGACTGGGTTCCCTCCAGGGGACAAAGCAGAGGTTCCACCCAGGAGTGTTCAAATTCTCTTGAGTGTTCAAGCCACACTTTCACAGCTCACTGGAAAGCTGTGTAACAGACACATTTCACAGAACGAGTTGGGGCTTGTTCAGACACCTTTACAAAGAGTGCATGTGCAGCATGAGAGAAGATTCAATTCTACACACCTCATCCAGGCCACCAAAATCAGTCTAGTGACCAAGTTTTGATTCCTGTATTACAAAGCCCTCCATTGACATCTGGTAGCAAACATCTGGCATTCCTGTTCAGCAAAGGTATGTGCCTGACACATTTGCACTGGTGGGGAATGATGGATAATGTCATGCAACCTGGCTAACAAATTCTTGGATGTCATCTATGCAGTAAAATGAGTAAAACCCTCTCAGGGAATAGCATGGGGAGAAAGGGTTTTAAAACACTTCCCAGCTTTAGACTACTGCCTCACCTGGAAAACAGCTGAGATGCAGATTCATTCTGTGATCTTGTGCAAGACAGTCCCAGTGGCTTCCATTCCCCATCTTTAAACGGGAATTGGTTTTGCTCCATCCACAGTAAAACCACTCCTTGAAACAGTTTACAAGACCCATCAAAATCTGCCTCAAGACCACAGATTTCACCCTAAAACAATTCAAGTCCTGTGGCACCTTGTAGGCTAACAGATTTCTTCAGGCATAAACTTTCGTGGGCTTCAACCTACTTCTTCAAGTGCAACTGAATGGATGCATCTGACACAGTGGGTTGGAGCCCACAAAAGCTTACGCCCAAAGAAATCTTGTAGTAAGGTGCTGCAGGATTCTCATTGTTTTTGCTGTATACAGACTAACATTGCTACCCCTCTGGAAATTTCACCCTGTAGATGGGGTCCTGGGAAGACTTAATTGAAGACAGACCCTTCACTGAACTGAGACATTATCTACAAAGGAGATTTTCCTTTTGTACAGCCCTGGGTGGCAAGTCCCCATCATAACTGTCCCAGTACAAACACGGTGTGGACAGGCCAAAAACGGATTTGCGGTTCTCATTCCTGACTGAAACCAGAGCGAGCAGCGCTAATGCAGATCAGCATTAACACGGTTTTACAAGGCATTTCCACTGATGCCACTACCCCAGTGGCTGTCAACAGCTCAAATCCCCAATGTCACAACAACAAAACCACACCCCCACGTGGACTCTCCAGCAGATCATTCCATGTATGACTTCCTTGGAATGAATAAATAACTCAAGCCTTTCCCAGACTGGTCCTCTCAAATGACAAGCTTCATAACAAATACCATAGACAGGGAGTCTCTCAGGGCATGTTAAACGGCTGGCCGTTGCCCAGTGGGTGCATGCTGTACTGGAGAGTTACATGAGCTGAGGTGACTTGCAATTCACAGATTCAGGATCTCAGAAGGTGGCCATGCTCCAGAAGCAATGCCTACCGATCTCAGGTAGTGGGGAGGGTGACACCGTGGTCTTCCAGCACCCAGGTTAGCTGATTCTCAGGGCATAGGAGAAGCAGGGCTCTCCACAAACCAATTCTTCGTTTATTGTACCCTCTGTCAAGCACAGTGCCTGCCTTCATCAAACAATGATGGCTGGAACACGTATGCAAAGAGGACAGAGCCTGGCAGATACATTCAATGAGCCTGCATTTCAGCTTTGTTCAGTGAGCCAGTGACTCAGTTCTGAATTCTGCTCACACATGCATAAGAGCGAGAAGAGGAAAAGACGAAGGCGCCTGTGTAATGCAGATCACTGCAGGCTAATCTGACTTGACACTAAATTACATTTAGTCAAATTAATGTCAGAACGCTAAATTATTTGTGAACACCCTGTTCTTTAATGCTCTCCAATTTCTACTATGTCCCTCCAATTAAAAAATGAAGTCACAAAAGCCCAAGGCACTACATGAAGAGAACAGATTTCTGTTTCTGACGCTGTCTCATTGAATCACTGTTAGGTGCTTTCCAAACATTTTCCAAGAATCCAGGCCTGAGCAAAAAAAGAAAATAATCTGTGGTCCATTCAACTAATTTTCTTCATAAGATCCTAATATCATTTCACTGCAAAACATCCAGTCACAGTGTAACTTTGCAACAACCAGGGGATGAGAGATGTGCCTCATTGGCTCTGATAGTTAACCTTTCCAACTGTCTAGGATTAAAAACTCAGTGCTTCAGGGGAAAGAAAACACCTTTAAAATACCCAAAGAATATAAAAGACCTGGTCAACCATGAAGGTTAAGGAGGTGGACATTTCTTCCCGACCTCTGATTAGCTTCAACCCTGAAGCATGAGATTCAATTCTCTAGCACCGCTACAATTATGGGACAAAACCGCTTGGCTCTTTAAATCTAGCCACACTATTTAATGCTCAGTGATCCACCAGGGGCTCTCCCATCCTTAATTTCTACAGGTTTTATCATATGGCACATTACCTGGCTCCCTGAATGTGGGAAAATGCCATGGCTTGAGTTCATGCAGCAGCTGAGTTCTTCTCTTTGGAAATTTGTGGGGCTTGTGATCCACTGGATATGCTCATGGATCTGCTTCATCATTTGGCATACAATTCTGACTCCCTCTATCTTATTTGCAAAGCTACATTTGCTAGGGCAAGGTAAGCAGGATACAATCAACTTATGCTCAACTAGCAACTGCAGTTAGGTTGCACCACACAAATTTAAAAAAAACATTTTCTCTATAAAGAAAAATTCTAGTGGGCTAGAAATCAAAATCATGGAATTTAAAACAGCAAGTTACTTTAAAAAAAAAAAAGTCCTTCTCTAGTAAAGCAAGCTGTGTACAAATCAAAGTCCTATGCTAAAAGAGAAAGTTCAGTGTCACAATTCAACTTCTCCAAAGCCAGAAATGCGGCAAGGAAAGGCTCCCCACGTGACATGCAGAAAAGCAGTTGGATGAATGAACAAGGAACTCTCTCTCCCCCCCTCTTTTTTTTTTTTTTTTTTTTTAACAGCAAAACAAACCAGGAGTCCTGTGGCACTTCTACAGAGAAATTTATTTATAGCATGAGCTTTCATGGGAGAGAATCCCACTTCATCGGATGCCTGAAAATGGGAAACTTAAGCTGGTCATAGAACCATTGAAATCGAGCTAAACTAAGAATATTCCCCGGAACAGGGATTCTTAGAACAAGGATGTGTGTGTGTGTGTGTGTGTGTGAGAGAGACTGTACTGACACTTTTTCCTAAAATACACAATTAAACTTAGGAAACAAAATAAATACAAATGTATACACTTTCCAATCACCGCAAGTTATTCATGCAGATTTTTCCTACAGATTTGATGATACGAATGCTATGAAAAGTGCTATTTGTCTGTTTATTAATATCACTTTTCATATGACACCTGGGAGCTACCCGAGATGAGTGAAAAGAGATATTAACAGGCAGACAAGAATCACTTTTCACAGCCTCCCAGGAAGCTAGGAAGCTGCTGTGAAAAGTGATACTTGCATGTTTGTTAATATCAATTTTCTCAGCAAGCCCCCATACTCATGAAGGCCTAGGGCCAGGGAGCAGCAGATTCTAGGGCAATGGGAGTAGGTGCCCAAGGTCATGCGTCAGAGTCCACAAGCAGAGCCTAAAGCTGGAGGCAGGAACCGTGTGCCTGGAGCTAGGAGGTCAAAGCCTATTAACACAGGGCTAGAGCAGTGTGCCAGCACCTGCCGCCGGCGCCTGGAACAGCATGTCTGGAGCCAGGGGTCACTGCCCACCAACTCCAGCTGCTGTGCAAACACCACCAGGATCAGCGGCTGCAGCCTGGTACTAGAGCTGGGGGCTGGCGCCGCATAACTACAGTCAGGGATCAGTGCTCAAAACTGCAGTGCGAGCTCACTGCTGTGTGGCTCAGGCCAGTGCCTGCCACACTGTGTTCTGGAGCTCAAGGCCAGGAGGTAGGCACTCTGTTGCCCCATGGACAGAACTGAACTCAGCACCACATGGTCAGCCTCCCAAAATTCCTGCTGCCAGATGCACTGCCCAATACCCCCCCCCCAAGGTAGGTCAAAAAGTCCCCTTGCTCCTGCAGCCCTGTGCCCAGAGACAGGACAGGGCCCAGATCCAGGAGCAATGAGGAGCTGAACACTTCATACCCCTCCAAATCACAGCCACCAGGGGACAGAGCACAGGGGGAGCAGGAGACTGTTGTAGCTGCACAAAAAGTCTGCTGGCTGAATGTGGCCTGTGGGGGCCCTATCTGAGAAACACTGCCCTAGGAAATGGAGTAAGGGACCCTTCCCTAGGACGTAACTGTGCTTCAAGTTAGGGGCTGTATCACTACAGTATTCATTTGAGGCCTCGGTCTGGAAAACTAGACCAAAAACCATTCTGCACCTCTTCCCCACTCCTCCTAGGATCAGAGACTAAGTGCAGCCTGAAATTGGTGATGTAAGATTGCTTCTCTCATGTCCACCATTAGTACAAAGCAGGCTGGGAAAAATAATAATGGTTGCAATTCACAAGAAAAAGGACTGTGCTGTTCAATTGACCTAAAAAACCAAAACCACAACCACAAACTTGCCTTTCACAAATGCCCTGCTGGGAGTCAATCCCAAACAGCTGCTGAAATTTAGTTTACGTTTCCTTGGTGCATTTCAATATAAAAGCTAGTCGGTTTCACTTGAAGGTTTTCAAAATACTGCAGTTACAAGCAGCAGGGATACAACAAAAACAAACAAAATTTACAGGAGAATTGAAGTTTTGAGAACATTCTGTTCTGGGAGAGATGTCACCTGCCTGGGGGCTCAAGCCTCTACATGAGCATATGTAGGAAAGATCCTTGCAGGGACAGTGTTGCTTAAAATACTGACTATCCATGACTGTGCCAAGGTCATGGTTAACTCTACTCATCCCTTCAGTGCTTCTGTTCTCTCCCTCATTGCCTCTGTTTTTCTGGCTATCAGTAATTGACAAAATCACAAAGGCATATAGATCTCTTGCCAGTCCCCAAACCAAATGGGTATGAACATACAGAATCTTCCTCCTATCCCATGCGGGAAGCTATTGGGATTATAAATCATAGTCGGCAACACACTTTCCCTATAAGAGAAACGTGAACTGCAGCATTAGAGTGGAGACAGACCTTGAGGAAGACTGCTTGCTTCAGGCTATCAGCACTTTGTTACACACAGCGCAAGTTTGTGGGGTTCCATGAAGGAGCTAAAGCAGCCCTTGGCTTCACAATCAGATGTCAGCTAAACATTAAATCCTAGGTTTATTTTTAACCTGGTTTCTCTCCGCCACAGAGATGGAGTTTCAATGATCAACTACGTGCATAATTTTACACAACTGGAAGAGTAGCTTTATGCCCACAATAAGAGCAGTAGTATTTTGTCCTGAGGTAGCAGCCATGGGGGGTTAAAAAAAGTCACATAGCTGAGAACAATCTGAAAAGGGAATTTGGAGCCCATTTCTAGATACATCTGGCTAAAAAAACTGGGAAGGCTCAGATGATGACAGCACTCCATTACACTTAACCTTTCCTCCCCCAGCATCAGCAATCTGCTCTCCCTGTTCATGAGACAAGATGGGTCTCTGGAGTTCCCTTGTTTGTGTACACTCAGAAGCATGCAGGTGGTCCCTGAGGCAGGAGTTCATGTGGAATGAGTTTGTGGGAGCTTCTCGTGGGGAAAGGTTTGATAATATCCTTAACCTCCCGGTAGAAATCAAACCAGCTACCAAGGGGATGCCATCATAGTCCTCAACTGGGTTCACTACGTTAAAGCCAATGAACTCTGACACCACATTACTATAAAGAACTCAAAGATGATGTCACGCTACAATCCACCCAGAAATTTAAGGATACCTTCTCTTTCAAATGTCCTAGCACCAATATAGGTACAACAGTGCATACATCTCCCTATTCTATTCCCATTCTCCCTATCTGAACGTGTTATGTCTCATGTTCTATCTGATCTTGCAGGTTCAATGAGACGCAAAATTGCATAAGTTTGTTTGAGGTCTCACAACGTATGCAATATTTGGAAACATACTACTGCACTGCATCGCAGATTTTCACTAAAATGGACTCCACATTTCCTTTTTATTGGAAAACCTATAAAAGATTCATGGCTCTCGTTACAGTTTATATCTCAGACTGTTGTCTCCATAATAAATCTGGGGGAAAGAGATCTTCAGAGACTCCTTTGCTTATCAACACCATTCATTAAAATGCAGAAATGGACCCAGAGAGGGGAAACTGTGCTGACTCCCAGACCACCTTCTTTCAGCCCACACAGATTCTCCATTACACTGCTGGAGGAGATATTTTCACAGAGCTGTTACTAGACTGCAGCAATATGACCGACTGTACACCTGCAGCCCAGAGAGGGAAGCTGACTGTGGATCACCCAAGTGAAAGTAGAGTGAGTCGCTATTATCAGAAATTCCATGAACAAGTGCAACCCCAACGCCTTTTTCCTCCTGCCTTCCAAGATTAGATTAGTCGCCTCTAATCTACTATAACTACCACAGTTATGAAACGCCTTTCTTCCCAAAATGCTTTATGTGCTATGTGTTCAGCAATCATTCCACCCATTGTTGAACAATTGGGCACAGTGGTTTAGAATGAGAAATTACCACCACCTGATTCAGCTGAAGGTGCAGAGAGAATTTTAAGTCAACAGCAATTCTTCAAAGCAGAATGTGATCAGGACACATGGCTCTCCTGAAAAAGCATTACAGGAGTTTGAACAGCTGAAGGGTTTCAGGACCTTGGTTTTGTATCCTACTGAAAAAACAGCCCCTGAGACAGAACAGTGGCTGCCACCACGAGAAGAAAGCTAGTTCATTACCAGTTTAGAGGGAAAGGTATCACACCGAGATGCCATTTCCTGCATCACCCAGATTTTCTTGGAAAGGCTCGCATTCAAGTACCACCCCAGCTAACACAGCCTATCATATGAGCTGGCAGCTTGAAGTATCACGAGACCTTATTTCTTACCTGCACAGTTGTGACGTTTAGGGGTCCTTAGCTTCCTCAAGCGCCGTTTTTAAAAAACATGCTCATTCTTCCCATGAGAAGCCTTTCACAGTAACCAGGCCATCTTACTGTCATGAACAACAACTTCTGTATAACCTTCCTCCCTCAACTCCACATGACACAGGTCATTGAACTTCTTGCAAATTATTTTCCTTGCACCAGGGCACACTGACCAAGTCACTTACCACTTCTGTACGGTAATGTTCCACAGCTTAATTCTACCCACATGAAGTAACACCGACAAAGGAAACTGTCTATGCACACATTGGATTTACTTCCTTTCACCACCATGCTGTTCCAGCATGTGCCGTGGTTTTGTTAAAGGGTTTCTTTGAAGTCTCTTTTAAACCAGAGCTGTCAACTGAATGGTCTTCATAGGCAAATTAGACTATAGATGTTCCGGCATGCTAACGCCATACTACACATAGGCAGTGGCTACACATGTACCAGTTTGTTCTTGTGATGAGTTCTTGCATCCCCAATGTCAAAGCACACATTATCTGTTTGCAAATGGGCCACCTAGGGATTAAGGCATACAGGGAAATATTCTTTGCATACTGAAAATCAAACTGCAAAATGATCTGTGTTGGATAACTTGATGCAGCATCTAATATAAACAACAAGAACATTTCACTATCCAGAGAAGCCAACTTTTTAATTTTTTATTACTAAAACTTAATTGGCCTTGTAGCCCATCTGGCAATCTGTGAACCATTACCCAGCATTCTTTACATCGAGGCTCACTTATGAGATGCTAATCAGAATTAATCCTCACATAAAAACTGCATAAGAACTCCAGAAACACACACTAGTTTGAAACAGTTTGAAGTTAAAAAAATTAGGTTGCTTAGTAAAGGAAACAGTCAAATAGAAGAGTCATGTACAGGCTGATTCTGTGGATGCTAATGAACACATCAGAAATCCACTGCATTAACTAGGCTTTCAACAATCATGTCTACAATTTTGATAATTAATCTGATTTAGTGCAAGTCCATCACTGAAAAATGCTCCTAAACACATCCATCACGTGTACAGCACCTGATGGCTTTGCCTTATGAATGAGCACCAGGAAAACAAAAAGGAAGAAGTGTAGGAGAGTTTTAAGAAGAATACATTTCTACTGTCCTCCTTATACCACTTCAGGCACCACTCTTTGAAGGAAAGGAAATGTAGCCCTAACACCAACACCACTAATTGCTCAGTGATAACAAAAGACGAGCACCAGTGAGGAAAAGCCAGTAGCCAGGGCTTAATTAGATTCTTTGCTATCTTATGCTGGGTAAAGTTGCTAGAAACTAAAGGGGTCTAGTCACCCAAGACAGGTGCAGGGGCATTAAGTTTCCTGCCACGTGTCCCAATCCACACATCAAGGGATGCCCCCGGCGAACAAGACAGTAATTCACTTCCATGTCCAGTCATTTACTCTCTGTACAGAGGGCATCACTTAAGCACCAGCTAGTGCCACGCATGACCGCAATTTTGGGGGCTGGAGACACCTGTGTGCTAGGACTGAGGCTCAGCCACCCATTTCCCAAAAGCCAAACCGCCATCAAACGATTGACCAATCACCATCTCCATCACCAACCACGCAAGGCATTAGCAACAATAAAAAAAAAGGAAGTGCAGAGGGGTATCATCACAGGACTGGAAGAATATTAAGTCTTATGACCTACAGGAGATACATCTTATTCCCATTTTACACATGAGGAAAGTAGCACAGAAGTCAACTGAGTTGCCCCAACTCCCATCAAATCTTTGGACGCCGCTTACTGAGTCCATCTGGTTGTTACCACTAGACGCTCCACTAACATGAACACTACCTGAGACACAGGAGTGCACAATGCTACAAGCAGGTGAAAAGTTAACAGACACATAGCTTCCTCAACCCGTGTTGTCTTGGTGAAAATAGCAAAGGCTGAGAATTTTGGGCTCTCCACACCAGTGCCTGGTGGAGCTGTCCAAGGTACTCCACAGAGCATGTGGGGGGAGGGTTTTATTTATACAGGACAGCCAAACAGTGTGAAAAAGAAATGAATGAAACAAACACACATTATAACCTTCATAAAGCTTCACAGCAAGGCAAATGGAGGGAGCATCTTACATGGGGAAAAACAAAGATGCTAAAAACGAGAGGGATTTACAGCTATAGGAGACCTACACAGCAAGGGCTGAGATTAATGACCACCACCAAGACAGTCACCTGTGGCCAATGAAGCTGCTTTGTTGAAAATGTGTGAACTAAAGTAAAATCCAGCACCATTCTAGAGCTGCACTGGCTCTGCAGAGCTAACCAGAGGCAAAGGGAATGAAAAAGTCATTTACCAGAGTCTGACTGAATACTCCACAAGCACACCTTCCAAACCCCGTGACATTCACAGGAATGTTTCTCCTGTTGTCTGGGCTACAGTACAACTAGGTAAATACCTTCTGCTTTAGTTGAAACCACAGGGAGGTGCCCACCTCTCTGCCTCACCCCACCACACCAAACTACCCCGTGCAGCACTGAATGGCTGCTGAGTTCCAGGCTCACACGTGGGTGAAAGCCTTCACTCCGACCACAGATTACTTCTTTCACATGCACAACGCTCTGGAACCCACCTTTATCAAAAACTCAGTATAGGAATCTAGAGCAGTCACATTGTGCATCACCTTTATCTGCACCAAAGCCTGCCTGAGAGCACAAGCAACCCCCTCTAAGTGACAGAATCCTGAACTAACCCTAAGACTTCCAGAGCAGTGCTTATCATTTTGGAAGTCCCCTATTAGCAAACACATTATGGTACTTGCCTTTAATGGTCCAGAGTTCACCTTGGAACACCCTCACAGCAAGCCTCTGAACTTCTCAATCCAATCAAGAGTAGACCAGAACCCTACAGCTCCAAGGAGTGAGCGCTATGCTATCTCCATGAGAACGCTCCCACTCAGAACAGAATGGAGGCATTAACCACACGTTGAATGCCGCAGCACCACACTCTGGATATGGTAATTGTAAACTTAGGTATGCCGGTGATTTAACAGTGAACTGCAAAGTCAGGTAAGTTGTGTTACATCCTTTAAGTGGATGTTGAAGGTGAAATATTGTTGGCCCCACTGCCCCCCCCCCGCCCCCCTTTCTAACAGCAGAACCATCATGCCCTGACTTGGCTGATTTTGCAGTAGACTGTAGCAAGATAGTGACAAAGTAGACCCAAGTCTCAGCTGTAGTTTTTTCACTCAACAGATTTTGACTTGGCTTCGCTTCGCTTCCTTCTTTGACTATTAAAACCTATTTATATCACACTAACAAGGTGTAACAACATCTTCTCCCAGCATGCCCTTAGAAGGACAGCAGCTTGGAAGGTTGCTACTTAATCTTTGGGGCAGGAACTGTCTTTTTACAAAGGGGTCCAGGTCCATGACTAGGGCTCCTAGGCACAAACAGCAGCATAAAAACATTTGACCTTGATTTTCCAGTCGGTCAGCCAAGACTTAATGTTTCTGAGCGCTAACATAAGCGGAAAACACTTTCTGGAATCCACTTTGAAGACATCTCTTTAGGCCACAAAAGGAAATTAAGAAATTTCTCTTCTTTGCAGTTCACCTTGAAGAGTCCACCTAAAAAAACTGGCTGCCTGTTTGAGGTTCAACTTTAAAGACTAACCAAAGCCACCAGAAACCTTAGGGATATTTTCAAGTTTTCAACTAGGCAAGTGGAAAGTGGTAAGCCTGTTGTAAGCGCATGCTTTGTTCAAGCTTCCCCGTATCACACAATACAGTGATGAGACTGGGAAACTCAGACACACAACCAGCAGGTTAACACTATTCTCTTGTCTTTATTTAAAACTAGCTTTTACAATTACTCTTAACAGTGAGTGGGATTCTAAACACACAAGTGACAGCCACTAATCCAACTCGGAGTTAAAAGGGACCCTGAGATTTGACTCCCGACCTCATTGAGAGTTTACCAATTGAGGAGCACAACACAGATTTCTTAAAGCATCTCCTCCCTGTCAAGACTCTTAGCATCTGTCTGGAGGAAGCTGGTAGCTCTGATTCACTCTCAGTCAATCTTTGGGGTTCCTCAGTATCTGGGAAGGGGGCATGGATATCTTTTCCACATGCAAGTGAGGAGATACCCTTGTGTGACTCAATGCCAACAGTTTCTGCTTTTTCTGTGAAACCACTTATCCAAAATCGTCTTTCGTGCCACTCTCTTATGCCTGGAAAAGCTTGCCCACTGCTGGTGAAGGCAGGTGAATGTTATTTAGTTGTCATTAAATATGAGAATGAATAATCCAGACGAGCCCTCCATGTTTCCTTACTTTATCTATTGAGGCTGCTGCAGAATCTCCGGCAGCCTGAATCACTGGAGCATCCCAGACTCCAGGACTGCTTGTTATGGAACAGAGCTCCAGTTTGCTGCAGGTTACATGGAGCCCTGAAACACCTTTATGGATGCTGGGCAGAAAGAAGGGGGCCAAAATCCCACACAGCTACTTACCAGGAAGCGGACATCATCAAAGCCATTCAAAAGCAGTTTACTCTCATACTGCTGCAGACCAATGGACTCCAGCCAGTCCCCGACACTCTGCTCCAGCACCCGTGAACCTGAAGAAAGAGGAATCGGCAGACGCTTGAAAAGGGAGAAACTGTTAAGTCGGTAGCAGCGGCACTCTGAGGAAGACAGATGGCATTGCCACATCATAGTCGCTATTGTAAAGAAGCCAAACTATGGCCACAGTACAAGTCAGATGGTAGACAACTCCTCTTGCACACACAGCCCATGGACAATAAGATTCTAGTGCTTCCCACGGACTGAGGCTTTGATCTGTATCTCAGTGATTCTCAAAAACCTCCTGCAAGAGTAAGCTGTTCAGAACCATTCAGGACCATGGCATCACATGCATGGCTTTCTGGGCTCATACACGTTTCTTGGCAGGTACACGAGCAAAGGCCAGCCCCCACACGAATGCTGATCAACTCCTTGGCTCATCTCAGTGGGCAGCCAACTTTCAACCAAGGCATCCCAAGTCACAAGTGCAGGCGCACAGCAATGCAGAGGAAGCGCTCACAAATACATACAGCTGCGCAGGTCCTTGCATCCATGCACCATGCTGCAAAGTGAGCCAGCAAAAAGGGCCATTAATACTGGCAGCGCAAAGCAGCTAGAGAGAAAATACATCTTCATGCAGCCGAGAGAGACACAGACAGACACGGCGGACTTTCAGAAAAGCAGCAGCAGCAGCAGCAGCCGCCGCGAGACTAGAAAACAGCCGTCCACAGGAAGACATGCAAGACAGAAATAAAGCACACAAATGGCAGCAGAAGAAAGGAAGAGTTTATACGTTTTTTCCCCAAACAGTCCCGAAACAGGCAAACCATGGTAATGGGTCCTCCCTGTTATTTTGTTACGAGGAGCGGAAGTGGGAGTGACAGCAAGCCTGGCTTTATAACTCCTGGCTTTGTCATTTTACCACCTAGCAAGAGGCACCACATGCGGGCCAGCTGCTTTGACTGGACTAAGGACCAGATTCAACATCCTACAGCAGATCGACTAACTATACTGCAGCACTGGGTAAGAAAGAGAGAGAGAGTGAGGAATCAGCACATTTTCCATCCAATGCATTCCATCCTGCCAGGTGTTCTGCACGGGCTTGGCTCTGCCCACCCTTCATTTTTCTCATCTCAACGCAGATGCTGACGACAGGCCCTCCATCAGATAGGAAGCAGTTCTGACGAAGGGGATGTTTCAGTTCCTTTCTCCATAACCAAGCCAAAATCAAAAGGAAACCAAACACACATCCCCACACGCTCCCCTCTTCCTACAGAGGCTCAAGTCCATGACACGCCCTGGCACCTCTTTCAGAGACTCAATGCATGAGAAACTCATTCTTCAAATGCCCTACGGCAACCACATGGACAAATGCTCCCTTCCCCCGCTCTGAGAACAGAGTCCAGGAACTCAATACTTTCCTCTAGCAAAACTTGAGACAGTAGATGTGCCAAGGAAAGGAAAGTTCGGAGACGACCTTTGCATTCCACTCTGAGGATCTGGTATGTGCAACATGCAGAATTTCTCCGGTTTCCTAGCACGTTGGTCTTTCAAGGGCGCACACAAAATAATGACCAAAGAAGCAGGAGTTCTTGCTTTCAACCTTCTCATCAACTGAAGTCATTCTGCACATTTTAAGCCATCCTTTCCCTCCCCAGCCCACAGCAACACCTGCAGAACATAAAGCTCACTGTGTTATTTGAAAGATCTGGAGACAGCGATCCTACTGCCGTGCCGGTCCACAGAACAGCTTCTCTGCTAAGCAAGCCGTGGTCAATACACGTTACAGAGCTGGCCAGCCTTTCCGGGGCACACTGCAGCACCAGAGATGCAGAGCTCAAGGAAGGTTTCCACCTCCCCTGCCTACTGCAGCCTGAGCAAAGGGCCAGCATGTAACCCTGGAATTTAAGAAGCAGGCTCCTGCTTGTCCAGCAACTCCTTTCCTTCCCTACAATCAATTCATTACTGGTCTGTAAGCAGCCAGACAGCTGTGGTCCTGTAGCTTTGCAGAGAGCTGCAGCACAGTGCTTTGTCTGAAGGCAGTGAGCTCCACGCTTGCTGTTCCACTCCCAGTCCTGTCTCTTGCGCTCACACAGGCTTCTCCCTCCCATTCCCTCATCATCCCACCCCTCCCTGCATTTCCAGCTAATCTATCAGCACTGATCAGACTTCAGTACAGAAAAGTGGTGGGGCAAACAGCAGCTTTACAATCGTCAAGTCCAAATTGCCGACTCTTCAACTTCAACATTTACTCAACGATGAGCGACATGGCTTGGTTTTCGAAGAATAATGTTACAGGTTTGCTTTGACAGCTTGAAGCAATTTGCAATTTGCTCAGAATCTGTGTCTCAGGAGAAAGGTATAGAAATTTCCTACTGCCTTAACACAAGTGCGCCTGGAAAGAGTTGGGGATCAGTAAGCCCAGCTGAGCTGTGTCAGCTCCTTCCTTTGACTTTTTAAAATGTTTAATCAGCCTTCATTACAAACATATCTGCTTTTAACAGGGAAAAATCTGGAGTGACAGTAAACCCTTGAAATGACTGATATGTCAGCAAAACTAGTCAGGAAGGATTTGGAGAGGGTGGATTTTCTGTACTGAACACGGGGAGGAGGGATTCCAGAGGTCAAACCTCTGAAGTCTCCCAGTGTTCTTTGCAGAGGCATAAGGCGCCCTTGCAAAATTTATGTCTGCATATTATAGGGGAAGGAGAGAAAATAAACCCTCTTCATTACGCTGTGGGGCCACAGATGTAACAAGTCTGATCACAACTTCAGTATAAAGACAAGCGGAAAGAGCCCAAGCCCTAAAACTAACTTGTGCCACCAGCACCCCAAGCCTAATAAAATTGTAGGTGGGACTATAATTTCTGCTGAGTCTGGCCTGGTTTTCTGTCATACTAAAACAAGAGTAGATAGACTAATTATTTTTCTGATGACATTCTCTCTCTAGGAATGCTAAGAAAAAAACAGGAGCAAGCAGCGAAATTCCAGCTACAGCATAATTTTCTCAGGTAATGCAACACACTTTAAAAGTGTATAACAGTATTAGAGCTGAGTGAGTCCCCAGAAGAGGCCAGTTATGGAAGAATAGCTCTGATGTAACAGAACAGGGCAGTGGTTATGTAAGTGCTGACGAGGAGCTTGACGCCACGCACAGAAAGCTATGGTCCAAGCCCCAAATGATTTCTTCAGAATAGACTACTTATGCCTGGGGTCTGACAGGGCTTGTCTGGATTTGAACACATGACAGATTTATGTTACAATAAAGGGATGCAAGAAAAATGAAAAGCTGGACCCATTTTTCACTGAAGTCAGACAGTTCAGAAGCAAGATGAACAGGAAAGAGGATCAAATTTTAACCAGTACAATTTCCACTGGAAGGAGGATGGCATAGGGTTTTGAAGGGCTTGACTATTACCAAAATGCCCGTAAATCTCTCATAGTGGACTACAAGTCAACACACACACATTAAACAGGATGCATGGGCAAAGAAGTCTAAATAAATTAGTCATTAGTTCTGTCTGATGCAGACAATATAGCCAGGGTTGAGCATTATTGGGATTAAAACTGATTAGTCAAATACGGAATGCTAATGAGCCTCCCTCTTTGTCCATTAAAATGCCATCCACATTTCAAGCTTATGTCTCCAGTTAACTGCAGTTAACTCAGGGAGGCTCGAAAGCATTCCCCGTCCAGCTCACAAAGCCTGCCTGCAGCAGGCTGATTGATTGCGCAGAGACCTCACATCTTCTCTGGCTTGGAAAGAGAAACACTGCCTGACATGTTTCTGTAAACCGGCAAGTGTCACACAGGTCTCAGCTTTCACCGTCAGCACCCAGAGCTGCTGTGGGCTGAGAAGCTGCAGTGGGGAGGGCTGGGGTTCCATTGAGGAAGCCATTCCAACCTCGACCCAAACTCCTGACATTTTTTCATTTTCAACACATGGAGAAGGCAAAGTCTTGAGTGGAAGAAATGTTCAAGAGTAGACTGTTGAAACAAACGCATGCAAGACTGTGTAATGCACACCAGCTTCTACAGGGATACAGACTGCAGGCTAAGTTGTTGAAGCCATGCAAAGCTTTTTGTTCCCTGCCCAGAAAGCTACTTTAAGATGGAACTGGGGGGGAGAATATATTGTTCTTTAAGAGATGTGATCTCCTGATCATTCAAGCCATTGAGAAGCACCTGCACAAGTAAATCAATTAATACATTTCAACTGGACAGTAGGGTTTTCCCCCTAATCTACAAGACCCCACCTTTGAGATCCAGCCAAGAAGTAGATTGAAAAGAATAGGACACCCTCCACAAAACCCACTGGGAAACTAGAAGTCTGACTCTGTTGATTGAGCAGTAAGTTCTAGCCCATATACTACAAGGAACAAAAGAGCCAGCTCTCTATCTTTGGTACCAGGGGCCATAGTTATCTTAGTAGCTGCATAACAAACAAGGTGTCCTGTGGCATTTTTAAAGACTAACAAATTTATTTATCACATGAGCTGTCATGGGAGAAAAACTTATTAGTCTTTACAAGTGCCACTAGACTCCTTGCTTGTTTTGCTGAACTAGATGAACACAGCTAGGCCCTTAGAACTTAGTATCTTCCTCACAACACCCTTGTGAGGCAAGGCAGGCCTGTTAGCTCCATTTTACAGCTGGGGAACTGAGGCTGCGAGGCTTAGCCAACTGCACTAGGTCACAGAGTCTGTGGAATAGCAGAAATTTGAACCCAGGTCTCTCATGCCTTAGGTTAGTGTCCAACAACTGCACCATCATTCCTTCCTGTTGGACTGTATCTTCCTTCTCTCTTCAAAATAAGGCAGATAATTAACAGCAACACAGCTTGAAAAGCAGTGACTCAGAACAAAAGTAATTCAACAGCAGCTCACCAGGTAGGGGCCAACTTGCGTTGCTTTCCAGAGTGCAACACTCGGAGGTCTGATTACAGATACTCTCCCTGAATGCCATCTGCTCTGGGAAAAGTGACATATCAGGAACACCATGCCATGGTCTCTGCACAGGTGAGATGGGCTGCATCATGCATACAGCTCAGCAAATAAACTGCACAAAGGTCAAACTAAAATAGAGAATCAAGTGCATATCCAAGAGAGCAGCACTCGTACCTCCTGACAATGCGTTCTGTAGGTGTCAACTCAAATTCATTTGGGGGGGGGGGATGGGTGGGAGGGGAAGGAGGAATGGGGGGAACAAAAGACGACAGTGACTACTCAAAAGAGTGCTTCCGCTCCCCATCTGTGTCTCTAGACCAGCTGCTCTACAGAGGACCTGAAGGAACTCTGTAATACAGAATAGCTTACAAAAAAGCGTACGGCTTAAGAATAAAGCAGCTGTATGTCTCAGCCCATTTCTGAAAAAACAAGTGTTCATTTTACCAAAATCTCCCTGTGCAAACGCTGAACCTAAAATGGAATCCTGCTGCTCAAACATCTTCATTAATGATGTCAATCAGACACCGCTATGGCTACAAACCATCCTATGAAAGGGGAGGTTATCAAAGGAAGATGTTAACTGGTTGCCATAAAACCAGACCAAACACACATCCTATTTCAGTGCACACACACCGAAGAGCTATTCAACTCAAGAGACAAGTCCTCATCAGTAAGCAAAGGATCTACGGCAGAAACAGGTTCGACTCCCACTGGGAAGACAAAACAGGCATCTCCTTACCAAAGCAAAACTCAAGTGGTAAGACGCAACAAGTTAACGATTAGTGTGGCAGAAGGGAACTACAGACAGAGATGCGTATCAGCATCTTATTGAAGACAAGATGCTGTTCCACCACAGCACTTTAAATGCAGCAATTTGGGCTTGAAAAAATTAAGACAATGAGATTTCTCCCTGTGAAGTCCCTATGGCTTTCTCAAGCATCACCGCTCCAGAACACCAGTGCAGAAGCAAACAGAAACTTTCACTAGCCCCCCCTTTGGCTTCTCCTGGTTCAAGGCAGAAAGCAGGGAATTAACATTAGGGAGCGCTACAGGGGAAGAGAAAAAAGTCTCTGACAGAAGGAAATCTGCTTAGGTTCTGTTGGAGCCATGAAGTACTATTATTTTCCTTCCCTTTCTGCTCCTGAATTTGACTGACAAACAAACAGTGTCTTTGAGCCTGATCTTTGAACAAAATTGGGGAGGCTCCTGAGAACAGCTTGTAAAGCAAGGGTCTCAAACTCAAGTCACCACAAGGGCTGCATGAGGACTAGTACGCCAGCCTGAAGGCCACACCACTGAAACCTTTTCATACAAAATACTGCAAATATCAGTAATGACAGTGCCATTGCGGGCCGCAGGAAATAGCTTTAGGGGCCATATATGGCCAATGGGCCGCATGTTTGAGACCCCTGCTGTAAAGCGTCAAATGTATGAGAAGAGGCCATGGCCATGCATTTTGGCCTGCAACTGGCATCATCTTAGGGGTCTCAAACTCAAATTTACCACAAGGGCCGTATGAGGACTACTACGTTAGCCTGAGGCCTGCGCCACTGAAACCTTTTCATACAACAATATTGCAAAATATCAGTAACTATAGTGTTGCTGCGGGCCACAGGAAATAACTTTAGGGACCATGTGTGGATTGCCAGTTTGAGACCCCTGTCTTAAATTCTGCCTATAAAGCACTTATCTCATGGAAACTTTCCCATGCATCTCTGCCCTCTCTGAATTATTCTTCCATCAAAGTGTGAAATCACACAAAGATCAGGTGCCTGCTAGGAGACCTACGTAGGTCTTTTTAAAAGCTTCTACTTCAAGGCATCCAGAAATGTTATTCCTGGACATAATCTGTGGAATATTTACAGAAGCCCAGAAGAGACCCCAAAGCGAGACAATAAGGAAGTTTCTTCGCAGCAGTTCCAGGGGGGTAGCTGTGTTAGTCTGTAGATAGCACAAGCAACCAAAGTCCTGTGGCACCTTTAAGACTAACAGATTTCTTCACGCATAAGCTTTCATGGGTTGCAACCCACTTCAGACATCTGACCTAGCCTGGGCTTTCTTTGAAGACTGCCAACTCTGGTTGTAAATTAGGCAGCATGTCAGGGTAAGCCAAGGCTCAGTTTCTTGCTGAAGGGCTGAAGTTCTATCTCTGCAGCCCTCCCTCTCACCACCCAATGCCTGTGTAAAAGGAGATTACATATAACACAACTGAACCGGAAATCCTACATGAAAAGTGGACAGGCCACTAAACTCAGGACACAGACAGATGCAGTAGTGCCGCACAGAGCAAAGCTGTGAAACAGGACTTCAGATCCTTGTCCTCTCCATTTTCCTTTCTGGGTGCAAAGGCAGGTTTAGCAAGCTGTTCACAAGAATGGACTCGCCATTACATCAGGCCTCAAATACAGTACAACAGATGAACACAGTACCTGAGATCCTCTGCTGTTCCTGAGAAAAGTCAATGCCTTCGCCAATGGAGCTCATGATTTTCTCAATCTGAAAATATAAAAATAGGACATTGCCACAATATTTTTCAAGTGTCAGCACGAAGCATTAGCGGCCACCTTGGAGCTTGTCCCCATACAGCTGCTGATCATTCTCAGGTGACAGGGAAGGTAAGAACCCCACCAACTCATAATGGTCTGTCGTTAATGTGGTTTGGAAAGCAGATTTTCTTATGAATGAATGGATCTAAGCAAGAGGTAGGGCAGGCTTGGGACTCACACATTCACAGTCCCCAGCTGCTGTCAACACCCTGTGAAAAGACATCTAGTTCTCTGCATCACCAGAAGCAAGTCACCAGATTCCTCTGTGGAGTACTCTCTTCTACTGCAAAAAGAAGTGGACTCAAAAACCTAGTTCACACCTGACAAACATGCAACCCCTCCTTCACCAATGGCAAAGAAAACCCTAGAAATGAAGTTCATGATAACACTTTTGTGGCATGAAGCATCTGTGCTTCACTTGGGCCTCTGTTCCTTGACTACCTTCCTCTGCCTCACTAGCCCGAAAAAGGCACACCATGTTCTCAATCTCTTCTATTGACAGCAGAGACGGTCAGCCACTGGGGGCTCTAAAGTAGATAGCTAGGGAAAGCAGCAGCATTCTGGGACAAACACTAACAGACTGGAAGACAGAGGAACACAGCTCAGAGGCCATAGCTCCAGGCAAATCCCATGCAGTTTACAATTGTTGTCAAAGGAAAACTGGAAAAAATATTAATTGCCAGGGAATCTCAATCTCCTCACCACCTTCTTCTTGGACTGGATTTCACCATCAAATTTAGCCCCAAATTCAGGTTTTTCAAGTCAGGATTTTTACAGAAGCTAAAATGACCAAATGACATTTTACTATGATTTTTCTTAAATGCCAGTAGAAAACTTCCCTAGGATGTGGGGCATGGGGAACGACTCCCATGGTACTAGCGAGGCTAATTTGAATGTCTATGTTTAGAAACTCGGGAAGATATAAACCAATAATGAAACTTGGAATTGTTGGTTTTTCCTATTTAACACATTCATAACATATATAAGAAAAAGTAATTAAAATATGATTTTTACCTCATCATTACAACCTGCTATTGTCTCATGAAGAGCCATAGGAGGCTCAGATTCCTTTCAAGATACAAATTCCTAACCCAAGTTTTTGCCTACAACACATGCAGAAAAATCTCTTGGGGCCAGGGCTTTACTTTTGAGTGGTTTCTGGTCACAACTCATAAATGTGTCTTCTGAGATTTTTTTTTGATGCAATTGGTCTTGGATGGGAGGCAAATGGTCACAGACATGCTACAACAGTCAAGACAATTCACGGAATTTATTTGGATCTTAAGGAATCATTTGGGGGAAGTTCCTTCGTAGGGGCACGCAAGGTTCTGACTGTCTTTGGACTTGCCCACTGGCTTTAGAGAAACCATCTACTTCCACCTGTCGTTTGCAAAAGCTGCTGAGCTTGCTAACCCAGAGCATTCATGCCCAGAGGAATTGAGAATTTGAGAGCTTCCCAACAGCCTAAGGGAACGGTGCCCAACTTCTAATGAAAGTCAGTAGGAACAGGGTGCTTAATGCCCTCAGGCTTCTCCAAAAACCCTAGTCAGGAAGGACTTCCACCAAGTTACATCTCTAATCCAATCCTTCCACGTATACATAGTGGATGGGGCAATTCACCTGCCACCTTATATCTTTATGTCAGAAAGAGGCATCTTGCAATCAATTGAAGACAAGACTTTTTTAGGGTGAGAGGACTGACTGCCCGTAGATGCCATAGTGATGGGTATTTCCAAATTGCCAGAGATAACCAGAACTATTTTACTGAGGGCTTTGACAACCAGTTTGAGATATAAGCTGATAAAAGAACCAGGGAAGAAGGAATTGAAATACTTTCTCTCCCCATCGCCCATACAGTCACCCTTTTCCCTACAGGGTCACTGAAATCTAATGCTGGGCTTTCAAAGCACCCTCGGACAGACAGACTTAACAGACAACTTCAGATGCCTACCTACAAAGCTCCTTTTGCCAAACCCAGACAGTGAATATTTACTGCCTTTCTTCCCCCAATACCACAAAAAGGGCTGCCTAACATTCAGCTGGTGAGAACTGTTCTGACCCAGGCTGTCAAAAGATCACAGATCATAGCAGGTCCAATATTAAGACAAGTCAGGTGAACAGTTTAACACCAGCTACATATGCCAAGGTTAACACAGCCCACCATTGATCTGTATTGTCCCAAAAGCAACAGAGCCAGGTGGAGGAATCAGCCAGTCTAAACATGGTAGTCTGGTACAAGAAAGTTTTGATTTATAGAAGACAAACTCATGTACATCTTCAGTCAGAAATACAGACTATTTGTTCAAGCGTCTGAGTCTTCCATTCATTACCATAGACTGAAGGACTCCTGTAAAAAGATCCGACTGGCAGAAGACGTAAGGGTGGCGGGAGGGCAAATATCCATACTGATTTTGTTGGAAAGCCCTTTAAAAAGCCCAGCACAAAAACAAGCACATAGCAGACAGTGCACTTCATCTTGGTGCATTGTGATCTCTGGAGTCTTTTCTCCAGATAAAAATTACAGAACTGCTCATCATGCCATTTGATCTCGCTATTAAGGCTCAAGACATTTTCGTTCAATAGGAAGACCTGGAAACAGCTTAAAACGGATAGAGGAAGATCTCATTTCTTCAGCTACCCAACAGCCTCCACTTTAAATCAGCGCTGAAGTATTGCCACAATCGGCATGTGGGATCCGCTAAACTGGAGCCTATTAGGAAGAAAAAACCCTGTGGTTTAAAAGCCAGCTTGCTACCTCCTGAGACTGTCAAAGGCAACATTCAACTGATGCCTCTTCTAAGTCTGCAGCTTCTAACTTTTTCTTTAGCTAGAGATGGAGAACAAACGCCCTCTTTCTTCCTCTGTGTATCCACATTGCTCCACAATCTCACCTTTTGCTTAAAAGCTCCATTTCTAGCCATCCCTCACAGTTGTGACAAAAACCTTGAAAATCTGGAAGTTGGCACCAATATAGCTTGAGTGTGCTCACAGCCTGCAACACGCAGATGTGAATTGCTCCACACTCCTCAACAAGACATTGACTGAAAAAAAAGCTAACTGAAGTGTATGTGTTAACATCTTCACTGCTGTTCATTTCAGCAGGAACACCTCTTAACTTGCTCACCTGGCACTACCACCTGTTACTTTTTGTGCCACATCCCCGGCTAAGAAATCTTGAACCTGTCACGGTGCACTTACCTATTGTTGATAATGAAATCTGGACTACAGAAAGAAAAAGTGTGGGGATGTTGTAAGACAAGTAGATCATCCAAAGAAACACGGCAGCTATTGTGCTGAGTGCCTCAGTTAGTCACCTTCCATATTTAATAATTCAAACTTCCATTTTTTTTGTTGTAGAAGAAAAACTACTGCAAGGTCTCCAGACTGCTGCCACAGAATCCAGAGACCTTGCTGCAGAATTTGGGTCCAGTTTGCCATGCAACACATGGGGCTTGGATAGATTTTTAACTCACTACTGCCATAGAGCTCCAAAAACTTAAGGGCATTAAGCCCCACAACTGACAGCTAACATCAGAAGAGAATTTCAGCTAAAAAGGTTATTAAAAGAAATAAATAACTGATAGGATAAATATTTGGCTGAGGCAGCATACTGAAAGTCATGCTACATAGCCAGTAGAGAACACACACTAGATGCTGAAGATACAACTTGCTCTCTCAGTGGTTACTGGCTTCCGACAGTGCACTACCTTAAAAGAGTGTGAGTAAAGGCATCTTTCTGTGTGAATGGCAACATGAGTCAAGTACAGATTAGTGTCCGGCTATGGACACAGTCCTAAATGTGACCATTCAGTGTTGGTGTCCCCAGACAACGAGGGAAAGCCCCTTCACTGGGCATGGTACACACTACTGGCACATCCAGGACAGTGCACTCCTCTTTGAAGGCTAGACATGGAATAGAGCATCCCTTGGTCCGCTTGGAGGCAATATGCCACAGCCCAGTCCAGCTAGCTAGCTCTGACGTATCATCTCCACTCTCCTGCCTTGACAGACAGAAAGCTGCAGCACCTATTTTAACACTTGCACTGATTTTTCTCTGCAGAGCCAATATCAGTTTAGAGCCAGCCAACCCATTTATTCAGAGCCCATGGAGAGGGCCAAACAGAGGTGCATTAACAAGTCATTGGCTCTTTTCTCATCTCAACAAGGAGACAGTCTTAGGCAAGTCAGGCTGTCAGCACTGAGTCATTTGCATTCATGTGGTAGGGAAACTTCACTCTAAGAGCAGAGAGGCAAGCAGGGATCTGTTAACATGACATTGAACCTGCCACCAAGGCTTGTCACCCTCTGCTGGAGTTTTCCAGCAGAGCTTAAATAAAATTGAACCAGTGGTTAAAGAGCCCCAAGAGCTGTAATCCACACAGGCCTGGGAATTTTGTGCTCAACCCCCACTTCCAGCAATCAGTGATTCCCAAGGATATGTCAAGGTTACCCCAACAGAAACGTATGCTAGTGATCTGAAGAGCCACGGCTGTTCTAGTTGCTGAGATCTACGGGAGCCTAGGCTATGATATCCAAACTGGTTTGCAAAGCAACCCCATTGCCAGGAAAATGGACAATCAAAATACATAGCTGCTTTTGACATCACGATCAGCCCTGCTGTTCCGTAATGCCAGCCACCACATGCACCTCTTACAATCACAATCAAAACATAAAATCTTCTCCCTGCAGGATACAGGCCTTACAAAAATCACTCCGTTTACCGTAAATGTACATTTCCCTCAGGCAAGACAGAGCACGCATGGCCTGCTGGAGGGATACATTTTGTGCATGCTAACTAGAAACGCTTCAACCACTCCTAACAGACACAATAAACTGAACTGCCAGCTCATTTAAAATTCCCATAAGGCACTCTCCTGCCTCTCCAACCTCACCCCATCCACCAGCCTTTCCCAAGGAGACTACTACTAGGAAATCAATACCTTCAGGACCAATCAGGTGTTCCTGGCAAGCAGTCCCAAGGTCAGTGGTTCTCTACCTTTTGGTGGTCGTGACACAGTTGGTGGCATGTTGTGACCCTACAGGATATACCAGCCCACCCCCATCCCCAGGCCTAATCCAGCCATCTCTCCACAACACACTTATTGCTGTATGGCAATGCAATAATGCGTCCCAACACAGTGGTTGAGAACCACTGCCCTAGGTTTAATGTTTTTCTGGGCCACAGAAAGATTGCTTCTACAGCAATAGCTAACAAGACAGACAATTGGCATTTTGGAGGGTCTTGTTAGCAGTTTTAAATATTTTCTCCTCTTGAAAATGTTTCATTTCAGCATTTGTAAAGCCAGGCAAGGACACTGCAAACTGGTAAGATGAGAGTCAGACACTGCACAGGCACCTCTGCTCTCATGCACCTCTACCAAGAAACCTCAATCCTGCAGTGCCCTCATGATTCCAATCCTGGTCATCTTGAACAGGGACTGCACATTGCCCCAGTCTGTGGGCAGTTTGCAGTGAGTGCATCGCACGTACCAGGCGCTGGTGAGAGATCCACACCATCAGTCTTTTCACTTAGTCAGGATTTAGAACCCCATGCTCTAGATGTCAATTTCATTTAAATCCTTCTCTGCTGCCCAGAAGTACTCCAGAAGTTCCTCCTGTTGGCAGGAAATTGCAGGGGGTGACTCAGAAGTCATTTGGACACTGCTGATGACAGTCCAGATGCATAAGTCCTACTGACAGAACTAAACACCAGTCTCATGTAAACTGCTCTATCACCACTGCCTGAGAACACCATCTCAATGTTAAAAGCCAACAGTCACGCGTTCAAAACTGCACTGCAAATCCGTCCCATGTTCATTCCTCTAGTCCTGTAGATTGGTTGCTGAAACTAAAAAACAGGACGGATAATTAGTTGGGCAGATCACCATGGGTGTAAACACTTACGGTTGGGGAGGCACTGGGAATCAGCTGGGCACTTAGAAGACGACCTCCAAGTTTAAGGCACAGAGGCAGACCATAACATCACCACCTCCTCAGCAGCCATCAGACAACTAAAAAACCTTCAAATCATTTTGGCATCACGCACTAGGAAACAGGAAAGTTGAGCCAAGAAGGCAGAGCAGCTCTTCTTGTGGAAGCTCTTCCTCCTTACCTTCGGTGACTAGACAGGATTAAAGATAAATGGTGACACTTTTGCTAGAACATGTTTAAGGGTCCAAAGGAGAGTGTTGGCTATTTAACATCTGCCTCTCTACTGCACCCATGCTACCAGGTCCTCCTGAAGACTCTTTAATGTCTGGTTCTTTCCTAGCTTATTTGCTTCTTTGTGGCTAGCATATGATACCACTTCACAAGCTTGGCAAAACCCAGGTGCAAGATTGCCATGGCAACCAGAGTCTGTGGTCCAGTGCCTAGCTCCATTGCAGAAATGCTGCAGAGGAGCGCCCTCTGGTGACCAAAATTAAAACTACTGGCACCCAGCTGGAAGCCAATTTTGTTGAGCCCTGCATCTAGTACTCGAATCTTGGAGATTTCAGTGGAAAAGATAAATCCTATCTGGCTAACTTCCTCCACTTGTAACCCTTTTTTGGTTTCCCTGTGGCCTCTCTAGGTCAGTGCCTGCAGTATCAGCCGAGAAGCCTGACAGGTCCAAGTCAGGTCAGGGCAAGCCCAGTATCAGCCCATACCCACTGGTGACTCCAGAGGGGTTAAAAAAAAAAAAGGGCAGCACAAAGTTGCTTTTATTCTGTTATTAGACCCTAAAGTTTATTAACAAACGTGCAAAAATAAATAGCCCTTCCTGTCTCTGCCATATGCATAGGATTAGTGAATTATGACGACACCCTCAAGCACCAGCATAATTAAGGATCTATTGGGATTTCCATTATAAATCCTTATCATTCAAGGTTTACAAATACAAAATTTGTGTACAAAATTCCCCCAGCTCAAAGTTGGACAAGCACAGTCTATTCATGAAAGCCACATGCAAATTTGGTTTAAAACGACTTCATCATTTTAAACATCCATAGCTGCAAACAAGTGACAAGCGCTAGGAACTTCATTGTTTTTAATCTCTTGTAACTGACCAACAGAATGGCTCGTTTTTAAAACTAAGTGTCTCTACTTCAGACAAGTGCTTAACTTCTGACAATTAAATAATTTCTTTTTGAGGGTCATATTTCAAACTGCAACAGGGCATCTGCAGAGTACACATAATTGGATAATTTGTTATTTCCAGTTGTATGGATTTTCTGCTAGCTATCGTCAAGCCAGAATTATTTTGGGGATGGTGAGACGGAAGTGAAACAAGACCACCAAAAAACACTTTAGGGACATGGATGTCTTTTTGGCTTGCAGGTGAAGTGTATTCAGCTCCGCAAGGGATGCCTCACGACGACTCATCTGTTTGATCCAGAACAGCCGGAAGTAGCTGATTCACTGTATACAGCGAGCCCTTCAGTACAGTAGGCTGCTGCGTACCAAGTTGCAATGGTTCTGCAGTCATCTGGGTGGGTTACTATTATGTAAGGGAGCTGAATACAAGGAACCGTGATTGTGGGACCAGATGACAACTGTGAAATCTTCAGCTGAGTTTCTTAAATCATAGAATCTGAGGGTTAGAAGGGACCTCAGGACGTCATCTAGTCCAAGCCCCTGCCAAAAAAGCAGGACCACTCTCACTAAATTATCCCAGCCAGGGTTTTGTCTAATCGAGCCTTAAAAGTCTCCAAAGATGGAGATACCACCACTTCCCTAGGCAACCCATTCCAAAGCTTCACCACTCTGTTAATTCAAACAGTTTTTCCTAATATCCAACCTTGACCTCCCCAGCTGCAACTTGAAACCATTGCTCCTTGTTCTGTCCTCTGTTACTATTGAGAACAACCAAGCTCCGTCCTCCTTGGAGCATCCCTTCAAATAGCTGAAGGTTGCTCAAATCCCCCCTCAGTCTTCTCTTCCGCAGGCTAAATAAACCTAGTTCCTTCAGTCTCTCTTCATAGGTCTTGTGATCCAGCCCCTTGATCATTTTTGTTGCTATGTGCTAGACTCTAATTTGTCCACATCCTTTTTGTAGTGGGGAGCCCAAAACTGGACACAGTATTCCAGATGCAGCCTCATCAGTGCCGAATAGAGGGGAACGATCACATCCCTTCATCTGCTGACAACACTTGTACTAATGCAGCCCAATATGCCATTAGCCTTTTTGGCAGCAAGAGTACACTGCTGACTCATACCCAGCTTTCACTCCTCCATGACCCCCAGGACCTTTACTACAGTGCTGCTACTTAGCTGATTGCTCAGCCTGTAGCAGTGCATGGGGTTTTTCCATCCTAAGTGAAGGACTTTGCCCTTGTTGAACCTCACGAGATTGCTATTGGCCCACTGCTCCAATTTGTCTAGGTCTCCCTGAATCCTGTCCCTGCCCTCCAGCGTGTCTGCCGTTCCTCCCAGCTTGGTGCCACCACAAGCTTACTGAGTGTGCAGTCTATCCCATCATCCAGATCATTAATGAACATGTTGAACAGAACCAGCCCCAGGACCAACCCCTGGGGCACACCACTTGTTACTGTTTGCCAACTGGACATGGAGCCATTGATTCCTACACGCTGAAACTGTTGATCTAGTCAGTTCTCTATCCACCTTACAGTCCACACATCCAGCCCATTCTTCCTTAACTTGCTGACAAGAATGCTGTGGGAAACCATTATCAAAAGCCTTGCTAAAGTCGAGCTATATCACATCAATGGCTCTTCCTGCATCCACAAAGCCAGGCATCTAATCATAGAAGGCAATTAGGTTGGTCAGGCACGATTTACCCTCGGTGAATCCATGCTGACGGTTCCTGATCACTCTATTTTCTTCCAAGCGTTTCATGATGGATTCTTTGAGAACCTGCTCCATGAATTTTCCAGGGATTGACGTGAGGCTCACAGGCCTCTAATTCCCTAAATCTACTTTTTCCCTTTCTTGAAGATAGGCACTATGTTTGCTTTTTTCCAGTCCTTCGACACCTCCCCCTTTCGCCACGAGTTTTCAAAGATAACGGCCAGCAGTACTGCTATCTCATCAGCCAACTCCCTCAGCACCCTCAGATGCAGTTCGTCGGGCCCCATGGACTTGTGCACATCCAGCTTCCTTAAGTAGTCCCTAATGCTAAATTAGAAACAATACCTCAAGACTCAAGTAGCTTCTCTTTATCACTCAACCCACCCACAGAGCTAGAAATCAGTAAGGGACAATTCTGTCCCCTTAATTGACAGCTTGCTACTATTCTAGAGGCTGCTCAAAGGGGGGTGGGAACCATCTACCATGCTTTGACTCTTCCACCTCTGATGGGTTTAAAGAGGAAATTTTTACATCACAACTGAATACGGACCTCCAGTCAGAGCCCTGGCATCATCCACATACTGAACCACTGATCCAAGTTATTTTACAGATAAGCAAGAAAAAGCAGAGAGGTCTGTGCCCTGTGCACAGCATTTGTCCACTAGTTCTGACATCCATATATTGAGAAACAGAGCCAGAAATTCATTGCCAAAATTTAGTGGCAAAATGGAATTCGGCATGGAAAACTGAAATGTACTCAACCCAGACAATGAGAATTTAGTTTTGACACTTAAGTACAAGGGTGAACAGCTTCTTACAAAGGTGATTTAATTCTGTGACAGCTGCAGACTGCTATATGTATATATGCCTGTACACAAAACTGGTACGTTGCAGTTACAGAATGATCAAAAAATATTCCCAACAGGCAAGCTAGGGAAGTTGCTGTAGATTAAGTTTCCTGACTTCAGCATGTCTATGATAATCATTCTTAATGATGCCTTAATATAGAATCCCCCGATAACTAAACATCAAGAAACCATGGGAAATCAGATTTACTTATTTACATTTATTAGCTCTCTCTCCCAAGCACTTGTGTATTACAATATTCTTTAAACACCAACAGTTTAAGAAAATGGCTGTAAATGGCAGTAGCTGCAATTTCCACATACTTTGCAGCTCCAATGCAGTAGTCTAACCTCCAAATGACCACGTCCAAACCCTAAAAGGCTGCAACTTTTTCCCCAGGACTCAGCAGGAAGCATGCTTGGCAATAATCTGTTCCTAGTGTATAGAGGGACAGCAAAAGTAATCCAGGAAGGCCTCTGGGCTAATTTGCATTAGGCTGCAGGCACCGTTCTTTGTTTCCTCTGGTTCCTTCCCCATCCAATAAACACTGGAGTCTAGTCCTGTCTCATTCGAGTCCTGGCCAGTTTACCCAGTGAAATCAGGACATAGATGGGTAAGCTGCATCCACAAAAAGACACAGCTGGGCATCCATTATAATATAGAGACCATAATTCATACTACCTTACTGAGCTGGAAGGGTAGCAAGAGAGAATCTGGCTGAACCTCACCTGAGCATGCCCTTGAAACAGCATCCCACAGTATCCTCTGGGATCTCTGAAGAAAGCTCTGAAGCCACAGAAGAGCAACTGTTAACAGATACAGATATCCCCTCAAGGTCAACAGTATCAAAGAAAGCTGATAGATCAGCATTGACAGTTGTTTTTCTAGCACCACCAGAAGGAACTAACAGCATATGTTCAGCTTCTATACTTATATATTTAGTCCTTAAAACAAACAGAGGGATCAAGAGATTTAAGAATGTTGTTATTCATTTGTCACCATCTTCTCTCAAGTCCAAAACGGACATCCAAGTTGGGTGACTACATACATCACTCTGGGATTTTATCTGTTTATAATGCTTGGCTTAGGTCATCAGAGGAACAATTTCATGGAATTACAGCCCCGTAAATCTCAGAACAAACAGGTAACTACATATACATAATATAGTATGCTCCGCTATTATCGACTTGGCAGGACTAATACTGAAGCCTGAAAATTTAATATTGTTTTTATTAATCCAGAGAGAAGATATAAAAACCATTTAGTTGTCCAACAGCAAATTAAGCACAGAATAACAAATTTAATAGCGCATTATCTCCTCTTCTAGTCATATAGTCATCCACACACAGCTATGCAGGCACTAGTGGATTTGTCAATTACTTATTTCAGGGTATTCTCCAACTGTTCATTAGTGACAGGGAAGCATATTTTCTCGCTTTTCTTTTTAATGTGGTCTTGGAGAAACTCATTTGCATGAGGATCAAGAGACTGTTGGTTTATATTACCCTGCAGCTGATGTTTCAATATGAATCACAAGACAGAGTCCCAAGCACATTGTTTAAAACAGAACTTGTAAGAAGACTCTAAATTTCCAAGTCAGTGTGATAGATTCACCATTTCAGACTGCACTTTGCACATCTGTTCAGAAGACCACCATTCCCTCTCTAGTTATGTAGATGTGCAAAAACAGTAAAATGCAACATCAAACTCAAACAATAGTGGAAGGAGGCTTAAAATGAAAAGATCTTGTCAGCTCCATCTTAGGATTTCCTTGCCAATAGTCATTTTACTTTGTACACACAAAAAGTTACCAATTCACTTCCATAGGCTATGCTCCTGTATTTTCACAATACATTTCAGACAAACCTATCTATCAAGAATTGCAAGTTTGTCAGTCCAAAGATCGTAGGCATTTATACAGCTTTTAATAAATGGGTCTTTGGAACCTGCTGTAACATTATACTGTATACTATTACAGGGGATCACTTTACTAGATACTGATATGCAACAACCTCTGGGGTATAACATGAAGGCTATTTAACACAGGCCTCGACAAATCTGTATTTCTGGTTACCAGGGCGACCGCCGTTAGTAGCCAGTCACCTAGCTCTACTGCAGAAATGTAGTGGACGAACACCCTCTGGTGACCAAAAGCAGAACTGCTGGCACCTAGCTATAAGCCAATTTTGTCCATCCCTGATTTAACAGCATATATAGCATCACTACAGGTTAGATAGGAAGTGGACATTTAGTTACTTGAAGTTACAAGAAAAATTAACGTATGCAAAAGGCAATTAAAGAGTGCAAATTTGGTAAGGGTGTTAGCATTCAATGGTCTTGTTCTTAGAAATGTACCATGGGTCATGAATTGGTCACATCTTTAAGATATTCATTACACAGAAAGCATAAAACTGACACTAACTGCATCAAGAATTTCCATTTCAGGGTCCTGGGTTAATATACTATTTAGCAGTTAAAGAAAAACAGAGCACAATTCCAGCAGCTATCCAATGAAGTGAAATGGTTATATTATTTCACTATATTGAAATCAGACACATTAGCTACATAGTCAGAGTTCCTCCTGTGACAGGTGACTTACAAACATGGAGAAGAAAGATCAGAAGTCACTGTGAATTTAAAAATCTGTATTTAGGGCATAAACATCAATCTTTGTGTCAGCAAATAATTCCTCTGCACATACAGTAGCCAATATCTGACCTGCAACACTGCTACATGCTTATAATGATACAATTCAAGAAAACCAGTTTTGGTTATTCCTATGTTCAAAACTTGCTGCAGGATCACGCAGCATGTTTGTTTCAGAAACGTGCTTTTCAGCTCACATCACTAAGACCTTTATTAAAAAATATGTAACTTACGCACTTTGGGGCAGAAGGCTGTAGCCATTCCTTTCAGCATGGTTCACCTACCTGTGCTCCCCCATTTACAATCATCTCAAACTGGTTTCTGGGTAAAAGTCAAGATTTCAGTTCTGACCTATAAAATTTTTTCTGGTTTAAATCAATTCCACCCCAGTGTCTCTCTGCTCACACTCAGACAGCTGAGGTCAAGCAGCCTAGAACTGCATGGAGGACAGTGCACTGGATTCCCTCCAAACTTGGAGCTTGCACTTCCCTTTATTTAATGAAACCCTAGTTTACAGACCTCCAGAGCACTCTGCAAAGCTCACTTACTTATCCAGGCTTTTCCAAAAGCAGGACTTTAGCAAGGGAAACATTTCAGTAATATTGATTGTCTACCTAGACATTTTATGTTGTGTGTGAAATCTAACCATGCTATTTACATACAAAGAATAAAATATTTTCGACAGCATCCACTTGCTAAATACAGTAACCCCTAGCTAAAAGGAAGGAGAGTTTTCAAAGATCTTCAGGTGGAAGCACTCTTACCACTGGAAGTGAGGGAGATTTGAGTCCAATGGTAGGACAATCCCTTGTGCTATAAACCAGAGGAAATAAAAAGAGCAAACCTATGGTGCACCTTGTAACCTGGAAGTGATTGCCGGAGTCTGACGCCTTTAAGTCTCTTTTCAGAGAAAACTTCAGGTACATGAGAAGTATGGCATAGGCATGCTTGTTTAGATACTAGGAACAAAAAAAAAAAAACATTGACCACAAAAATGTAAAACATTTCAGTATTTTAAAAGGATGGAGAAAGGCACTTTGGAAGTAGCCCTCAGAAATGAAAACCAGCAGAAAACAAACGACATAGGCCAGAAAATGTGCCACGAATATTTTAGTCTGCAGACAGACAAACACTGCCTGGCCCTGCAATTCAGAAGACAAATTAAACATGAACATTTTAAACAACAAGAACTTAACACTACTTAAAATTTAGGAACTAAAAGCTGCTGGGAAATGACTGACGGAGATCATCTTGTTTTAAACAAATAAAAGGTGAAGTTTAGCTAAGGCTGGGTCACCAAAAAGATGGGCCCAGGCAGGGGAAGAGTAGAACAAAAAGGAACACACAAACTGGCTCAGCACTTCGTTGATAGAAAGTCTGGAAGAACTGCGAATAACTATGGACTGTAGCCACAGATGTGATCTTAAAGCCCTCACCCTCCCACCATCAATACAACCATACTGTGAGATGCTTGTTTTCTCATGATAAATTTTGACTTGAATTGTGAGTATCTTAATGATGATCTAGACTCACAAAGCCGTAAGGGAGCTGTTACCCAGCAGGTACTTCGTATCGCTTCTCAAAAGAGCTACTATGTTCAACTCACGATATGCAACTTCACTAGCACAAAAATAAGTATTCTTGCCTCCAGAGAACAGTTTGTGTGAAGAAATCTATCTGCAGCTTTGTTTCAGGTCATTTGTACTGAAACACTCTTCACTTTGACTATGTTAACACACAGAGGGCTTGTTTCGAAACAAGCTGTTTCAAAATAAAGGGTTATTTCGAAACACCTTATTTTGAAAGACAAAAAAAGTGTTTTCGAAATAAGGGAGCGAAATAGCACGTCCACAGTGTGAACATGCTATTTTGCTTGGGGAGGGGACTGCACTGCAGGCACAAGTGGGGTGCAGTGCAGCCCGGCACCTCACCCTGCCAGCTTAAAGCCCAGGCTGCCCCCAAATCCCGCCACAGGTTTGGGGGCGCCCAGCTGGAGCCAACCACCGGGGCTGCCCCCAAACCCCAAAGCAGGGTTTGGGGGCAGCCTGGGCTTTAAGCTGGCGGGGTGAGGTGCCGGGCTGCGCTTCACCCCGCAGGTGCCCGCAGTCCCCCTCTGCCGGCCAGGGGATATCCCTCAGCACCCTGGCCAGGGTGCTGAGGGTTCCCTGGCCAGGGTGCTGAGGGGGCAGCCCTTCCTCCCAGGGTGCTTAGCACCCTGGGAGGGAGGTCAAATGTTGTTTCGGAACTCTTTGTTCCGAAACAACATGTTCACGCAGGGTTGTTTCGAAAGGGAAGTAGGTTTAAGCCCTTTCGAAAGCACGGCTCCCATTTTGAAACAAGGGGTTTCCTTGTTTCAAAATGGCCGTACGTCGTGTGAACATGGCGTTTCTTATTTCGAAACAACCTCTGTTGTTTTGAAATACGAATACTCTGTGAACACACCCTTTTTGATAACATATTTATGAAATAGTGGTTTAGCACCAAACAAAACAAGTTGTATATTTCAATGCAATTGTTTTTAATCATCACCAAAACAGAAACCTCCATTTTCAAAAGTAAATTAAAAAACAGTTACTACAGAACTACAAGAAAGCTGGTTATATGATTTTTGCTAGCCATAGCAAAACATACTAAAATCCTCAAAGATTATGAAGCTTAAAAATGAAGACAGGCCGAGCAGTCAGAGCACTAACCCCCAAAATGGAAGACTGGGGTTCAATTTACTTCTGTCACTCATCTCCTGGTGACGTTGAGCGAGGCACATTCCCTCTGTGCCTCAGCTTTCCATCTGGAAAATGGGAACAATTACATTTCCCTACCTTAAAGAGATGCGGACACACACATTAAACATTGTGAAGCACTTTGAGATCTACTAATAAAAAAATCTACATAAGAATGGAGTATTTTGTTAATTCACTAAGGTCCTGATTCAGTTCAGTACTTAAGCACAAGGGCAGTTAATGGGGCCCACAGACTTCAAATTACTTATGTCCTTGGTACTTGCTGTATTGGGACTTAAGAGCATTGAGATCTTTGGCAAGTGAAAGGACATAGACCTGCTACAGTTGACTCTCCACATTGGTACAAATGAAACTTCAAAAGAGATGAGCCAATTCAACAGCATATCTGCAATTCCTAGGAGCAGAGTACTGAGAAAAGCCATTTGACTTCACAGTGGAATATACCACTCCACTCTAATTATTTACAGGAAAGAGGGGCAGAGCAGTGTTGTCTGTGGTCATAATTAGATATCAAGTATTAATTCATCGGCTAAATAATTCACACACTGGGGAACACACATCCAAGTGGTTTTTGACTGACCAGGCTCTGCTGGACTGTACATTTCTTTTGTCTAGCAAATCTATAACATGCATGTTTTATTTACTGGTTTTAAATCCTGCGTTAGAAGAAGGAAGACTCCCTTGTCGAAAGGGCTAAAACTAGAGCATGAGGCAGCCACACCACTTTATAGAGCTAGGAGGGGGACTTAGCATGGAACACAGAACTTTATTAGAAATCTTCATGGATGCACCAGACAATTGTCAGCACAAGGGATTAAGGAATTTCAGGAGCAGGGAGCTAATTCTCAACAGCTTGACCAGCTCTTTGCTTTTGCACGTAAGTTACAGATCATGTTTTTCTCACTGATATATACAGCCCTAAAAAGTTAACTAGCTGGTGACAAGTCTTGCTGAACATTCCCGTGAGACCACAAGAGTGTAAAAAATAAAACCCTTCATGCTAAGGTCATAATTCACACACTGACAAGGGAAACCCACTGGCCAGCTCACATCTCAGACTGATCCTCACAAAACCAAGGCTTCTTCTGCAATAAAGGCAGCTGTAAAAGCAGCAATAGTTCTGAGCAATCAGTGGCCTGTGTAGAGTCAACCAAATCAGAAAACGGATTGTATGAGAAGCCAGTTTTTCCAGGAACCAGTACTCCCTCAAAGGAAAAGATGTGTTGGAGCTCCCTATCAAGAAGTGTTATTTACCCCTTCATATAAACATAGGGGTCACCTGCTGAAATTAGCAGGAAGAAGATTTAAGACAAACATAAGGAAGTACTTCACACTACCAAGTCAACCTGTGGAATTTGTTACCAGTAAATATGAAGGCCCCAAACACAAATGGGCTAAAAGAGAATTAGCTAAGTTCAGAAAGGATAGCCCATCTTAACTAAAAAGGTCAGAGAGAAAGCCTCCTGGTCTCCACGTCCAACTGCCAGAAGCTGGGATTAGATGGCAGTGAATGGATCACTCACTAATTTCCTTGTTCTTGTCGCTCCCTCCATAGCATTTGCCAATGGCCACTGTTAGAAGACAGGATATACTAGATTAGATGGATCACTGGTTTGATCCAGCATGGCCATGCTTATGTTAGCTGGAGTTGTCGGATTCCACAAAGAACTGAGGCCTGAAATGTTACGCATATAGCAGACATGGAATTTACAACACTTTTGCCACTAAGTGATATTGACCCAGAAACCACTTTAAAATGACCCTAAGCTCAATACACAATTCTAGCTGACAGCACACGCGCAGACTATTTTCCACCTGTCTCAGCAAGTCAATCAACTGTCCAACGTCAAAAATGAGTCATCCAGGCACCACAACTGTAGTGGAAGCAACCCCTTTTTTTTTTTTTGGCATACGCTTTTTACAATGTGTAATGTTCACTGCTCCCACAACCAAGCCATCAGATGAAATCATCCATTGCCTCTTAATGCAACACAGGTGAAAGTGCTGACTGCAAAGAGGGTGTTGAACAGATGGAGACTCAGGCTCCAGCAGCCAAGAACATAAGATTCCTGTGCCTTCTGAAGAGCTCACATCCCTGGGACCAGACTGGCCTGCCCTCTACATTTCCTCGTGTTTTGCCTAGCCTCACTTTAAATGTTGGAATGAACAGAAATTCTATCCTTCCTTTTGGAGACCATCGCACAATCTAATGAATCACACTGTCAGGACTGTTATATTGATGAGGTTCCCAGGTGAACTATTTATTAATTTCATCCCACTGCTCCTAGTCAGACTTCCTATGTTATCATCCTTGTTTATAAGCCCTTCAAATGCTTGCATGTGAGATGCTTCTAGGCTCACAGAACCTATAGTGTAGAGACTAGGAATACCTATTGCCAAACGTCATCTAGTCTAGTTCCCTGGTCAATGTGGGTGAAACTGGGTTCTCTATAGTCAGTCTACTCAAGTCTAGCAATGGGGCTTCCACTACCTCCTTTGGGAGGCTACTACTCAGATTAATATGCATCAGTGTCCAGATGCCCCCCCCCCCCCCGGCTTCCCCCCCAGCATTCCACCATTCCTGTTAATTATTATGGAGAAATCCTATTTAGAATCAGGGTCTCTCTCAGTATAAGCAAATACAGACCAAGTAAACTGGGAACACTGGCTCTATTTGCCTCAACACAACTCCATCTCAATTATATGGAACTTAGCTTACCTGTCCTTCTGGCCAGAAATACAGAGGCAACTTGAATGCTTTGAAGACTGTTATAGATCAAAGTCCCTAATACAATCTGTATACCACAATCTTACTTGTGTTGTCACTGCACAAAGTTATGGCATGTTGCTGGAAAGGCTGCTATAGAAAGATGTTCTCTCTCTAAATCAGTGTTTCCCAACCAGTGTGCCCTCAGCCCTGGGCAGATGGGCCATGGAATTTTTTTTTGAAAAACTACTCAGAGTTGCAGATTGGCTAATAAATATTCATGAGTTCCTTTTGAGACTATATGGTGATCTGCCTCAAAATAATAAAGGGATCAACGTGTACCATGGCAGAGAAAAGGATGAAACCGCTGGTCTAAATGATGAGATTATTTCTCTGACATATCAACTATCTAGATCACTTATAAGACAGGATCCACTAAATCAAGGTGTTTATCACTAGCTTCTTACATAACAACCCTGTGTTTTTCATCTATACATTTCAAATCCTTCTACAGAAGATGCTCTTCCCTCCCTACCCCCATTTGATAAATCAAAGGAGGGAAATGATATTTGCCCATGGTCAAGCAGGTGGGCAGTGGCAGAGCAAAAACAGAACCCAGAAGTAACGTTGTCATATTATTTGAACCAGGGCTGTCAAGTGGGGGGGAGCTGCTCTCCACCACACTCAGCAACAGGAGAAACCTTTGCCAAGTGAATCATTTTTTCTCCCCTCACCCTCTTGCTGAGATGAGTACCACTTCCCATTTTCAAACCAAGTCAATTTAGATATCTGGGGAAGGTGGGCACACTAGGGCAGTGGTTCCCAAAATTTCCTCTGCCATGGCACACCTTGCTACCTTTAATTAATTTGAGGCACATCACCATATAGTTTCCAAATGAACTCATGAATATTTATGAGCCAATCCAAGCGGTTTTAGTAGTTTTTCAAAAGATTTTGGAGCACACCGGTGTGCCGTGGCACACTAGCTGGGAAACGCTGCACTAGGGGATGAACCTGGGGAAGTCAGACCTTTCGGTGCAAAATTTACCTTCAACCATCACCATCTATGGACTCATTTGGTGTCATTGCAGATAGCCCAAGAGCAACATTGGCTTAGCTCTTCTCTTTCCCATCTGCCTCACAAGTTCACTAATGTAACTCTTGAAACACTTGGCTTCATGAGACTTTTAGCAAAGCCACAGGGTGAGATGTTCCTAAGGGTCAATCAACCATGTTAGTCTAGCTCAGTAAAACAAGCAAGGAATCCTGTGGCACTTAAATACTAACATTTATTTATTGCATGAGCTTTTGTGGGAGAAAATACCACTTTGTCAGCAATGTTGATAACGCACAGAGTTAACCCAGAGAGGGACACTCTTCCCCTGTAGCTATCTGCATAAATCTTATGAACGTTCATGGAATAACATGGCCAAACACCAACAGGAGACTATTCTGCTGTCAAGGCTCTCACCACAAACAAAGTCAATGGCAGAAGAGATTTTACATTAACCAGACACTCAGGCAGAGGTGGTAAATTACATCCTAATTCAGCACCCATTGCATTAACCCATCCAGGGGGTGGACTAAAGCTTTGTGAGAAGAACCACAGACACCCCATCTGAAATCTCTTTGTTGCTCTTTGAAGGGCCTGAAGATCCCTCTCCTTACTGCCCACTTCAGCTGTCGCAAGAGACAGCTGCTGCAATTTCTTCCTTCCTTTGAAAGTGTTTGGGGCTGATGAGAAGGGAAGCATTAGCTATTTCTCACCTACAGGGGGATCATACCCCTAGCACAGCATGTGACAGGGCACCCAATGAGCACATAATGGTACATAACCACCCCCCACGCTTCTCCCTGGGAACACACTCCATTGACTAGTCAGCACCTCTCCTGAGCAGAAACTCGGCAGATCAGGCCTCAGTGGCCCAACCCTCACCTAATGAAATTACAGCCAGTATCTTCTGTAGTCCTTTTCCTCAGTAAAGCTCTGTGTACCTTCCAAAGGAGATCAGAACATCATGAACTTCCCCCCTCACAGCTGGAGAAACAGAGCAAAGAGACCCATCCAAAGTCACTTAGTCAGCAGTACAGCTGCAAATAAAGTCCAGGTGGTTCTGCGCCCCACTTCAGTGCTCTATCCACTAGGCCACAGAGCCTGATTAAAAATGAGGATTCCACAAGGCAGGCGTGCTGGCCCATGAGATTAATAAGGTTTATTTTTAGGCGAGGTACTCAACCCCTTTCCAATGCGTACTCTGAGCACTACAGGATCTCCAGCTCTGAAAATGCTTCACACAGCAATGTCTCAGAAGGAGGGCACAGGGTTAAAACAACAAGCAGCATTGATTCCCCCCCACCCCCCCAGCCTTAAAAAGAAAATTAAAACATAAGACATTAGCAAATCTTGTACTTGATCAAAGGGTAACATTGCTGAGGAAAAGATAGCACAATGGGGCCCCTGACCTTTGTTGGGCCCCCCCTGCTGAGGTAAAAACAGCTGTCTTTCAAGACCCAACCCCTCCCACCAACAGCTCCCTTTTCTTTGTTTTGAAGATTCAAACACATTCATGCTTTGAAAACAAAGTTTTAGATTAAGGACAGGAATCCTTTATGTTCACTCTCCCTAACCTCTCCCCATTTCTCTTCCTCTTCTGAACCACTACCTGCAATCCACTGTAGGACACTGCCAATTTTTTGGTAGGTTAACTTGTCTCTGTTCTATATCCAGCGTTAACATGACCACCCAAACTGCAACCTGTCTGCAATCAAGCGGGAGATGGATTTTCATGCTTGCCCACTTACTACACAAAGCAGGGAAGCTCTAAACAAGGATGGCATCTTTTCTATGAGTCTAACCCCTGCAGAAATGCAACCCTCAAAAGGATGAACAGCTGGGCTTTTCCTTAAGCTCCTCTGGAAACCGTCACCAGGACAGGTTGGATGGGGTGGGTTCACAGTTGTTACAGAGAATGTTTTTTTGGGGGACTGGCTGGTGAGTTACCCACAAGATCAGGATTTAACTGATCCCCATATTTGGAGTCAGGAGGGAATTTCCACACAGCATGTTGGATAGATCGGGGGGGGTGGGGGTGCCCTTCCTCTGTAGCATGGGGCATGGCTCACTTGCCGGTGGATTCTCTCTAAGTCTTTAATAACTCAGTCATGGAATAGCGCTTATTGCAAGAGTGTGTGCGTGAGGTTTTGTGGCCTGCATTGTGGAGCTCAGACTAGATCAGGGATCTCAAGCACACGGCCCGTGGGCTACATGCAGCCCCTAAAGCTATTCCCTGCAGCCCGCAACAACACTATTGTTACCAATATTTGCAATATTGTTGTATGAAAAGGTTTTAGCAGTGCGGCCGTCGGGCTAACATGCTAGTCCTCATGCAGCCCTGTACTAGTCCTCGTGCGGCCCTCATGGTGATTTGAGTTTGAGACCCCTGGATTAGATCTGTCCCTTCTGATCTTAGGGTCTATGAATTTACGGCAGGAGAGGGAATTTCAAATCAACTGCAACAGCAACAGAGTTCCAACAGACCAACCTTCTACTCAAGAATCTATCCCTTATAATCCTGGCATTATTAACCCAGTTCATCAACAACTGCAAAGACATTGTAACCAGGAGAGCTGTGGGTGACAACTCAGTGGGTATGAATCTTCTGGAAGCAAGATGGGGAGTGGACCTCCTCCTTTTGTTGAAGCACACAAAGACACTGCTTCTGGGAACATTTTGATTTAGCAATGAAGTCTAAGTACGTCATTTCTTCCTCAGGTAAGTTACACCCCATCTGTGTAACTAATAAAAAACAACGCTTCGTTTGGACTGAGTAGCAGCACTGAGCCCAAATCAAAACTGACACAGCCTAACCACAGGTGAGCAAGCAGTGAAGTCACTGATATTTTCACTAGACCATGGTGAAAACATCCCATTGGAGATGGATTCCATTTCACCAGCCATTGACAAGGCTGGCGCGCACACAGCCTTCGTGAATCCAATTCTTGGCTGGGGAGAGTTTCTCTTTCGGTGCAAAAAGAGCAGTTTGATGTGGGCTCATCTTTCACATAACTCAGCTGCTCTACCAGTATGCAATCATCTCCAAAGAATGTTTCAGTAATACTTCAGTGCTGAATTTCAGAGAAACACAATCTCAGCTGAGCATTCACTAAAGCCAACTTTCCAAGCATGAAATATTTAACCATCCAAGGGCCTCTCTTTTAGCACTCTACTAAAGAGGCTTCAAACCAGCTCCTGAACAAACCACTCCAAAAGATAAGCTAGATCCAATAAAAGTGCAAAAGCTATCCCATCCTATGAAGGCAGCATGCCCTGCTCACCCCACTGCGTTTCTGCACAATGCAGAGACCCAAAACTAAAATCCTCCCTCCTTTCTTTTCGGCTGGGACATTGCTGGGAGAAGGGCCAGTGAAGGTGACACTAACCTGACAACACCTCTCCTTCAGCAATATTAAAATATATTCCAGAAAAATCTAATGGACTCATCAAAAGAAGCCAAGCCCAGGATTTGAACATTTCCAAATGTTTAAGAAGAACGCCTCATTCCCTGCAGTCCCCCATCCCGCTCTGATTACGCCCATCCCCTGACATTTAACTATGGAGAGGCTTATTGTAATCAACAAGCAAATAAGGAAAAACTGAGGTCTATACAAGAGGAAGGTGGAAAATGTTTCAACCCCCCAACACACTCTCCCCCCTTGGCAACAGACTTATTACAGTGCAACTCACACAGCATACAGTTTGTTCTTGGCATCGAAGCGTCAGTAAGTCTAATCCAACCTTACCTCATCCCACTCTGAAGCAAAAGAAGGCGATTTCTCCAGTCTTTTCTTCCCAGTGCTGCAGTTTGAGAGCGATTCGCTCCGGCTCCCCATGGCATCGTCCTCTGTCGGCGAGCAAGTCAGGAGGTCAGAGTCCGATTTGGACAAACTACGGCTAAGTTTAAGCTCTGCTTTGGGCTTGCCACCCAGGTGGGTGCGGCTCACAGCACTGCCTCTGTCTCCATCTTCCTCTGCATCACCCGGGGGTTGTAGCACTTGGGGAGTCACCACAGTTTCCGGTTCCGCCTGCTTGTTTTTGGGCAGGACTGTTGCGTAGACCACTTTCTGGTTTCGGTCAGGAGAGCTGGTCCGTACTGACCCAGAGGCAGGTAAATCAGCATCCTCCAACTGCATAGCAGGCGAGTGGCCTGTGCCCTCCGCACCTCCTTTGGCCACAGAAGAAATGAGCCTAAAAGGGTCCTCGTTTATCTCGCACACCGGGGAAGAGCCATGGAGTAACCCTGAAAACTGCTCCGGGACCTGGATGTCTGCAGAATCTTGGCTCCGACTGCCACTGCTCCTCCTGTGGTCTTCAGAGGACGGAGACAGAAGAAAATAGGATTAAAACACACAGAAGGAGAAGCAAAACTCCACCTCCCCTGCTGAGAGAGGGAGTGATAGAACAGTTCAGTATTGTTTGAGTCCTCAACTTGTACCCAAAGTCACTGCATTTATGAAATTCCACATACTGCCCTGATTTATGCAATCTGGCAGAGCTCCTTGTTGTTTTATTCCCCTTAACACTAACAATCAGGCCTGGCTATATAAGGCTAAGAGAAACACTATCCATATCCTGCAGAGAGGTAGGAGAGGGAGAGAAACGCTCCTGGAACATTTGATACATTTCCATAAAGGCCAAAGTGTTATTTAGAGCAGCACCTCCCTATTCTTGGCTCAGGCTGCCGGGTGGGAAAACTACTGGGCTACAATTAACCTGCACAATTACAAAATCCCTTCTCAAAAAAAAAAAAAAAAAAAAAAAAAAGGCCACAATTTTTGTGATGGTTCCAAGGGGCTGCAAGGAGGAAGCGATTTAAACTGGTAACACCTCAGTGAGCCAAAAGAAGTCTTTCTCCTGCTAACTTTCCACTGAAAACAGGATGGTCTGATCTAATAATGCAATGAGCCGATTGCATTCCGATTGCCCCAGAAATAGGACGTTCTTACTCTCCTATTCATGCACTAACACCCATAATATCTAATACCAGGAGCCTGGATATATCAGGAATAAATGACTGCACCCAACTGGCACACACAAGCCAAGGCGCGCACACATACAACACGTGTATACTAATTGTTACCAGATTTTAAAATACTCGGCAAGGGAACTACTGCCTTCAGATCAACTGCCAGGGATTCAACTTTCACCAAAAACTTACTACAAACTCATTGTAACCACCTCAATTTACTGCTGGGGCAACGTGCTGCCCCCCCTAGACTGAGTCCTCAATCCTGCAAATACAGTGCAAAAAGTCCTAATAATGTGACTTCTTCAACTCTGAAATGAAGGGAGAGTATCCAGAAGTGACAGGGCAGCTCCATTTCCAAAGCCCACTTGTTTGAGACAGCCACTTCTCAGAGATCACAGCAAGGAGGACCAGCATCAAATCCATCAACAAAATGAACTAGTGACTTTTGTGACTAGAATCCAGTCAGCTTTGTCTGGAGTGAAATCAGCTCTACTGCCGAAACGGAAGTCTGTGCAAAAAGACCCTATTTTCTCATTTTCGAACACTAGTTCTTGGACGCCATAAATGCAACATGTCCCTTCCCTAGAAAGTAAAAGCAGGGAGTTGCACTGGCTTAGGAGTTTACTTGTGAAAGCTACTTTAGATTTTGGAGTCCCCAGTAATGCAAGTTTGACTACTAGAGAGAAGGTAGCCGACTGATTTATCTGTGGGCAACTAAACTTCTGTTAGTGGAAGGGATGTGCTTTTGATCTTGCAGAGCTCTGCTTCAGGTCTGGAGAAAATAACCAGAGCATCCAAGCTAAATACAGGCATAAAGAATTTACCTTGGACATGCTAGTTACTTTCTCTAGACCTGAAAATAGCTCTGATGCTTGAAAGCACATCCTTTCCATCAACAGCACTTGGACCAGTAACAATTATTGCCTCGTGTCCATATCGTCTCGGGACCCACATGGCTACAGCAACACTATAAAGATGAGTCGGGTGAGTTTTATTAAGTTCCTTGTATACGTTTCTTCCACAAAATTCAAGACACAGCTTGTACAACAAGCAGCCTCTGCTCAGGAACACAATAGTAGCACAGGCCTTTGTCTTACCTGTGTCAAGTCCTTCTTATTAGCATTTTCAACACAGCATCCCAAAAATACAAAACTGAGTTAAAATTTTTAAGGAAGTGAAGTATCTGCAAGTTACCTCCATTGCCTGTAAATGCAACGTGAAGTTTGCAAATTAAAGTGCAGATGGGTGAGAGGGATGAGAGGAGACATTTCTCCATCTCTCTTTAAGGTCCTGTCTACAGTATAACTTAACCTGCCTGGGAAGTCTGAACGCTTAACCATGCTAGAGCTGCATGGGCCTGACCATGTGTTCAATACACCCCTAAGCCACATGACAGCCCTGCAAGGATAAAAGGCTGGACCATAAACCAAGAACACATTAAGACAGTTCTACCCACATCCATAGCAACACTGAACCATTTTTTAATCTATCGTAACCAGTTCTGCCACGATGGTAATTCCTGGAAAATACACAACCTATTGGCCTGAAAATCAACAATCTTGATGGCACTGGCGGCCTCTTTCTTCTTGTTCTTTTTCTATTCTTAACTCATCATTTCCTCCACGCCCCAGTTTAACATTTAATGGCATTTCTGTCTAATGGCAGAAAGACAACTAGCAATAGCTTGTACAGTGTGCTAGGACACTTGGGCCCACACACAACAGACTGCCCAATCTACAGCCTCAGAAGTCTAACAAAGGCTCTTCTGTAGGGAGGGAAAGCACAGGCACCCATTTATCCTCTTCAAATAAGCAAACCCCAGAGCTTGGGACAGAAATACCTCAGAGAGGCTGCCAGGAAGGAAGCAAGCAAAATGCAGGGGGCACCGACACTTATTGAGAAGAGCACATAAGAAAAGAGAAGCGCCTTGAGGGAGAGACTGTTTCAGAGCATTTAAAACAAACTAATACTAAAAACCGCACAGACAAGCAAAGAAGTGGGGCTGTTGTCACCCTATCAATGTACATGGAGCTGAATGCACAAGCACAAGGTCCTTACCTGTCGAGGTTTCAATCAAGTGTGCCTCAGGATTTGGATATTGCTCAGAATGGCTAGAAGAGAGGTCGGAAGAATCTTGTCGACTCAAAGGCCACTGACCATCTTGGGAAGACGCGCCTTTTCGGGGCCTAGCCTACAAACATACCTTAGGTTATTTCAGCTTTCATCTGTGCCTCTGAGAACGTCCCCTGTCGTTCATATATAAGGTTTAATCTGAAAATATTAATCCGGTAACATGCATTTCGTCCACAGGCATTTTTAGTCATAACTGCCAGGAGCTGGGACTGGATGACAAGGGATAGATTATGTGAAATTTCCCTCCTCTCCATTCCCTCTGAAGCATCTAGCTCTGGCCACTGTCAACAGAGGCTACTGCAGCAACGTGTCCATTCTTGGGTTAACCCACTTAGTAACTTTTCATAAACACACACCAAGGTATGTCCGTTTGTAGGCAAGCTTCACTAACTTTTCTCACACACAAGGAGTTGACTAACACCTCACAGTGAGCAGGTAAGCCCCTTCGGGCAGAGGCCAACTTGTTTGTACTGTCCCACATACATTAAGGACATTTAAATGAAATATAGACAGTGAAAATCAAGTTACCAGGTCCCACTATAGAAACGAAACAGCTGAGTTTAACAAGGCTCTTTGGCTAGTGGTCAAATATTTCCACACATGAAATGCTCCCCAAGCAGAACTTTCCTTGTTAAACTGTTCTAAAAATACATTGATATTCCCTTCCTCACACAAGGCAAGTCTATGTCCCCGAATGAAAGGTATCCAACTTAATCTGCTCTTTTTACCCCTGCTTCCTAACCCAAAATTAGCGCGGCTTATGCAGGGTGCATCTTCCCTTTCCCCATCCCTGCCCACTACAATGCCTAATGCCACTAACTTTGTTTCAAGAGTTAAGTGCAAAAGCTATCTTCTGCAGCACAGAAGAGATCAGAACAACCAAGTGAGATGGGGGAGCCCAGCCTCACAAAAGCACAAGGTGGCTCTAGCTGAAGGTTATTCTTGCAGTCAATTGGAAGTAGAGAAGTTCATTTGCAGAAAATTTAAATGCGAGTACTGGTGTCTAGAATCAGAAAAGCTTGCCACATGCATGAGTAACTCAGGAATCATGCTGGACAGAATTTATATCACATCACCCTAAGAGAATGCAGGCCTCCTCTAGGATCCTGTTCACATTTTGTTCCACACTCCCTCCCCCAAAAGTACTTCAGTTCAGGAAATGACTTGTCTCCCTTAGAGAAGGTGCAGTTAAGGCAATGTTTTGGTTACTAGTAGATACCAGTGCTGTTTTGTACTTTGGTTTTTAAACAATCTTGAGCAGTATAAACACAAATTCATGTCTCTCTCAAGAGTGAAATGCGCAGTTTGTGGGTTTGCCTCCTCTTACGAAGGGCAGAATTTGAATGTTGAAAAGAAAAAATGTACTTGTCTTGTATCTTCTTTTAGTGCACATCAGAAAGAACCAAGTCACTCCTACCTGAGGCTGGTTACTGCTAACAGCACCTGAAGATGAGGATTCCCCTAAAAATTAAAAAGACGACATCAAAACCTGAGAATGGCTGCCCCCCACTGGTCCTCTATAATTTACTTCCCAAGATGCACTGGGTTTTACCAAGTCCCTCTGACCAACCCACATGCCAATGGACTTGACTTAATTCTCACCACACAACCTAACTTTCTGCAGATTCTGACCCTGTCAGAATTCCTTTCCAGACAAGATGGGAAGCTGGTTTGCATCAAAACAAAGCAGACCTGAAACTCTGCCCAAAGCATTAGGTGAACCTTGACAGTGCTAGATTGTTAGGCTTTGTTACAAAACCAACGGCTTTAATCCATAAGCGACTCATGGAAGGAAAGCAGAGCCAAGGGCCTACGAACACATGTGCAGTCAGGACCAGACAAGATGGAAAGCAGCAATGGAGGCAGAGTTATAAATCAAGGAAAGCACCACGAAAAAAACAGCACAGCTAGAACTTTGTGCCTTCAGATAAAAGAAATAGGAGCTGTCAAGCGCACAGAGTTAAATGATGCAGTGAATACTTGACCCCAGGGCCACGCAAAGCTGTTCCTGGAGAATGAGGCGAGCTGAGCAGGCTAAGGAAAACTACGACACCTGTAGCCTGGCCATACTGCAGTCTCGAACATTATCTCATTACTTTAAAAACTGATCCACTAACTAGCTTCCAGGGTAAGTGCTGTGAACAAAAAGCCCCCTTTAAAAATGGGACGGGACAGCATTACAGATACTCAACAAGCAGAGACTATGCTGTACTCCTGCCCACCCCTCTTTCCCCAGCGCCAAGAGCTGGGAAAGGCAAAAGGAGCTAATCTGACCAAGCTGTCCCCTTTCTCCTCACAACTCCAAGCTTACTGCTCCCTCTTGAATTCAAATTTTCAGGCACTCTAGTTTGTTAATGCACAGATGAGACGTGTACACTGGTGGACACCTTTTCCTCCAGCAGGAGCTGCCCCATACCCAATGCGAGCTGAGCCACCTCTCTCAGTACCAGATGTAAACCATGACAGTCCATAACAAAAAGGAACAAAATACAGAGACTCCAAACCAAACACTGTTACATTCTTTAATTTCTCTCCTCCCAACAGATGGGTTCTTTAGGGTCATTAGAGCAAAGCTACCCCCAGAGCTCCAACCTGGCTTTCCAGTTACACCATCTGGCTGAAAACCAGACAGCCCTCAGGACTCCTTTTTGGCTCCTTATTCAGCTGCATGGAGGGCAGAAGGCTCCCATCAACTCCTCTATCTTTCAAGAGAATGGGCCCACAGCCTCTGCAGTATTCCTGGCTTGGGCCAGGCAGAGGATGGAGAATTCCAGCTGCAGAATTCCATTCAATTCTGTGTGTTTGTCCAAAGACCAATCACTTTTAAGTACCATAGTTTGAAGAATACATTCTATTGTGTTCATGTAACCCAAAAAGAGCTTAATTATACTCTGGCTTGTTAGACAATAGCCATGGGAAGGCATAGTCATGTCACTGGCGGCTTGCTGAAAAGACAAGTCCAACAGCAGCTGCAATACGTGAATTAAACCTTTCATCCCAAGCATTAGAAGACATGAGCTAGTTTTTCCACAACCATCACCCCAGGACTTCTCCCATTTGGGGCAGTAAAAGCATCGGACTGAAAAGCACTGCAAGTCTGTATCAGACAGCTGATAGCTCTGACAAAGGTTGCTGGTGGAAACTGGTCTCTATGATTTATAGTCCAGTAGGAGGTTTGTGATTTTGAAGTACAAGCAAACAACTGTCTGTAACACAAGGTCATATTTACTCTCCATTTGGTCTTAGGATGAAACCTTTATTTGCAGCTTTAGACTGGAAATCACAGCCAAGTCCCCCAAATCCTTTGCTTATTTATGTTGTGCGCACTGAGTGCATCTTTCAGCTAAAAATCTTTCCTTGAAGGAGAACCAAATGTGGCAATACCTGCCTATGAAATGAAAAGGTAGCATGCAGAGCTCTCAGACTCCCAAATGCCACCTAAGTCACCAAATGAAGGCGCCTCTGAGGGAAGAGAGCAAAGTGCAGCATTTAATCTTACAAGTTAACTGCTTTTTGAAGTGGCACTTAACAGCATCTTACTCTGTAAGAGTTTGTTTCCCCCCCCTTTGTTGATTCACTTTTCCAATTGCCTGTGGCTATGAGGGGTACACCTGTTGATTTAGGACTGCAATACCAGGGCCCTTTCCTCAGCTGACGAACTGCCACTGGCGTACGACTGCAATGCAGCCATACTGATTTACACCTGCTTCAGATCTGGGGGTGCTTACCCACTCATATTTGTAGGACGCACTTGACATTAAGATTTTTCCCTCATGGCCATCAATTGGTTATTTTTTCACTTGCATCTTTTTTGTTTCTGTTCCAATGCTTTGCATGCAAGATTCCGATTTTTTTAGTTTAAATGTAATGGGTCAAGCCTCTAGGATCTCACATTTGCGTCTAAGACAAGAACCCTTCTCCTACTTCATCTAGGTACTGAAGCAGAAACGCATGAACCCCCTCCGCCGAGAATCGAAGCAGATTACCAGCCGAACACAACTACAGCACAGAATCCATCCTTTCATCCCAGAGAAACAGCTAGGCTCCAATTGCTTTCTTTCTGCCCCCTACACCTGTCAATGCAGACAGTCTGTGGGTTACTGTCTTTGTGCATGGCCTCTTACCTTTTGTTTTTCTATCCACTGCTACTGGCTTCTTAGTTTCTGCAGTAAGCAACAGCTCATAAGGATGCTCTTCCCCTTCATCAGCTGCACTCCCCCTGCTCTTCCTCCGCACCACAGAGGCCTAATGAGACATAGCATGGTAGAGTTGTTTGCCTGGAAGTCAATGTCATTTACTGCTCTGCTATGCACACAGCCCCCCTACATGCCATTGATCTGACCATGGAATTTGCTGCACAGTCCACTCTCTGCCAGAGAACTGTAATTGACAGTTGTAATTAACATGCATTTTTAAAAACATTCCCCCCCACACAAAGTAACTAATGTCATGACGACTTGCTTTAAAAGAATAGCTGAGAAGTCCATCTCTATTCATTTTAAAGGGATGTTGACGCAAACCTAACAACTAGTCACAACCTTATTAACTATTTCACTATTGATCACTTCATCAGCTAGCAGCAGGATTGCCTCAAACCCTAATTGTCTCCTTCACACTGTCCCAGAAGCCAAAATCCACAGCTGCCGTTTTCCATACTGAGGTCCAGTTGCACACCACACTTCACACTGAAAAGGCATCGGAGCAACATACATTTAATTTAATGTCCAAGTGACAAAGGGCACTGGAGTGAGGATACTACAGATTTTCATTATTCACAACAAGAGGAACCTCATTTTTTGTAATTGAAGTTATCTAAACAGCTGCAGAATCCCCTGCTGACTGCACTGGAGTGCTACAGCAATGAGTTAACTCTTGGAAGCCTGCCCATGGCCATTTTCAAACACATCCAACCTAAAAGGCAGTGAAGTTACCTTTCTTGATGCATTGCTGATCCAGTGATTACGTATGCACGACAGTAGTGGCTCTCAACCTTTCCGTAACACTGGACTCTTCCAGGAATCCAATTTGTTTTGCAAACCCCCAAGTTCCACTTCCACTTAAAAAGTACTTGCTTAACAAAAAAAAAACCCGCACACAAATACAAGAAGGTCACATTGCACTTGTAGTAATTGCCGACTCTCTCGTTTCTATCACACAATTAAAAATAAATCACTGGAATACAGATAGCGTACTTACATTTCAGTATATAGTATTTAGAGCAGTAGAAACAAGCCATTGTCTAGATGAAATTTAAGTTTGTATTGACTTCGCTAGAGCTTTTCATGCAGCCTGTTGTAAAACTAGGCAAATAGCTAGATGAGTTGATGTACCTCCTGGAAGATTTCTGTGAACCACCAGGGCTACACATACCACTGATCATCACTGCATTACATAGTAAAAGGGGATCTATACTGCCCTGTTTGGCCCACGGGTGGGTGTGATTAGCAATGCAGACCAAACTACTATGCTGCAACTCCCCCATGTGGACACTGAGGGCTCAAACTACAAAACTCCTGTTTTGCATCAATTATAGACCTGATTCAGGAGGAGTAGGTCAGTAGGAACCAGTTTGTGTCCAAAAGGGAGAAGGGGAGAGAACACACGCAGCTCTACTCACACCCCTATGGACTGACCAAAGGGCAGTGCAGACATGCTCTTAATGTGCGTCAGTATACAACACAGACATTTGCTTCACATGGTGGTGAACCACAGTCACGTATATGAGGAACTTGTGCTGGCTACATAAAAAACCCAGCTAAGTTTCCCACAGTTTTGTATTTAGTCTCTGCAAGCAGCAAGCAGCTCAAAGGACTGGCTTCCCACTTGACATTGAGAATAATCCCACCGTGACCCACCCATCACTATACTTCATCTCACCCAGCCATTTACAACGCAGAGAAGTCAGGCTGAAACAGTAAATCCCAAAGCACTGAAGGCTGCAAACTGTGTACAATGTTGTCTACTACTTGGCCTCTAATGAAGAAAGCCTCAAGCAGGAGCATGCCAAGCAGCAGCTTTTGGAATGGCAGGTGGTCACATGTACTTCCTTTCTGGAAAAAGATTTCTCCCTCACGTCTGCTAGATAGACCAACTAAGAGACCCAGTATGTTTCAGGGCACTAAGTTAGATATTTCTTTTTAAGCCAGTACACCGATTTACTGTTATTTCCCCCATTCTGCTGCAGCTCAAGGGAGGTGGGGGGGGGAGTGTTTTCGCTCCTCTACAATTTGTATTACAGCAGTCCAAACTGAGATCAGGACTCTACCATGCCAAGCCTCGTACAAACACTGAGAGGCAGACCTTACTCTGAAAGTTTCATGTCTCTAAGCCAGTAGTTCTCAACCTTTTGAAGGTCATAATGTACTCGGAAAATCTCCCAACCCTAGCAGGCACAACACCCACCCCCCACAGACCAAATCCAACCATCTCCGTGGCTCTCCACTGGCAAGACAGTAATGTGCCCCAACACAGTGGTTGACAACCACCCCTCTAAGCTATAAAAGTGACTGCTTGTTACCTTAACTGGCCAAGATTGGATACTAACAACAGCCTGGTCTAAAACACCACAGCTACTTACTGAAGGTTTCTAACCACACACGGACTCTGTGTGGCTAGCTGGCCAGACTATCCACTCTGATATAACTGGTCTCCTCCTCTGGAGGGATGGGGATAGGCTGAAACCATAACGGTCATTCTGACTATTGTTCACCTATTCACAGCACCTGTCCATGGAACACTTTCAAACACACTGAGAAGAAAGTCTTGCACTTGCCCTCTGAGGTAGTTATTACACACATGGCCAAACCACTCAGAATAGACAGATCTTGTACTGCACGCTGGGAAGTCAAATGTTGCCTCTGAGGGATCAATTTTTTGGAGAACAGGAGTGAATCTTAGAAAGCTAAGGTCTTCTACCTTGAACAATGACTTGCACAAGACATCCGAATCTGTTTAACTCAAAGAACATGGAGCCTACATCCTATGCTACCTAACATTTCTCTAGATATGCACCAGAAAGTTTAAGAAAACATCTCCTCCATCATTCTTGCACATGGTTCACTTTCCAAAGTACATTAGAGGGAGAAGGAAATCAACCCCTTCTTCCTAGTCATTAGGAGCCAAACACTCTATCAAACATACTTAACCCTATAAACACTGAACACTCTCCAGTCTGGAATATTTGCTATCATTCACCTCTTAATGGCCTATGCTACCTTTAGGATTTATTACTTTGTTTAAAAAAGCTCAACAGGTGGCTCTAATTCTATCTTCCCTTCCACAAGAGAGCTACAGGCTATAGGGTTGGAATAACAGCTTTTTTTTATTTGAGTCTCGTCACATCTAAGCTTCCCATTTAGATGAGAGAAATGGTAAATAAAGTATGACCACAAGTTTGCTTGAGGTTCCAGTCTCTTATTAGGCTCCAGAGACCAAAGGGTTCTATTGATAGTGAAAGAATTCAGTGAAGAGCTATGAGCAATCAGCTATTCTGCATTTAAGTTCACAAAGCCTTTTAACAGTTTAAGTCAAAGTCCACACATGAGGAACAATTGTTTGCACTGTGAAGGCTGTCTCATGGCAACACACAAAAGCTTATTTTGAAATGAAAGCTTGGCATTTACAGAGGGCAGCTAAACAACTAAAAATATCATATAATGGGTAATTTTCTCATGGCCATGATTTCTTCCTGTCCCTAAGGCTAAGATGCGGGGTAAGGTTTCCGCACCATGTGTTCCAATGAGACATTTACAATCTTCCTCATGCATATTGGCCCAGCGGCTGCCCCTGCTGGACAGATCTGGCAGGTACAATATACATTATGGCATGTTGCAAACCTCTGGTATGACATATAGTAAAGGGTTTCAATGGGCTCTGCTAAAGGTTTTCTGTGGCTACTGAAATAGAAGTTGCTCAAGGATGACATTGCAGTTGTCCAACTGTATCACTTCATTGAACAGATGTATTTCTAACTGGGTCAAGATCACAATGACAGCCAGTTATGTGCCAGGATTCAATTTCAGCCATCACTTAGTTCAATCTGAAAGGAAATGTTACATTTTTTTATCCTCTATTGAAAACTAGGATTTCTTCCAAATTTAATACCCCTCCCCCCCAAAAAGATACAAGAACTTCAAGCAGAAATGAAGTATGGAAAATTTTACCATGAAAGGGGATTTTCTTGCAAAGTATGAGTATAAGGAGCAAGTGTACGACTTGAAAAGCATCTGACAAAGTGAGATTTTCTCCCACGAAAGCTCATGCAATAAATATATTTGTTAGTCTTTAAGTGCCACAGGACTCCTCCTTTGTTTTAGTTCCATCATTCTATCTACTGTAATTAACACCACTCATCTATGATAATACAGAGTGCACACAGTTTATACCAGTACAATTGGTTTCAATTCAACACACCCCTGAGGAGTCACTTTGTGCATACATCTGTTTGCCAGCAAGATATCCTCTAGCAGATCATGTTTCCACATCACCTTTAATGGAAGAGCAGTAAGCACAAGCATTTTGTAATCATCATCATGTACATCTTCCCTCCCTCCATTATGCTTATCTTTATGAACAGCATATCTGCTTTCCAATTAACCTGACAACCTTCTCCACCCCCTGGCACCAAAAGACAAGCATATGGAAGAGTTTATAAAATTAATCTGAAAGCCAATTTGTAATGGCAGTGAAACCTATTCAATAGAAAACTTCATCTTTAACAGCTTCATAACTTGATTCTATCTTGAAATATCCCCAGACAGCACATCAAAATAACCTATAAGCAATCCAATTAACCAGAACAAAAAATCAAAGCCTAGTTCCTGGTGAATAGAAGGTTCATTCTAAGAAAAGGAAAACAGATTTTCAACTTATATTTTTACATTTCACTTGCAAAATAATTAAGATTTTTAGTTCAGCAAGAAGTTAGCAAGGTCCTCTTGGGATCTTTGCTACATGTCAGCAGAAGTCTCCAACTACACACTCAGCATTTTCATATTTAAGTGCTTTTCAAAGAGCAACTTCATATGAAGCTTTGGGAATTGGGCAAAACGAGCAACGCGACAGACTGGAAGCAACAGCCAATGTGACCGTTCATGTTTTGCTCCACAAAGCAACATATACAGAGTAAATATCTGCAGGAAAAGATTTCTCTTCTTCTCTCACCCCCACCCCCATGCCCCCCACAGCTGTTATGATTGGTTTCTCTCTACTGAAATCAGTGGAGCAACACTAGCATATACCAGCAAAGTACCTGAACCTGTAACTGGGAGTTAAGATGCAACATGCATCTCTAGAGACCTGGATTCACATTCATGATTCAACATGAAAATGAAAAGGCATTTGGTGGGTGTATAAAAGCTGACTCCTGCACACATTGCAAGCCTCCTCCTGTGGAATTCCCTGTCTGAAATAGGCGGAAGGAATTAAAGTCAGAATGGAGGTACACTGGCAGAGCTGTGTAAAAAGTTTCCATATCAAACAGCCAGTAGCACTGCCACATTCAATCAATCCTTCACTTCCACAATCAGATTCATCACAGTTAATAAGATCATCCTATTTGGCTCCTCCTGTACCAGTAAAACTTAGGTTTAAACCACACATTGGCCCACCTCTTTAACAAGGAAGCACCCATAAGTTCCACATACCTCACAGGAAGTGCCGTGACCTGGCTTCGTCTCCACACGCTCCTCCTCTTCATCAGGGGGTGGCTTGGCAGGAGGAGGCGGACGCTCTCTCTGCAGTTGAAAAGGCTGCTGTCAATGGCTTTGTTTAAAACACACTCCTTTCAGCTCCCTCTCAGATGCTTATAAAAGGAAAATTCTATCTCCATTGACAGAATTTTTAGAGCAAATGACAGCAAAAACAGAGCCATAGGGATTCCCAGGTGAACTGGTGCCTATCCTACTTCACAAAGTACCTTTGCACTCTCTATTCCTTGGGGTTTCCAAGGATTTCTTCATTATTATGATACTAGCGGTGAGAAACAGAGCACATATTTAGATTATCTGTGCTAACTCAGCTTCATTAGCAAGACTAACCATGTTCCAGATAGGTGTTCTGAGTTATTAGAAAACAAATGGACATTAAGGTTACTACCTGGCATTTAAATTAGTCTAAAAATTCTGCCATTTGCACCATATCTCAACTAATCTAGAGATTCTCATGCTCTCTCCAGCAGCAGCACCTATTCACAAGCACAAACATTCAAATACTTCATCCAAATCCTCAACCAATTTTGGGGGAACTTCAATAAGTTTCTGCTTTTAGAGCAGTTCCGCCTTCTTCCCACCCCAGTTGGGTATCCTTGGCTTCTGTTACAGGCTGTATGGGATAACTTTTGCCTTAAAAGCAGGTGCTGGTACAAAAAGGCACCCTATAGGGACTTAAGTACCACAGGACTCCCTGTTTGTTTTATCCGGACTTAGTTTTTACAAGCATACAATACCCAAAGCAAAATCGTGCTGTGAACAACATCTAAAAGTAGACCATCTTGCAGACATTTCCTGAATCCTGTGTTTTAGGTTGCTCCCACATCACTATTCTAGTAGCAGATAACTAATGGAAGAAGGGGTTACATTCATTCTCACTTTGAAACTGTACAAAGCAGAGCTTCAGAATCCATCTCACAGGTTAATTTGTTGCTGATTTCCTTATCTGCTTCCACTCCCCCCTTCAGCCTCCCAATAAAAAAAAAAACCATTAAAACATTAATGCTATGAGACCAGTATTTAACCCACCTCCGAGCAAAACAGCATCAAAAGCTACTAAAAGCCCAGTAGATGCCGTTAACCTATGTTAGCTAACTTGGTTAGCGAGGCTGATTTCTTTGAAGAGAACCTTCCAGTGACCACACAGGTCTCTTGCAAAGCCACCAGCACCCAACGAATCTGTTGCCAAAGCTAAACACAACAGCTGAAACACCTGGGCAAATCAATACACCTTATTATCAGGGATTCAGAAGTGACCATATGAGATGTTTCTTTTAGAAAGAGCAGGAGTGTTAAGGGAGGAGATAAAGATCTCACACCCTGAAGAATCATACTCAGCTCCAGTAGTTTCTTTATAGTATGGGCATCAGTGGACATGGGCATACAGGGCCTGTCCACCAAACGTTTTGCCCAGTGCCCTGAGCTGCGGCACTAACAGCCTGACTGCATGTGTTCACCCGGTTAACACAGGCTAGCTGCTCTTCTCAGCCCTGCATGCTGGGGAACTGAGGCAGGGTGAAGCATTTTTATATCTCCCACCCCTCCCAGGAGCATGGCCCAGTGTGGGAAATGTAAAACACCCCTGCCCTGAGCAAGAAGTGGCCTGTAGTGGCTTTGTGGTCCCTTAAAAGGAGAGAGTGAGCCTTCTAGCAGGAGAAGTGTGAGAGGAGGCTGTGTTGCAGCATGCATGGAGCCCCGGAGAGCCCAGAGCAGCACCAGGCATATGGCCCTGGGGAAGGGAGGCCATGCCCAAATCTTTTTTCCCCCCTGGAACAGTGCCCCCACCTTATAGCCAAACTGTTAAATCCTCAAGTGTGTCTTAACAAAATAAGCTGTACATTGAGCATCAAGCCCACTCATCAGCCAGACTCCATGATGGATACACAACATAAGAACAAGGGATAACCGAAAGTAATTAATAAGCAGCAGGTTTAAAATGAACATAAGGAAGTACTTCTTACAAGGTACTGTCATCCCGTGGAACTCCTTCCCAAAGGTAAGTTGATGGAGATAGGGGACAGGCCCATCAGGGGCTATTAGCCAAGATGGAGACACCGTGCTCTGGGTATCCCTAAGCCTCTGACTGATAGAAGCTTAGGCTGCATGAGGAGATCCATCACCTGATAAACCAACCTGTTCTGTTCATTCCCTCTGAACCATCTAGCACTGGCCACCATCAGAAAATGGGAGAGAGAGAGACAGAGACAGACAGACACATGGCTACATACAGGCCTGATTCCTGCTGCCTTAAAGCCTGCTGTCTCTGCTTCTTTGTTCACAGAGTCTCTGTCTGAAGACTTGCCACTGGCCAGGCTGTCCAATGAGTGGCAGGATGTTGCATTGTATAGCGCTTCATAAGGACATTCCTCCTCTGGTTTACTTTCAAAATCTGTAATCAATTCATTCACTGCTTTCTGCACATCACCTGATGGGAAAGAAGAACAAACCGTCATGTGCATGTTCAGAACTGCCGTAAGCAAACAAATCAAGACTACATGCAAACAGCATGAATAAAAATTGATGATTTACAGAGAGAAGACTTGTTCAAAATTAAAACAGACCTGTTCCAAACTAAATCTGAACTCAACACAACACCTATTCTAGTCTAAACCTATTGTAATTGTTACAAACATGAAACATTTTGATAAATGAAGTTTATCTATCTCAAACATGCAAGGTTATTTTGTTCAGAAAAATAAACTATATTCCATTGTACAGTTAATAAAATTCAAGTTACAATCTTAATGCAGCTTGACACAAAATACAAGTCAAAACTGTACATACTAATCATCACTCCAACACACTAAATGCATAGAATTCATCAGAAAAGATTAAGCTTTAGTCGCTTGCATGTATGTAGTTAAAATATAGCATAGCTTCCTCAGTAGCAGAGATGTAACAAGTCTACCGTACAGACTACTTAGTTGTAAATCAATATATTTTAACTGCTATGTATTAACAAGAACGAACCTCTTTAGAGAGATACAACAAGCACAAATGGAAAACTTTAGGGCTTGCCAGTTAGTGATTTGTATCATAAGAGACCTGAACATTTTGCAATTATCTTTGAGTGGCTGGAGAAATTCCAGAGAACAAGCAAAGAGCAACTATGATACCCATCTATAAATGTGGAAGAAGACAACCCAGAAAATTAGTCAACTTTGTTATCCACAAATATAATGCAGCAAATAATCAAGCAACCCATTTGCAACCACCTAGATTAGAAGATAAGAAGTAACAGTCAACATGGATTTGTCACAAACCATCCATGTCAAACCAACCTGCTGTTCTCCTTTGATAGGATGACAAGCCTTGTGGACACAGAGGGGAAACAGGCAATGTGATAGCTCCACTTTAGTACAGCTTTTGGTAGTCTAATGTTCTCTCACAGGACATTCTTATAAATAAGTGAAGGAAACATACAGTGGATGTAACCAGTTGGAACATGAAATGCAGTACAACAAACAAGGAATCCTGTGGCACTTTCAAACACCAACAAGGTAGCCTTTTAATCTTACTTTGTAAACCAAACAAGTTGTTTTTATATAAAGTATCCAGGGACATATTTGTATCAACTATTTGATTTGCTAAAACAGACTAACATGCTACCTTGTGACTCAGCCTGTTCTGCATGCATATATACACCCAACATACAGCAATTTCCGTTTCATGCATCTGAAACTGGAATTACTCCCACAAAAGCTCAAAATAAACATCTTAGTCTTGAAAGTGCCACATGACTCCTTGTTTGTTTTGCTGAACTAGGCTAACATGGCTACCCCTCTGCAATACTCAGTACAACCAGTTGGAAAAAAATCACACTCAGATAGCACTCAATGGTTCACAAGCAACCTGGAGCACTTATCAAGCGGGATCCCACAAGTATTTGTCCTGTACATCTTCATAAACAACATGGATAATGGCTGACATAGTATACTTATGAAGTGTATGGATGATGTTGGAAGCAGAGAAGTTTTGAGTACTTGGAAAAACAGCAGCAGAAGTCAAAATGACCTTGAAAAAGTAGAGAAATGGCATGACATGAACAGAACAAAAGTCAGTAATGACAAATGTGAAGTACTCCATTTAAAAAGGAATAAACTGCACAAATACAAAAAATAGGAAACGACTGTCAGAAAGGGTACTGCAAAGAACTATTCGCGTGTTATGGTGGATCACACACTAAGTCACTCAACTATGTAATACTACTGCTAAAAAGCAAAGATCCTTCACAGGGATATATTAGCTCGAGTTCTGTGGAACATGGAGTGAGACATGAAAAATGACACACACACTCCCCGCACCACTAGTAAGGTCTCAAATTGAGTCCTGGGTTCAGTTCTGCATACCACACACACTGCGGGAAAGACATGAACAAACAAATTTAGGAGGAGAACAGCAAAAAATCTAAAAAAACATGACCCACGGAAAGGTTCAAAAAGGGATGGTTTAGTCTGGGGGGAGAAGATGGAGGGGAACATGACAGGAATCTTCAAATACATTAAAGGATGCTATAAAGAGGAGAGTTCTCATTAAACACTGAGAACAGAACAAATGAAGGACAAATTGCAGCAAGAGAGATCTAGTAGGTTATGGATCAGGGCAACTTCTTAACTAAGTAGTTAAGCACTGGAACAAGTTACCTAGGAAGGCTGTGAAATCTCAGTCACTGGAGGGTTTTAAGAATAAGTTTAGACCAACACCTGTCAGGGATGGTCCAGATAAAACTTAGCCCTGCCTCAGTAGACTGGACTAGATGTCATACCAAGATTACTTTCAGTCCTACATTCCTATGATTAAATTACTGATTTAAATTTCAATTAATTGACTCTACAAGCAAGCAAGAGAAGTGACCTGGGAACTGAATGACAAACTAGGCAGCATGCATTACTGCTTAGCTTCCAGTGAGCGCATGCAGACAAATTTCCGAGGGGTAGCTGTGGTAGTCTGTTTTCAGGAAATGAGGAGTCGTCATTTTTTCCATGCAGCAACACAAAGATCATCCAGTCTTAGGGCAGGCCTGACCACATAGGTGAACTGGGCGGTTGCCTAGGACACCAGGCTTTGAGGTACACCAGATTAAACAGAAGTAAATTATTTTTTTCCTCTATTTACAAAAATATTAATTTACCTTCAAATGAAAGTATCATCCATTGATGGGGGCGCCAAAGCTACAGTTTGCCTAGGGCACCAAAAACAGTTGGGCCAGCCCAATCTAGACTCATTAGGGGTTCTCCCAAGTGGAGGACAGTTGCTGTTTCCAGTTCAGGTTAGAGTCTTAATGGTCCCTTACCAACAAGGCTGCTCAAACTATGATAGCAAAGAGCCTTTTTAAACTTCACTGATGTTTGATTAAGGAGGTCCATGCTAGTGCTGATGGCTATTTTCCCCTTCTAAAAACTCGTTCTAATGATCAGTCCTCCACCAGGGTTTGATATCACTGCTGCACATGCTGGAAGGCAGCCAGTCCTTTGGTACTCTCTTCTTAAGAGAGGATGTGTCGCGCACACAAGCAGCGCTGAAGGTGCTATTTACCTGACCTATGTTGGGTACTTTACAGATCATTTTATTGGTTAAGCACCACAGTATTGAAAATTTAGCAGACACCTGGCAGCTCCCTCTCATCAACAGTCATCTCAACACTCAATTGAAACTCAAGCCCTGCCTCTCAGTCAGCAAATGTCATACCTGATGGTATCTGGACTGCATGTTCAGTGGCGACAGTTGGCAGAGCCTTCTCTGCCGCTTTTGCGCTCTTCTTGCCAGCTGTGTGATCTGTGCAGGAAAGAGGAAAAAGCAACATTAATAGTGGGAAGCAGCGTTGCCATTTATCCAGGTTATGCAGACAGCCTTCCTTGCTGGTTTAATATCATGCGCTCCACACTCTCCCTTTACGGCTCAGAATTAAGTGGCCATTCTGAAAGCTGCTATGTATTAAGATGGCTCAAAAGAAATCAAAGTCCAGGGTTACATCTGGGAAGGTAGCTCTCGCTATAGTAGCAAATTACGCCTTGAATCATATCTACAGGGTCAGGACTAACAACACTTCTATTAAAGGCCTGCTACAGAAGTTCAGAGAACTACAAATCTCTTCACAGCTCAACTAATTAAGATGCAACCGCAGTGCAAGAAATCATGGACACATAATACAACTGAAAAGACATTTGAAGTAGAAAATATTACCCAAGGATGTCATCTTTAACTCCCCCGCTCTTGTGCTATGGGTTATTAATTGTGGGGGTTTTTTTTGGTTTTTTTTTTTTTAAACTCACAAGCAGTCCAGGCTCCTGTTTTCCTTATCAGCAAGATGGCACCACCTAGAGCCCCGTGAAGTAACACTGGTTGGGGCACAAAACCAATGACTCACAAAGAAGAGTACCACCAAATGATGCAAAGCACTTTTTGCCACATCCTTAGAGGTTTTCCACAAGCACTGCCCTGGCCTGATAATGCTTAGCTTACTGCATTTTCTGGGATTGCAGAAGATGATCATGTTACTGCAGACTACATGTAGATTTAGAGAGAAGATCCAATATAAGCAACTAATATCCCTGCCCTTTCTTTCTTCCCCTGTTCTCTCCACACACCCTATTTACCTTCAATGAGAGCTGCTATCTGTTGGCTTTTCTGAGACGGTAGCTCCCTCACAATATCCAGAGCTGTCAGGCCTCTGTTATCTTTTATATTTACATCAATACCTACAACGGATAGAGGAGGGTAGGGGGAGACAGCATTTTCAGATTATCTGCAACAAAGCTATTTTCTTGTAACTGAGTCATTGCTTAAATGCTTTTCTGTTCATTTCCAAGGGTAAGTTAAACAAATTCTTCCTCCAAAGAGGCCTATGACACAACTATCAGGGAATACCTCTTCCCTGAGTCACTCAGAGAACTCATATTTCCAGCAGTAACTTTTAAGAGGAAAAATGACGCCCCATGTGCCATTTCCTTATCACATATCCCCAGTAAAACCATCTCCATGATACCATGTCACAAGATCACTTGCTTACCTGCAGCCAGCAATATTTGTACCACGTCTGTCTTGCCAAACAATGCAGCCTCATGTAAAGCACTGCCTTTCTCAGTCTATAAATGTTAGATGACAATATGTCAGATGGTCAACAGTAATCGTAGGACATTTCAGGGGTTTACACAGACAAGAAATAAAGCAGTTGCATGCACAGCACATACATCAAAAAAAATCTCACAATAGATACGCATCATTGGAGTCACAATATGTGAAATGTTTTTCTGTGGCATTAAGAATCTGGGATGAGGGGAAGGCTAGAAGTTTAACCTAGGGGGTGGGAAAGAGAAATGATCACCAGAATTCAAAACCATGTAAGAGTTCTCCTAAGTTTATTTAGAGTGGCTGTTGTCCTTGGGCAAGAAAGAAGGATAAGATGTACTTCACGGTTAGCACAGACAGCAACTTGTAAGATGGAATTTGGTGGGAGAAGAGCAAGTTCTCTCCACTCCTTCTGAGGACACATTTTACTGCTGTCTGCCCCACAAGGGACTCTCAATGGGAGACCCAACTATTGTCACCCTTAAAGCTTAGCCTGCTAAGGCCAGGCAAAGCTTGCCCTAGCTACCACTACAGCATATTTTCTATGGAGAAGACTGCGGCCTCCCCAGCTGTCATCTGACCCCTTTGTCCAGCACTAGATTAACACAAAAGATACCTGGTAGTTGCTATCCATGCCAGCATCTAGGAGAACATGGACAACGGTTTTGTGCCCATTCCTAGCTGCCAGGTGCAGAGGGGTGTGTTTCTTAGTGTTGCAGCTTAAAAGATTGGGGTGAGCATTCAGCAGCATCTTCACAACTTCCAGCCTCCCGTAGAGTGCAGCGAGGTCCAGAGGTGTCTCAAACTTGTTATTGCGCATAGTGGGGTCCGTGAGCTCCTCCAGGAGAACCTTCACCACCTCTGTGTGACCATACTGAGCTGCACAGTGTAGCGCCGTCTCATTGTCATTATTCTGAAGGGTCATAAACATAGTGAGATTTCAGAAGACAGGAGAAGAGGGGAGCCTATCTGAGCCTCACATCACAAAACCATTGAAGTTTAAATGTCAAAACAAGACAAATAGCAAGCAGTTGGGGGGCATAAAGTTCTTTTCAATATACAGAGCCTGGAGCAGTGTTTTGGTCACTTTCCTATCACTAATTATCATGGACAGGTACCCTTTGTAAACTGGCCAATCCCACCCAACACAAGTCTGTAAGGAAGCATCAAAACATTCTCATGAACAGACCTTTACATTCTGCACTATGGGAAGCAGTTGCCATACATAGATATACACTGCTTTCTTCAAAGCACTAAACACAAAAGCAAGAGGTCACACCTAAGATTAACAGACTGCAAAGTTTACATGGGTTGTCATTTACTTTGCAAGCTCTAGGACAGGGGTGGCCAAAATTATGGAACTCAAGAGCCACACAAGCTGGTTATTAAACCTTCAAGAGCTGCACTGAGGCATATAGCCATATACTTTTACCTACTAATCTCAATTTCTGATGGTTTTCCACGAGCCACACTTTTTCATTCAAGAGCCGCATGCGTCTCCCGAGCCACAGTTTGGCCACACCTGCTCTAGGAGGAAAGGTCTTCTCTGTCTCATCTATATAGGAAGCATCCAACACTTTGGGGCACCATAAAAATAACCAATAAGCCACAGTATGAATTCCATCTACAGTAATTGAATTCCCATTGTTTAAACTTTAAACTTCAATTGTTTTTCAAATTCAGTCAGTTAAGCCCATGGACTAAGGTTTTGACTTATAGTCGCCATTCTGCTTTTACAATTCTGAAATGTGTAAGCAGACCATTTTAGAAAAGATGTGTGGCAGATATAAATCATTGCATGCAAAAACGTGAATGTAAGAATTTTAGTGAGCAGCACAGCTCTATTGCTGCACTAGCCAGCCCTTCCCAAGCAAGCCTCTCAATTCAGCCAGGGAGGGGAGGGTCTTAAGTCACAAGTAAATGCCTCTACAATGAAAGCCTGATCCAATTAATGCATGCAGCACCTGTCAAGTTAAAAAAGTCAGTAGTGCAGACTAACCATAGGCATGTAAAACATTTATTTTCAGCGCAAAATATATGTGAACAACTTCCATGGATTTAAGCCAGTCTGCTTTCAACTAAGTTACCACTAAAATGTCTAGTTTTACTATTATGTATCATCTACATGGAGGTATTTCCATTTAAGAACCTCTGTGTACTAATGAAGGGCTGCTTTGGCATAAAATCCTTCAGTACAAATTTGTGCTAGTTTTAGCTCTCTTTCTGCTGTTGTCCTAACAGCTTTAACTATGGCACAGAACTGTAATTATAACTATATTCCCCTTTTTATAAAAGGCCAGCTACTTGTCTAGTTAAATTTCAGTGGATATGATTGGCCAAAATGTTTTCCCTTTGGCTTTTTTTGGGGGGGGGGGTGGAATTACAATCAGCAGAAGAAAGTCTTAATATTTTGCACTGTTTGTCACTGAAACAGGCTGTTATCTGATCTGATTCTACAAGTGCTTTAATCCTACAACTGTGTTAAATTATAGCCTAGAGATTACAAAACTCATGCATGCAAACTCCCACTTGGTTTTATCTGGTATTTGACTGCATCATTTTTCAGCCATGTGAAAGGCACAAAGAAACTAAGGAGCGATGGGGACTGAGCCTCAACAGTCATAGCTTATTTATAAAAACAAATGAAAGCTCACTTCCAAAAGAAGGAAGTGAGAAGCATCAGCCACATGCAGAAATAAGCAACCCTGGAAGGAGAAATGTGTGGAAGATGCAGTGTACCACTATTAGCGTACAAATGTAAGGGAGTCTAAGAGCACAGGCTAAGCAAGTGAGCACAGGGGAGCCAGGTCAGTTAATGCAAAGTGACAAGGACGCAAGACACACATAAGGTAGTGGAAGAGAGTGAATGGCTACAACCAATCAACACCTAGCATCCTTATCTGCAGATCTCACAGCCTTTCCTGAGATTGCTAAGTAGCAAAAGCCTCCTTTTTCACACAGGGGAGAAGGCAGGGCCCAGCTGACATGCTCCAGGTCAAACCGCAATTCCATATTGGAAGCAGGACTTTAACCCAGAAGTCCTGGATGCAAGTTACCTGCCTTACCTACCAGACTACATAGCCTTACATTTCCAGTTTATTAGTGCAAACCCAGCCCCTCTCAAGCCAAGTCTGTGCTGACGGCAGGAAATTCACCACCAGGATCTATCCAGATCAAGTCAGTGGTGAGTTAAAACATAATTTGGAGATTGACTTAAGAAAACCACCTCCTCAAGTGGCACAGTGCTGCGTCGACAGCAGCACATTCTCACTGGCACATGGGGGCAAAGATGTCACGCTTTACGTGAGTCAGGAAATTGACAGGAATTATGCAAGGCACTCAGTGCAGCTTGCACGACTTCCATCAACTGCCCCCAGTGCAGACCTGGCCTTGGGAAACAAATGAACAACTTATCTGTGACAATGAAATGAGTTTAGGGGGTCTCAGAATGCAAGGGTCCACATCATTCACACTCTCACTCTTGCATGCACACACACAAGCACAACACAAGGTTCTCCATCTCTGCAGAAAGGCATGGAGACTTATGCCAAGGACTGATTTCTCACAGCAGACTGAGGGACCAATGGCGGGGAAAACTAATTGCCCATGGCGGTTGAAGCACAGAAAATTCCTACGATTGGGGCTGTCACCTTTCATCAACTCAAAACTCAAACCCCTCAAAAAGATTCATACAGCACAGCCTGCATCCAGAAACATATGCCTGGCTGAAGGTGTGTTCAGAGACAGGATTAAGTCATTTTCTAAATGATAATTCAGTAGATTCTCTACCTTCAGATGACAATCAGGTCCAAAAAGGCACCTCAAAGCTTCTTCGTTTTCATAACATGGGGTCACAGGATGAAACAGACTGTACCATCAGTATCTAAACCAAGTCCTTCTCCGCTATCAAAAGAGCCAGAGGCTCTTACAGCCTATCAGCTCAATACTTATTTCCTCAGCACATTACAGTAAGACCTGGTATCTTTATGGGTCTCCATGCCTACTTCTAGTAGAAATGAAGAGTCACAATCCAGGTTTTCTACTGTACCCATTACCCAGCCTCACATTTACCCTGACATCACTTTCCGTATGTTAAAAATGGAAGGTTATCTACAGCCAACATACAGCAACCAACACACAATGTAAGACTCAGAAACCCACAAATGCACTGAAGGCAGCAGTGAAATGGACAAGAACTGGGAAGGTTATCAAAACCTGTCATGTCAGACACCAGAGCTATTCCTGGCAGAAGTGATTACCTGCCTTCCCAATATTGCCACTTGAAACTAGGCTGTGGAATGACAGATGGGAAGACACCCAGATTACACTGTGGTGGGAGACCAAGAACTCCTTTCCAGGAACTACAGACAGCAAGACTTCATGTTTCAGGCTTGCTAGTCCAAGACAGAAGAGACCCTGAGTAAGATCTGTGCACAGCTCTCCTGTAGGAATATCAGCACCGGCCCTCTTCACCGCAGCTGAAAATGGGAGGTTGGGCTTCCTATAAGACTTTGCCCAGGGACTTCTGAGTAGGGAAGCAGAAAAGGTCAAAGGAGTTAACATATACATTGGCTTCTACAGCTAGTAGGTGTCTGATAGTTTTTTCATACCTACCTACCATACTCCTATACCAAACTAATGTCACACCTTTCACATACACAACACTTTGCACTGAAGCATTTAAAACTAACATTTTAGCACACTTTCCTGTGATTTCCTACCTTCCTCTTCTAACACATCATCTGAGACTTTAATGCTTGGCACATTCCTAAGAAAAGCTCTCGCAGCCTACAAAACCCTGTCATTTGCTGGTCCAGCTATGCTCTTGGTACCTTACGCATCACTCACTGAAGTCTCATCCGAAACACAAGACTCAAAGGGGCAGCCATGTTAGTCTAGTTCAGTAAAAACCAACAAACAAGGAGTCCTGTGACATGTGCCCCTTTAGCTGTAATTGCAGCCCACAGCACCCCAAGATGACTAAAGAAACCTACAGAGCAACACCTAGACTACTACTCTGCTAAGCAGTGTGCCATAACCTTCTGTTATAACCGAGTAAGGAAGTAGCCAGGAGCTGGCATACCAGACAGCACTGCTTTCCAGGCAAGTGTTTGCACTCCCCTCCCTGCTCTGACAATTCCCATCAATGTTAATAGGCACTCCATGCAGACCATACAACTGAGTTCATTGCCCCATTTCTGCATGACCTCAACACTGCCAAACAAATACGTTTCAGAAAAAAATGATCCTCAGGTGTCTGACTATCTATCAGGAGCTGGTCGGGTCTGTTCACTGCCCGGTTTTATTTGCAGACTCCAGATGGCATACTTTCACTTTCACTAGCGGTCTCAGTGGATTTAATGACACGCTTTAAATCCAATCTCCATCATTTGTTTTTTTCAAAGATCAATTAAAAAAAGACAACTTCAATGGCACAGCTTATTTTTCCTTTAGCTACAGGACTGCTAGCTTTTTCACTCTAGTTTTGGGTAACTGGTCAGTTTCTTCACACGTTAGCCAAACTAAAGGCAGCAACAGTTACGCAAAGGTGGTGCTTTGTCGCCTTCTCCCAAATTTGCTTATGCAATTTGTTGTACACAGCTTAGAACAGAACACAATCGAATCACAGGATTGGAAGGGACCTCATGAGATCATCTAGTCCAACCTCCCTGGGTTTGAATCCAGGACCTTCTGCACGTAAAGCAGATGTGCTAGCCACTACACTATTTGCAGAGCTTCCTGCAGTCTGGAATAGCATATAATCGTGTCAGCTACAGAACGCTAGAGGGACCAGCTGCTTAGTAGGGCTTCAGGGGAGGAAGAAACATGGTAAAAGCTGATATGAGTATGTCTGAATTTACTCTTTGGTTGGTTATTTCTGGCTTTGGTGCAGGAAAGCTGCTGCCATTTTTAGTTATTCCTATACAGATTATGAGTTTAACTCATTGTCAAGGTACCTAGAGTTTTAGCCTAGATTAAGGAAAAAAGACACCTAAGAGAAAACATTTCTAAAGCACCCAAAACTCATTTTGAAAAAGGGCTGAGGGTCCCAAGGACACTGACTGCCAATCAGGCTTTGGTTCTTAAGTCTCATAATGACTTCTGAAAGTGAGTTTCAGTCCTATTGAAAGTGTTATCCTAAATGAAATGGAATTCTATTGTTAAGTTACAGTCAGTGCACAGAGTCCAATATAAGCCTTTTAAAATATCTTTATAAAACAAGTCCATGAGAGAGATGACTAGCTTGAAGCCTCTAAACAGATTTTAAAACAAACAAGGAGTCCCGTGGCACTTTAAGACTAAAGTTTATTTTTTGCATGAGCTTTCATGGGAGAAGAATCACACTTTGTCACATGCTTTGAAGATGGAGGAACTTACAGAACAGGAGGAAACAAATGACACTGACACTGACAACCTCCCATGTTATTTTGCGAGTCTCATTTTAACAGGTTCAGTTCTCCAGTTCTTCTTATATGTTTCCACAAAGAAACTTGATGCTGTAAAACTCCACTTAAACATGGAGTAAGTGTAATTTCCATGGTATTAGGGGGTGGGGGGTTGTTTGTTCTTAGTGGAGTTTTACTCAAAAGCAGAGTCAAAAAGTTTTCAAGTGGAGTTCAGAAGTTTTAAGGTGGAGTTTTGTTCACTTTATTCAAAACAGGGGTATGCATTAGAATTTATTTCCTGTTACATATCTGCTAACTCAACTTCCCCATCAGCTGGGTAAGCCCAGAAACTGTCTGTGTACAGTACTGCAGATAAGCACAGTTGAAGTTCAATTAAATTTTGAAGATCTTAAATCTGCCATGGCTGCCTGGCTCCAAAAGGGTTGCCTGGAAGTCACCCTTCATATAATAGTTGAAAAATAAATCAGCAGACTATTTTATCATCACTTGCCTGAAGCTTGGCTATAAATAAAAGTCAATTAAACATGCCAGGTGTCTGAGCAAGCATTATATCCATCCACTGCTACACAGAATAAGCGAGTTTAGAAACTTTTTCATTTGCTTTAGTGCATGATAAATTCTTAATATTATACCCCTTTTTTGGGGGGTGTATATATATCTAAGAATGGCAGGAAGCAGAGAGAAAAGCCAACAGGCAAAAACACAAGGACATGAGATTAGGGATAAACAGCCAGACACAAAACACAAGGACTCAACATCAAAATGAGACACTGATACAATAAGCAAAACAAGAAGGTCTTAAGTGGTGCAGAAATTACTGTTCTCTGCTACCAAAAGCATTAGCTACTCACTAGGAAAGAATATAAATGTCCCCATCTCACTCTAAAGGAAGTATGTCATTCACACAGAACACGCCATGGAGAAAATGCAGCCATCTATGAACAGGAAAAAAATACCTACTCTTTCAATTTATGCTCACTAAAAATAATTTAAGCATGCAATAACCAAATTGGAAGCATTTTAATTAAAATGTTACCCTTTGGAAGTCATCTAACCAAAAGAATCCTATACATTTCAAGTATTGAAGGAGCCCAAAAAAAGTAGGGAATAAATTCCCGGAACACTCCCTAGAACAGACTTAAAACGACACCCACAAGAAATAAATGGTTGCATTTTACTGTTCCTCAAGTAGCTGGGAACCAAGCAGGCCACATCAGCCAATCGGATGTCAATGCACCTGGATGCATGAGTGCAGCTTGACGTAATGATGCAGTGAAATCCTGACAGCGAAATACACACCTTGGCATTGATATAGGGGTCAAAAGGGCCGTACTTTTTGAGTTCTTTGATCTCAAGAGTATTCTACAAAAAAAGGAAAGGAAAAAAGAAAAAAAGGTGATAATGAAATGGGTGAGATTCGGCAACACAACAATGGGTGACTCTGAAAGGGTGAGAAAGACAACATGGCATCTTGTTCCAGCTGAAAGCCATCAGTCACGTCGGCCATTCCAGCCATGAGGAGGCATAATCTGAACCACTGTGCACATTATTTACAAACCTTTAAACATAAAACGCGCAGACTATAACTGACTTTACTCATTTAGAAAGTCCCCTCTGAAGACACGCAATGATGAAAAATTACCTCGAAGGATTATGCTAAACTTCACCTTCTGCACAGGACTTTTCTCCCAACCTGTCCTACTTGAGCCTCAGACAGCAGATCCATTTACATTTGTATGGTCACACTTGGTTGACTCCAGTACAGACTGGGTTATGTCTAGCAGTTTCTTCCATCTATTCAGGTAGAACAGATTGCTGGCTTGAAGCACAGCTGCAAGCCACTATGAACCCCAAAATGAGAAAGTGACTCACAAACGTAATATGACGGAACACATTTTAAACACTCACACTTGGTCTTCTGGCTTAATTCAGGACTGGTGGCAATTAACACTGACAGCACTTTTCAGCTTCAATGTGCTTTACAAACAAACTTAGCACAGCCTGGTGAGGCAAGAAATTCCATTTTACATATGAGGAATCAAAAATGTAAGTGTCTCGTGCAAGGTCATAGAGGGAGGGGGCGGGCGGGCGTGTCAGAAGCAAGTCTAGAAATCTTGAGCCCAGTCTTCTCCTCCAACCACTATGGAACCACTTGTTAATAGGGGAAATTTACTGATCATCTGAGCAGCACTCAAAAGCACCATTTTCCTCCTAGTCTGCAAATAGCTCAGCAGCAGCACTAAATGACATTACATAGCAATTGGCTGCTTCCCTCTGAAAAGGCTCAGAAGAGCCAACATTCTGGATCTCAAACAGAATCCTTATATATTGCCAAATTAAAGAAGCCCTAAGACTGGATGGGATCTCAAGAGGTCTTCTACTTCAGTGTTTCTCAACCACTGGTTCACAGAGTGGCACCCAGCCCTGAGACCTCCCTGGCATTGTATAGGAAGCTGGTCCCTGGTATCAGAAAGGTCGAGAAGCACTGTTTTTGTTAATCTTGCCAGAAATGCACAAGGCCAAAGTATTCCCCTTTAATATCCAGCAGCCACCCTGCCTGTGTGAGTGGACATGCATTCACATGTGCTCTTACTTGGGTCAGAGGTGCACTGAGAAGACACTAACAGGCTTTCATGGGAAAGCTACACTGGCAGCTAGTACTCCAAGGTGAGAAGACACCAATCGCTGGACAGAACAGATTGATACAAGCCAAGCCAACCTGCATCCCACTCTAAGGCCGAATGCAGAAAAAAAGGAGGTTGCATTACTTGATCTTCTCATCCAACTGAGGTGATAGCTGTTTAGGACCAAGTTACAATTATGTTTGGGGTAGCTGCAGGCTTCAAAAATCCCACAAATAGTTAAGTTGGCAAAAGAGCTAAAAACAAAAGCAGCTCAGTGAGTACAACCAAACTAATGCTTAAACCCACTTTGACTAGTTCCCAAAAGACAGGAGCCAGAGCATCTATTCTTTGACACTTCAAGCAATTTTCACTCAATCATCCACCAACAGGAGAGGAGATAAATAATGGTTAGTGTTTGCCCTGAAAACTCATGGGAGAGCAAAAGACCACTTTCCAGGCACTCTGTTGTTGACACGCGGTCATCTTCACACCCAAACACTCGAGTGGATTAATTAACCCACCAGAATTAGCCCACTATGCCAGGAAGAGGTCTTTGCGACATTCCAACCAACCCATTTCCAAGTTTCTCAACACCTTATGCCACGTACCTGACATTGCTTCCCACCCTAGGAGCAGTACTACCTTAGAGACCCAATGTCCTATATCCACTGGTACACTAGAGAGAATCAGGAGGAGAAAGATATTCAGACCTGTTCGTTCACTTTAGTGTGGGAGGGTCCTTGGTGGATGAGGAGTTTTACTATCTCTGAGTCTCCTTTCCAAGCTGCCAAGTGAAGAGGATAACAACCTTTGCAGTCTGCCACATTGGTTAGTGCATCGTTCCTCAGCAGAACTTCCACGACATCCCTGGAAAATAAGGACGGCCGAGAGTCTCAAAGATGCTCAGTCGCAATGGAACTGGGAAGGGTACTGTTCAGCAGTTCACCCCCAATAAGTTTAAGCTGCTAAAGAATGGTGCTTGACAAAAACTACATCTGAACAGTAACAACTTCTTTTTATCTTCATGAAAGGTTGTGAGAATGCTTAAATCCACAAAAGGGTTGCCCAAGAATTAGAGAGATGCAGGACTGGATGTGGCCTGAAGAGGTCATCTATTCCATCATTTTGGGCTGATTAAACATCCCTGGATCATACTTGATAAGTGCTTGTCTAACCTATTTTACAGAACAAGCACGGAGTCCTGTGGCACTTAAAAAAACTAACAAATTTATTTATTGCATGAGCCTTTGTGGGACAAAATCCCACTTCATCAGATGCCTAGAAGATGGAGAAACTATAAGCGTCTGACGAAGTGGGATTTTCTCCCATGGATGCTCATGCAATAAATAAATTTTTGAGTCTTTAAGTGTCACAGGACTCCTTGTTTGTTTTGCTGATCTAGTGTAATATGGCTACCTCTCAAACTATTTTACAAAGGTTTTAACTACGGAGATTCTACATCCTCACAAAGTGAACTGCTCTATGGACAACTACCCCAAGAAATAAAAATGTTTTCCAAATACATAATCTGAATCTCCCTTGTGACAAATTAAACCAATTACTTGTTTTCCTAGCATCTGGACAGGAAGCACAACTGTTTGCCTTTCCCTTTATAGCAATTTTATCAGAAAACTTGTCTCTCTCTTCAGTCTCCTCTAGAATATAAACAGCAATTCTTTCAACTTTTCCTCACAGGTACAATTTTCTAAACCTGTCATCATTTGTACACATGGGTGGAAACACTGTTCAGCCACACTGCATAGTTGTGAAATGTAAGCTGCACCAGTGTGAATTTGTTATGTGACACAACACTTCTTTACACCTGCACTGCTAGTGTGTAAAGTGAGTCCATCTCAGTGCAAAAAACCCACTGGAGGCAAGCTCCTAGTGTCATGAATCAAGCTAAGCCTAATGGAGGAAAAAAATAGTGTTCATTTAACTTTTTGCCTCTAGTGTAAGTTTCAGTGCATTATCTCACAAGTGTTCACTACTTGCCAAGATTCTACACATGCACTTAAGATTGTACAAAATTGCACGCTATTCTATTTAAGAAAATGCAATCAAGTCAGTATTGTAACTGACATGTAGCTTTTATACCCATACCCCAGTAGAATTTAAGGAGCTCTATTCCTAAAGAGGTCATCCCCTGCATAAGTGAGACCACAAGAGCCGTTCATTCCTTGGGGTTATTAAGGAATCAAAGTGGGTCCGAGATAGTTGCAGCACCCCAGCCAAATTTTAAAGGTGAATAATTGGATTCTATAGAATGTGCCCCTGTAATTTCGTGGCAATATGACATTCTGCACTCCTTGTCCTCAATGTGGTGTAATATTAGACCACCACCCTGGTCTATCAGTAAGGCAGCTGCATAACACTGGTGAATAAGGGAATTCTCTAGCTCACTCACTTGCACACACATATAGGTAGTAAAATACATGGACACCCTTTAAAGACAAGAGGCACTATAATAAATTTGCTTACTTGTGGCCATTCAAAGCAGCGTGATGCAGTGGAGTGTATCCAGTACTGTCAACACAGTTCACATTTGGTCCCCTCCAGATGCTGTAAGATAAAAAATCTCCAACAGTAAGTCATGTACCAAATTTAGAGACAGCCAGCTGGCAAGGAAAGGTTTCTGCGGAGTTCTTTATGCTAAGTCTGTTATTTCAAATCAAGCCATAATAATGGAGTGGCAGTTGCAATTAACTGCAGTACCGCAGAGAGCAGATATTGCACAGTGCTTTGTTAAACAAGAGTAGCAAACATCACAAGGCACAGAGTCATTAAGTGGCTTCACTAGTCAGCATTCTTCCCAAGAACAGAGTGCTCCAGCCAGAGGTTTGCTATTCCCTCCCCAGTAAATCTCCTTCAAGGTGTCACAACAGCACATTAAAGTATTTTAAAGGAACACCAGAGAAATAAGTCTCTCTGAAAGTTAACAACAAAATCAGGTACCACATCCCACACCCTCAACCCATCCATGCTCTCCCTTCTCTAAAGGGCCTTCATCAGCTGGGGGGTTCCTTTCCTCTAGGACAAATCCATTAAGGGATTGTAAGTGGGAGATTAGTAATAGGATACAGAGCCTTTCATCTCTAGATCACTAATGCAAGTCCACATTGAGTCAGTGGTACCCAGAACTCAACTCTGACAGCTGACAGTCATCTGTGAGAAATACGTGGGTGGTCACAGAGCAGTTCCAAGGACTACTAGCATAAATGGCCTTCGTTGGTGGCAGATTCTGAGATCAAGGAGTCAATGAAGCATGCAGAATTCATCTTCTCTTACCCCTCAGAAGCAGCCCATCTAAAACAAAAGTTGAAACATACTGACCCAGCCAGGGGACAAGACATGTGCAGGAAGCAGGCACTAACCTGGGTCATGCCAGTGGTTAAAGGAAGTCACTCTCAAGGGTAGCCACATCGGGCAGCTTTCACCAATATTACAATATGCTTTGGAAAGGATGGGACAGATCTATTTGAACCTAGACGTGCCTTCAAAGAAAGCTGTAGACTTCCATCTCTGAATACATCTACTACTCTTATTAACCCCTATTTCCTACACATTGGCCTTTTCTTTAATTGATGTGTTTGAATGTATACTGCTATTAACAGAACGAACCCAGAAAGGTTCAAGCACTGATAGGCATTTTTGGTTTTGATGTTTCTTTTAAAGAAAAGGAGGGGTGCTGCTGAGCTGCCCTCCTCTATATCACAACTACATTGTCTTAAGAGTGAACTGTTGCTGTTTACAGACGAGACCTCATCATTTCATTTCCTCCAAAGCATATAATCACTATGGCTCATTGTAAGACACAGAAGCAACCTGATCAGTCATTATGTTTTCTAAGACAACAGCCATTACTTGAGGGCTGCTTGCCAGAAAAATGCCACACTGCACACACTCAACTCAGCAGAAAGGGACTAGGGTACAGCAGGAAGGACACCAAACCAACAGGAATGCTACATAGACCAGGCAGGAACTCAAATGTAAACCGAACAATTTGCTTCCCTCTTTCTCATGAACACATGCTCAAAACCCCATCTTGGCCTCCCAACCACAAAATGTTGGTCCCTGAAATTTGTTCCCACCAAAAGGATCCAGATGATCCCACATATCTAGAGCAAAATTAGTTTGTACTAGCATTTCATACAGACAAAATGAGGAAGTAAGCAGTTCCAGCACAAGTGTGCTGAGACACTTTTCTATTTTTACGTATGATTTTGTAAGCAAATAGTTTTCCAAGTGACGGAGATCTTGGGGCAAGCAAGAAAAATCAGACTCCTGAAAGGGGTACAGTAGTCAGGAAATGCTGAGACCACTTATCTAATGGGCCGAGTTTGGAGCTGGGAGCGAAGAACGCATGGAGTCCTGTGGCACTTTTAAAGACTAACACATTTTATTTTTTAGAAGTATCACAGGATCCCTTGTTTGTTTAGCTTAACTACACTAAGACAGCTACCCCACTGGAACATGTCATGAATGCACAGGTGTTTCATCCCAGGTCCACTGTTAATCCACTGATCTTTCATTTTGCTCGATTTCTAACAACATGACTGACACGGCGCAAGACCACCAGCAAGGCATTCCACCCTGGAGCATCTGTAATCTGACAGACAGAAAACCAATATGGTGAGATCTACAGGAAGGATTCTGGTCATTCCTGCCTTCAGTTCACAAGTACCATTTTCATCAGCCCAGAAGCAGTCCCCCAGCCGTTCCAGTCCCCAAGCTTCTGGCAACACAGAGAATTAAAACAAAGTGGTCACTGAATGCCTATGGTACCGCATTCCATAAGTTGCCCATCTTCAAACATCTGATGAAGTGGGATTCTCTCCCATGACAGCTCACGTGATAACTAAATTTCTTACTCTTTAAAAGTGGCACCAGACTCCCTGTTTGTATTTATCATACCAGAGATACTGCCAACATCATTTAAAAAGCAGAGTTAAGGTCCTGGCTGTGCACTTTTGAGACATCGTAGAGTCAGCTCAGAGAAAAAACAAGCGACAGGACAGAACTCAGGAAGAGCCCTACCCCTTCTAACTGCCATGAAGCTGGAGCAGGGTTTAGTCAGTTTTTGAGTGCTGTGGTTTCCATTTGGCAGTGGACTCATGGAGTGTGGTTACATAGCCAATTTATTGCTGGATTTACAGTGGCAATTAATGGTTAAAATAATGGCAGAGTAACTTGTCTATAGTCTGGACAAGGTTGTATGTTGTGTCTGCATACCCGCTTTTCTCAGACTGTGTTCACCCAGAGTACATTTAACTATTTGGCATACAGAAAGGAAATCCAAGTTGCACATATTAAGGCTGTGCACACACAGCCTGATGCCTGGAATTAACCACCATCAACACTTGACACGTATAGCATTTTTCCCATGAAGACTGCAAATTACTTCACAAAGCGGGTAATTTTTACTGCCCCATCTGTAAGATGGGGAAAACGTAGACACTATAAATCAAGTGACTTGACTCAAGGCCACAACACTACAGCAAATAGCCCAGAAGAAACATCTCAGAGCTCTGAAGTAGCCACACTTGTGGTTATCAGAGGTTTTACTAAGGCAGACACCACTTTTCTTAAGAGGACAACACGGTAGAAGAGACAGTTTCAACATACAGAATGGAAGGTTATTCCCATCAGGAAGGCTTCGCTGGTTTTCATTATGAGATAGTTGCAAGGGGTCTGTATGATACAATTTGGGGTACTTACAGTCTGCAACAAGTTTGTATACTTACTAATGGAAAGAAATAAACCACAACTAACCAATCTAGGTCAAAAAAGGCCAACTGATGCCAAGGCCTAGCATGGAGTAGGGGTCAAAGAGACACCCATTCATCCTCAGGTACTGCAACTGTTTTACCAAAGTACATCAGTCTATCTTTTCTGTTTCTTGCTCTCTCTTCAGCACCTCCTCATAGTTAAAACAGTCATTCTTTAACTTACTAGAAACCAAATCTTTGTCTAAACAGAGAGTTAGTGCAAGGCACTTGGCACAAACTAAGATAAGACAGCTTCTGCTAATCAGATCTAGACACAGCAGATTAACTACATACTAGGACCGACAGAGACTAGAATTTGAAAGACTATTAAAATGGGAATATTTCCTCTCACATCTTCCACAGACAGCTGTTTGCTGTGCCTGGGGACAGTTACAGAAGAGAAACACTGACTGACACTTTACACCATATCTGTAAAAAAAGCAGATATGTCTACACTACAAATTAAAACCTCCAGTGCCAAATCTCAGAGCCTGCATCAAGTGATTCAGGTGGTGCTCAGGCTACAGAGCTGAAATCAACACTGTGGACACTTCCACTCAGGCTGCAGTCTGGCCTCTGAAACACTTACCCCCCATCACGTTTCAGAGCCCAGGCTCCTGAAAACTCTACAATGGGAAAGTGTAGAGTGATATTTTTAGCCCTACACCCCCAGTGTGAGCCAAAGGAGCTGAACTCAGACTGCATCTGCACTGTAGGCTTCTCTTTGCACTGCAGACATACCCACTGACAGAACTATTGCAAGGAATGATGCCAACGCTGGAGTTTAAAATGTTAGGCTGACCACACCACTCAGGAAGGCTATGGAGCATATAACTAAGGGGTTAAGCTTATGCATTACAAAGTCAAGAATGACAAGTTCCAAAGGGGTGGCCATGTTAATCTAGTTCAGCAAAAACAAAGGAGTCTTGTGGTATTTTTAAAGGCTAACAGATTTGCTTATCACATGAGCTTTCATGGGAGAAAAATCCCACTTCGCCAGAGCTAAGTTCCCAGTCTTCATGCATCTGATGAAGTGGGATTTTCTCCCACGAAATCTCATGCGATAAGTAAATTTGTTAGCCTTTAAAAGTGTCACCAGACTCCTAGTTTGTTCTGTACAAGTCAAGAATGACTGTCAAGTAGTTGTTGCAGACAAAGCCAGAGCAGAATGGAAGCAGGCAGTTATAACTGGAGGCTCAGATAAAAGTTTTAATTAACTAGCAACTGTTAACACCACTTACAAATTTGATGTAGCTAGAAAATAGAGCCCTTTGCAAGTTATGGAAGTTATTATATGCTGCGGAAGAGTGGCAAGCTATAGAATTATCTATTGCTCACATCTATTGGTGGTCATCCCACAAACCCGTCCACTCGCTAACAGATCTTGGATCAGGATTTGACACCCTCAGCCTGCAGGGGGAGTACCAAGAGGCTTCAAGGTTGGGGAGAGCATGAGCACAAGCCCACACAGATGAAGAATTCACCCTGTCCAAACACTACTAAACCATTCTTGCTTGGGCTGGCTTTTATCCTTTGATCTGAAAGAACCTTTTTAGTGTAATCACTCTAAAAAAAAAGTGATTTCCTTTTTAGTAGTGCTTAAGGCAATCTGGTAGCATTCTAAAAAGCAAGACTGGGTTCTGGCCTCTTTTTTTTTTTTTTTTTTGATTGCCAGAAAATCTCCTTCTCCAACATGCAAAACCTCCCCTCTCTTCTAATGCGAGTTAGTTGGTATTTTGCAGTGACATTGAACACTAAAAACCAGCTAGAAGTTAAAATCCCTGGATCCTGAACATTGGCATCGGGAACACTGAAAGGGGATGCAATTTTGATGACATTCCAAAGCTTTCCTGCACCATGTCAAGAGAAGCAGGGAAGATAGTTGGTCCCAGTCAGATGTAGAAATATCATTGCACTAACATGTAAGCCCAAATGATGGTCTGCACTAACACATAAAACCAAATCATGGTCACTGTGAAACCCAACTTCAGCCATCAACATCTTGATAGGTGGTTTGTTTTACTGTGGACAGAGAATCAACAAATTATAGTGCCTAACACCTCCTCCTGACAATCCATTTCAAAAAGCACTTAGTTTAGAACACACAGAGCAGTGAAAAAAAATAGAAAAATCGAACATTAAAAGCCCATTAATTTAAGCTGGTTTTATGAGGCAAAGATGAGAATAACTCAGAGAAAGCCACAATGCAAAACTGTCCAAAGGGCTCAGCTTCCTTTTTTGGAAACTCAGCTCTACAGTGGCTTCTGCCTTCAATCCCTGACCTTTGACTGTGACAGTATTAAGACCTAGGGCTGTTTCTCCTAAGACAAATGACAACAGACAACAGCACAGAGACAGGTATGAAACGAGGGGAGTAACCGAGCACATGCAGCATGTCTACCTTTCAGGCATGTTGCCACCATTTTTATAGATTGGGAAAATTGAAAGATGAGCATTAAGATTAGTTGCCTGAGGCCATCAAGGAAATCAGAAGTGGGACAAACATTCAAGCAATCCTACCTCAAAGGATACCATGCCATGTCCTCAACAGGCCTGCAGAGAGCTAGCCAGACTAGAAGTCAGGACACGCATATTCCTTTCCTGGATCTGCTGGGGGAGCCATGGGAAATCTACTTAAGCATCCCTGTTTCCCGATCTGTATAACAGACATACAAATAGTAAACCATTAATACGCTATTTAGCATCTACACGACACACAGTAATACCCTTACCTATTCATAAGATGACATTATGGAAGGAAACTGTGCTCACTGCATGAATGAAGTGTTACATACAGACACTGTTATCAGGCTGTTTCCTGATTTAAAAAATGACACGGCCTTCAAGTTCTAAACCTCAAAGGATATAAAGAGTTATGCAATTAAAGTTTTCAATAATTTTCAGACAGCTAGAAGAGTAGAGATGGTTTGAAGAAGCTTTGACTAGTTTTCTGCCAACTTTTTGGTCCTTCTCCTACCCTTATTTCAAAGGGTTTTTTGGATTTGTAGTATTGGCCTTTGCTCTGAAGACAAACTTTCCACCCATAATAGTCTGGGTCTCCTGTTTTTTCATGCATCAGCTAATGAAGAATTTTACCTCTTTCAAATAACCATGTTTAATTAACTTCAAATGAGAACACACTATGGAAATAAGCAAGTTCAAAAAGTTACTTCATCATCTCTTCTTACAAGTTTTCATATTCAGCATCTTTTACCTCTGATTCAACAAATATCTTGAGCCCTCAGACTTTTAACTATTACTTCCTGTTGGGGAAAACACATGAGTAAGGCACACTGCTTTAGGGCACAATAAAATCTGTTTTGTTTTTTAAACAAAACGCCCTTTTGCCCCCTGCCTTGCCATCTATTTCTCTTTGCCTGCAGAAACTGTAACACAAAATCAGTCACAAAGCTATGCTTGGACCAAGACACAAAACACAAATTAAAAGACCATGACATGACTTTGCAACACTGAACTGGAGAGTCACCACTAGGAAATATGATATGTAGGTTAGATTGTGTGAATGCAGGACTGAATCATGACTAGGGCTTCTTTTCCCATTACAACACGTAATTTGACTTCACCCTCCTCTACGTGCTGTTTCCCAGTATTTGAATCTTAACAACTGCTCTAATTTGCTGTTACTGTATGACCTGATCCCATGTCTCACACTCCCCTACATTTATTTTCATCCCGTTCTGTAAGTTCTTCCATCTTCAAAGGGTCTGATGAAGCAGGATTTTCTCCCCCAAAAGCTCATGCAATACATAAATCTGTTAGTCTTTAAGTGCCACAGGACTCCTTGCTTTTTTGATGGCTCAATTATTACTCATATTAAAAGGGTATCTGGAGATCCCAACCCAGACTGGAATCCCAGTGTCCTAGCCACTGTACCAAACAGCATAAGGCAGTTTTCCTGCCATGAAAAATTTACATTATAAATATTTGAGACAAGGTGCTACAACCCCTACTTTACTGATGTGAAACTGAGGACAGCAAGAGTAAGCAACTCACTCAAGATCACACAAGAACCCCACCAGCTGGCAACTGAACCCAGACATTCTAAGACCCAATTCAGTGCCTGAGCTACAAGCTTAAGTCATTAAATAATAGCTGTTAGAGCAGGAGACCTATTAGCTCATGCCATCCATTATTGTCCAAGTGCAGGATACCGAGTGCATGTACAGAATCAAATATTACGTCCACAAAATGCTAGTCTAATGATTCATAGATTTTTAAGGTCAGAATGGACAATATGATCATCTAGCCTGATCTCTTGCACAATACAGGCCACAGAAGCTCCCCGAACACTCCTGCAACAGACACTTCAGTGGCTCAGTAATAGGTGAAGTCCCCAAATCATGGTTTAAAGACTTCAAGGTACAGGGAAACCATCAGCAAGTGTCTCATGCCCCATACTACAGAGAAAAACGAAAACTCCCAAAGGCTCCTGCCAATCTGCCTGGTGGGAAAATGCAAGGCCATCCACACTGTTTTTATAATTGCCATGCATAAAAAGGCATGGAAAATAAGCACCAGCATCTCAGCACATGCCTGGAACTTTTACAGTGACTTCTATTTTCAAAGCATGCAATAAACATTTCTTAATGCTGTGCGGTAGGTCAAGGATATGCCTATTTTACAGATGGTAAATGGAGACACAGTTCTGTGATCTTAGAAAATGAACATATGGTAGAAGAGGGAGTGCAACCTTTGACTCCCAGTCATATGCCTTAACTCAGACAATGTTGTCTACCTAAGCTAAACAGTCAACGCAGTTGAAGGGGGAGACATCTTAAACAAAAGGAGTACATGCTGCTTTCTGCGTCCTTACGAAAAAAACATAGGGAAGTATTTTTTCCAATAAGCTAACAGACTTCAGATGATTATAAATCTTAGCTTTAGCGTTTTACAACTGAAGTGCCTTATCAATTATGAAAACAAGTTCAGACATACTATTTGAGATGTATGTGGCCATTTAATCCGAAGCCTAATTATATAATACACTGAAAAGAGTAGAAGCATTTTAAATGCATGCATTAAGTGTCACTTAACATTCCTATCATGTACTGGAAGCATTTAGTGCGTACGACGTTCTCCCACTAACATTCATGCCTTAATTTTACCAGAAGAGTGACATTCAGTAACTCATTTATTTAAGCATCACAATATTGCCAAGCATTTTAAGTACTCAGTAGCTGGCAGTTAACATACCCCATATGGAAAGACCTTTGTCAAAAAAGTCAGGTTTTTTTGAAGGTGGCAGATTGTTTATTTTTAAAAAAAAAACTCACTTCTTCTGGGATGCAAGAGACTTAAATACTGTGTTTAAATGGGCATGGAAGACAACACAGGAAGTTTGAGCTGGGAGGATGCAATGGAAGGATGTCCAGTAGAGTGACCATATGTCCTGATTTTAGACAGAAAATCCCACTATTCAGGACTTTCTTGTATAGGTGCCTATTGCTCTCCTCACCCTCACCCCGGCCCTGATTTTCAACAGGTGCTATATGGTCATCCTAACGTCAAGCTACCTACATTTTTGCTGTACATGTCTACAGTTAAGTTTCTGGACTTAACACTACACACTAGCAGCAGATCTGGCAGCAAGGGTACAATCTGCACAATCAGAGTGACCATCCCAGCTACTAGTTTGGATTTTAAAAAACAACATAGCTAAAGGAAGCAGGAGCTAAATCACAGAATATTCCCAAAGCAATCACAAACACTTTATGAAGCCTTGGGTATTGCAAGCTCTAAGCTGTGGATCTACCAAGACTATGGGGCCCAAGCATGGCTGAAAACACCCATTGTAGGGCACTAGTGAAGTCAGAGCAAAATGATTCCATCACCACCTGCAAGGCACCCATTTCCCCCAACAACTGACGTGCCCTGAAAGAACACTGAGAACACAATGCCACATTTTCTTCCCAATCCAAGGAGCTGTCAGTTGTGTTCTGTGCTGCCTACTGGTTGACATGTTACTGTTTGGGACCGCGACCCCAAATTTCCGGTCCTAGTCCTCAAGCAGCCACAGCACTATAAATTTGAGGTTCAATCGGAGAGTCAAGATTGAACTTCCTCTATTAAGTGGTGTTGTTCCTTGGAAAGGGATAGAGGGAAGAAAGCATATTCAATTTCATCCACTGATTGTACTCTAACTTTCCAGCATATACATCACCCCCCCAGTTGAGAAAAAATTCAATGACAAAACATATTACAACGCAGAAATGAGGAATATATATCTGGCTGTCAGAAAAGCAGCTCCACTACTGTCTATGTCCTGTATGAGGAGCTCCTGGCAGATGCCCATTAATGGTAAACACATACACAATTGGAACAGACAATCTTATTTGTGACTGAACCAACACACTTCATAGCATAGAATACCTCATCTACATACCAAACAATCATATCCAGACAGTATCTGTGCCAATCGCTCCAGCTCTCTGGAAAAAATTAACCCAACTGACAACTTTGCTTTCTAACACTGCTGTTTCTAAACCATATGTAACTAGTTATTCCTGGAATCAAGAAACCCAGAGTGATAAAAGCAAGTTCACAGTAGCAGAGACTTGAGGAAATGGTAGAACAGCCTGATTATTGCAATCAATATGCAGAATTATAACTTAATATTGTCAGCGATCAGTTATTTACATAGCACATCTTCCTCTCCCTAATATTTCAGAGCACTTTTCACGCTATGAAAACATGTACTACTGTAATGCAGCCACTTCTGGGTTGGAGTGCAGCAGCCAGGTGCCTACCCAGTACACAGCACAAGAACGGGAGGGGCAAAGTTGGTGATATCTGCAATGAAAACCACACTGGGATCAACCACCTGTATGCTGAGCACGTACGGTACTTAAAGTGTTATGTAAAAGGGAGAATCAACTACCAGAGGAAACAAGCCAGTCCTAGGAGGCCTCAAACACATGGTTCCGAGAAATCCAGATACTTCCACTTAATAGTTAAGCCACACCCTCCAGTTGTAACTGATTTAGCACAGACTACTAGTTACCTGACAAATTTATTCCAAATTAATATATGGTAGGTGCACACATGAACCTCAAAGGTCTTTACTAACTGCAGAACTTGAGCAGTACATATTTAACGAGGAGTAGGGTCTAACCAACCATATGAACAAAGTGTCCCCCATGTACTGGGGAGGAATTTAAATAAAATCTCACCCACGGGGAAAACATCTCTGGGTAGAAATCCAGACCCTACCAAAATCAGTTTGCCCTCAAGGGAAGTCTGAACTTTAGAGCTATGAAATTAAATGGTGTGCACCAGCCTGCATAAAGCAGGACCAGTTAATCTGTAGAGAAACTAATCACTCCATGGAAGAAAAAAGAATGGAACCAAAGAAAAGGCCATAATAATTGGCATGAACCCTTTTTCCTGCCAGAAGGGCATGCCCAACGCATTGGAATGCCTGCATATGTGCACCAAGACAGTGCAAGGAGCATGGCTATATTCCCAGCTAGGGGAAGCAGGCGAAGACATGCAGGCTCTGCTGCAAAAATCCAGTGCCTGCTGCAGGGGCTTTTCTCTACTCTAATTGCATTCAGCTATTTTCAGGAAATTCCTTTCAAGTGCAGGGAAAAGGGAAAAATGTACTGGTGACCACAATCCTTTGCAAGAGCACCTTGATAAATAGAAATTTTGAAAACTGAACAATTTAAGCCTGTAAAAAACATGACACTTGCAGTGCGCTAAGTGGTTTTCTCAAGCAGACACTGGCCTCACCAAAAGGTGGATAGTGATTTGTGAACCATGACGATGGGAAAAATTTGTTCATTTAATAGATGCAGCTCCCTGCTGAATTCTTGTTTCTGGCACTTAGGAACGGTTTTCCTCCACCAGTACCTCTTAAATACAAGTACCTACAAAAAAAAGACTAAATGGCTAGTTTTATAGATTTGTTAGTTCTGGAACTCAGTGCAGGTTTCCATATGATCCATACTTGAAGTATTAACTAGCATTAAACAACACTGCAGTGCTTCCTATGGACCTCTTGTTTTGAGAGAGTTCAGAAATTTGGCTTTACTTGCCCATCCTGGTAATACACAGCAGGAAATCACATGGCCAGTAACCTGCAAACACCATTGCCAACCACTATATGAAAAACAGGCCACCAAAAGACCCGTGACTGACCTGCCACTACAATGATGTGACGTTAGGGCAGACAGAATACAGAGTCTCCATCACGGTCGATACCGTAAGTGAATTTGACCACAGGCTAATGGAACAAGCTGCTCTGACAGAATAAAATATTGCAAGCAGGATCTAATGAGCAAAGCAACCAGACACATCAGCAGGACGCGTAACAGGACAGACAGACCCTCTCTCCAGGCCATTTGAGAGACCCATTTAATTTCTCAAGGGAGAGGACTTCAACACCACCATCACATTCAGGCAACTCCTCACACCACCTTGATATTTTTCTCCAAGTCCTTTAACTTGCGCTGCCCCAGAGAATTTTTAACACAAACTGAAGAGACAGTTGTAGCTCTAGGGAACAAAAAGACCTGAACTCTGAAGGCAGGTGCCTCTTGAAGGTGGGGGGCAAGCAAGCCGTAAAGCTTACCATCAGCTCTCACTTAAGCCAAGTTGAGCCCTGCTGGCAGCCAAACTTGGAAAAAGGGAAAACGCCAAAATTCCATTAGCATATTAAACAAGAAAACCCTGGGATATTGAAGAAAAGCACCTGAGAGCAAGTGACCTAGCTCAACTCCCTCGGAGAAAGGAAATCGGTATGGATGAAAGGAGAAACCTGAGAACAACCTAATGCTATTATTATAACCAGAAAAAATTTGAGTTGAGCTTGTACAGGGGGGGAAAAAAAAAGAAGAAAAAATAAAAGAACTAGGGTGGTTGTTTTTCAATTCTAAGATGTCAATAAAGAATTTTTTTTCCTTTTAAAATTCAAGCCAAAAGAAACAGGTTTTGCATAAATGAGAGAAAACAAAGCTTGCTTCTGAGCCAAGCTGTCACCCAGCCCAGTTTCCACCACAGAGGCAAAGCTCCCCTTTTAGAGGCACTGATTCTCTTCTCTACAAGTGAGCGGGGGGGTGCATAATCTGACAACCCACTCAGCAGCAGCACAGCATAAGATCTGAGGCATACAACTGGACACTTACTGAATTACTCAAGAAGCAGCCAGGCTGTTAATGCCCCATTCTAACCACTGAACAAGCACGCTGAACAAGCTGAGGGAGTTCTTTGGTTCCTTTCTTCGGAAAGCATTTCAATCTGTAGCCCAGACAAGAAAGCGGTTCTGCCGCTGTTTGATCACAAGCCACCCTCCCCCGACAACTGTACATATTTTAAATACATGAGATTGCAGTTAAGGATATTCAAACCCTTGAAGAGGCAATTAAAAGCATTTACTCCTGGAATTGTCCTGCTGTGCCCTTTTTGCATGGAGACAAAAAGCGAGCAACTCCTAAACCTCCTGCTTTCATGATAAATTCCAATACATATAAACCCCTGAGATCTAGTCTCACTCCCTGCAAGAAACCCATCCACTGACTTCTTTCCAGTGTAGCAGAACACGATGGCCACAACCACCACGCTATACCAGAAACGTACTGACCATTATACCTACCTATCTCTAATTTTCATCCAGGACACAGCACCTAATGCATTGTCTACAGTCAAGCCCCAAGATGCAACCAAATTTGCTCAATCCTTCAGACAGAGACAGATACCTTCAGGATCTCTGTGAGGTGTTCTTAAAACTACAATACCCACCTGGGAATATGAAGCAAGACTGACAGAGCCAGGCAAGTACCCTGATGTCAACTACTACAGGACAAGCCCAACAAGGAAACAGAACACCACTGGTCATCCCTTTCAGCTCCCAAGTAAAACCTCTCCAGCACGTTAAAAGATCTACAACTTTGGAAGACAATCCCTCACTCTCTCAGGCCCTGGGAGGTAGGCTAGTTCTCACTTACAGACAGCCCCCGCAACCTAAAGAAATACTCACCAATAACTACACAGCATACAATAGAAACATTAAGCCAGGTTCCTATCCATGCAACAAACCCCTTTGCCACCTCTGCCCACATATCTACTCAACTGACACCATCACAGGACCTAATCCTATCAGCCACACCATTAGGGGCTCATTCACCTGCACATCTACCTATGTGATATGTGCCAGCAACGCCCCTCTGCCATATACACCAGCCAAACTGGACTGTCCCTGCAAAAAAACAGATGGACACAAATCACATATCAAGAATGTTAACATTCAGAAACCTGTAGGGGAGCACATCAGTCTCCCTAGATGTTCTGTAAAAGAAATGAAAAAGTTACAATACCTCGGGGGGAGGGGGACACCATGCCACAACCACCCTTCAGAAACAGACTTGAACATGAAACTGTAGAGCTGGAATTCATATGCACCTTGACACCATCACACTGGGTTTGAAAAGGGACTTAGAATGGCTAACTCATCACAAAGGTTTTTTCTCCTCTTTTAATTTTCTCACCATCTCATCTATTGCTGTTAAGGGCCTACATCCACATTCTCTGAATCAAAACAACAGTTTAGTTTGCTGAACTAGACTAACAGGCTGACCATCTGGAACTGGTTGAATTGACCTGGTGACTCACCCTTTTCTGAATGTGAACCTATACTTCACATGCTGCAGTTTCCATTTCATACATCTGATGAAGCGGGATTCTGCCTACAAAAGCAGCTTATGCAATAAATAAATTTGTTAGTCTTTAGAAGTGCCACAGGACTGCCTGTTTGTTTTCAGGAACTGAAGTAGAGGAGATTCATTTCATCTATTACTGAAACAAGACATCTGGAGTGGAGAACAGCAGCTGTTTAAGGGCTTACAGCAATTCTGCACAACACGTTAGGACAGAAAATCTGTACCCAATTGAGGCACTGGCTAGCAAAATTTACAAGACCAAAGAAGGTAGCTAGTAACCCATTATAAAAGTGTACTTAACTTAAAAATCAGCCTGCCACCCCTACTCTGAATGTCAGATGAGGTTGCTGTAGTTATGCAACCTTGGCCACTAGTTTAAGAAATCTGGCATCACATTTCTAGCCTCTATAGCCAAAAGTTTTTGCCACCAATGAATAAAATAAATAGGCCTTTTTCCTCTATGGCTGCCAACCCCAAGTTAAATCCCTAACATGGAAAGGGTTGCCCTACTTTTATCAATAGCTCCTTCCCCCACCGTAGAAATGTGTTTCTCCCAACTTTGCATCCATGTATAAGGGGCAGGAGGCCCACTCTTTTAGATCATCACAAAACTGAGGACACAGTGAAGGATAGGTTATGTGTGTACTTTATGCTACAAAGTTCAGTTCTAAGCAAAAAGCAAAATAAAAAGCTGTAAGATGACACCAGGCCAGCTTTGAGTGCATACATGGCTTTTTATTCCTAAAACCAATACAGCCACTCGCTAAGCAAGCAGCTCGCATTATTGGAGCATTTCCAGCTGATTAGACACAATGAAGCAGCAGACTTCACACACTTCATTGCCTCTACACTGGCGTGGACGGCAGGGGGATGGAAGGATGCAGCACCTTTTCGGACCAGAGCTTCTCCACCAAAATGTTACTGCTTCAAATATTGGTGCAGACAAGACCAAATGGTCAGCACTCAGCAATGTGTGCTGTACAAGGATGTGCAGCCTACAGGAGCCCTGCAAATCACACGGGACATGTCTGAGGAACCAAAGATCCTATTAAGAATTTCCCAGGCACGTTTGCTTCCTCTGAGCAGCAGCACTCTCCATACACCACCCCACAACATTAGCATGCTGGCAGAGAAGGGGTGGTAAGAGAAAGGACCATTAGTACTTTTTAAATGCATTCTTCTGTTCATCTTCCAGGAAGAGGTCCTTGTATCCCACTTTCCTTGAGCTCACCAATAGACTTATGCCTAAAGACAGACGAATCTTCGACCAGTGCCGATTACAGCCTGAGGACTGGGAGGCGGAGGAGAAGGGTGCTCAAGAAAATGCTGAGTAGAAGGGAAAAGGAGAAGAAAGAAATTCTAGCTGCTTGATTTTAAAAGTCAATTTCACCTAGTGTAATGGAATGGACTCAGGACTCTTGAAATACAATCTCAACAACTGACTGCGAAACAAGCAATACTTTCAAACCTGGGTGCCTAAAATTTCAGTACAAACTGTGCCTGTTAAGAAAAATGCTTAGAGATTCTCAGATGAGGGATACCAAACTGTGAAGCATTATTAAGAACTGCAAAGTAATCTCTCATATTCCATTTGGTGTCTGAATGGATCAGCTCTGGAGGCATGCATGTGGAGAGAAGGGAGTGAAATTCCTCTGTTAGCAGTTACACGAACTGAGATACAGTAAAGCAGTGGTTTTAAAACCACAGGTCAGGACCCCATACTGGGTCACAGACCCTCAGGTACCAGGTCACAGCACCCCCTGCAGCTGCCACTGAAAGACTGGAATGTATTACTCAAAGACAGTTGCTGCGTAGCAGACACACATGATTTTTTTCAAGTGGGTCCCGCGGGGGGGAGGGGGGTGTTGAAAAGCACTGTACTAATGAGTTCACACACAACGCTCCGAAGCAAACTAAAACAGAGGACCTTTTTGCCAATTGGAATTAGCACCCACCATGTCAAGACACGACTGTTTGCCCTGTAGAGCTGGGGAAATGGCTAGATTTGGCCTGGTTGTCCTGTAGGGTCATGATATGCCATCTAATGTGTTGCGACTTACAAAAAGCTGAGAACCTCTGATTAGGCCGATACTCCAGGCTCATTATTTGAATCGAACATTTCCTGTTTCAGCAATGCTGGGACAAAGTTGCATTTAAACAAACAAAACGCATCAATATCCAAAACCAGCAAGACAACCTGCCCAAGTATCTCACCAGCAAGGTGAGCAGCAGACACACTTGCAGCTAGAATGTGCCACTTTCTCCACATGAAGCAAAAGGAATTTAACTACAATGTATTACACACCAGGCTCTGCTGAAGCAGGTATCTTTTGGTGAAACTGTGCTCAACACTATCTTTTAAGGAAGTGCTTTTGTTATCTAGCCATTCAGATTTGGATGTTCCTCCCTGCTTTAACCAAAGATAGCACTGGACACACCAAACAGCCACCAAACTTGCACTGCACCATCTGTTTCGAATCGAATCATAGGGTTGGAAGGGACCTCACGAGATCATCCAGTCCGATCCCCTGGGGTCTGAACCCAGGACCTTCTGCATGTAGAGCAGATGTGCTGGCCACTACACTATTTGCAGGATCTTCTTCCCAACTTCTTTCTGGTGGGGAAATGGATGGTTCTCTCCCTCCATCACACACAACCACATAATCTCAAAAGTAGACTGTGGCTAGGGGCAGCCAACAGCATGTGCCAGCTGTGTAGCTCTTTGCAGTTCATCTGTTCCTACTGGCAATCAGCCTCCATGTCAAGACGCAAGTTCAAGGGTAACCTTGCCAAACAGAAGTTGTGAAAAAAACTGAGGCCTACAGGACAACAGGGAAGGGTGCTGCCTAACTCAACTCACTCCCCACTCCATTAACCTCAGTTAAATGAAACAGATATACCATTTAAATGCCTTGGGATGACAGAAATCTTATCACACCCAATTAAGCTGCTTTGTCTGTGAAACAGTTACAAGTTACCTGTCATATCAAAAGAACTGAAAAAAACAGCTTGTTTAAAAAAAATAAAATCAATCAGACATTTAATCTGATTCTCAGCAGTTTTGGTAGGCAATTGGCATCTTCAAGGAAAAGTGACATTTTCACCACCTCTGAAACATGAGGCATCTTGACTGAGCTTCAGATTAACTGATATGTGCAAATGAAAAGGTGGCTTTACCTTCTCTATCTCCCTTGCCCCAATAAAGATTGCTCATACCATCCACCAGCTGGAAAACCTTTCCCTCTACCCTGAAGCAGTCACTCCAGTGACAGCTGCCCTTGAATGCTCCATTTGGCTCCCATGCCCTGCAGCATAGGCAGGACTGTCTCTAGCCCATGCCTTCATTCATTATGTTAAAAGCTCCTTCGCTTCAGCAACGAAGTGGATTCTTTTGTTTGTCTTTGATCACAGCTTGGGATTCTCTGACAATGCATAGAACGCTCAGTAACACAGCAGAGGCACCAGCTGGTCATTTCTGAACAGGAAAGGGAGAGGAACAGGCAACCAGGCTAATGAGAAAAGAGAAACACTGAAAAACAAGTAAAACCAGATGCGTAATCAGTTTCTCCCCTACCACCAAGAGCAACTAGAATTAACCACGTGTAGTTATCATTAACCACATTCGGACTGCAAACAAGGAGTCCTATGGCACTTTTAAAGACTAACAAATTTATTTATTGCATGAGCTTTTGGGGGAGAAAACGCCCCCTTCATTGGACTACAGGGACTGAAACCACAGAAAAGCATGGACCACTCACCCAGTCCCAGAACATCTCTCTCCTTGCCCTGCCAAGATCATTAGTGTCAAGCAGCCAGAAAGCCATTGTTTTACTAAAGCTCTGAAGCAGCAGGTAATGCTCTTGATCCTGTTTATGCACTCCATAATAGTGGCTTGTTCTACAACTAAAATGTTTCAACTGGGGGAAGGAAACTGGGTAGAAAAAAGGGAGTTTTCAACACTCCAAGTTTAAGCTCCACTAATGGGTTTGCTTTAGGATCCAAAGGTAAATGGAAAGGAGTACACGAGGGTTAAGAATTAAAAGCAGAGCAGGGCTACTAATATTAAAATGAGGGAGCCGACTCTATCCTTAGACAACAGTGTAGTCCTCTTGCTCTCTGCAATCAATGACAATACATCCACAGAGTGGTCAAGTGATTTCATAGAGAGGCTATTTCTAGACATTTATCCTGGCACAGTGAACAATCTACTACAGGCAATAATGGTCTCAGACTAAAAAGAACCATAAGGACACGAGCAACAGGTAACAAGCAACTGTGTGGTACACAGTCACAGGCTGCTTACCACACTGTCTCCTTTCGAAATAGCTACTTGATGGATTGCTTAAGCGGATACCTACAGAGTGAGGAGCAGGAACACAGCAGATCAACAAGGTTAAGAAAGGAAAATAGATACGTGACATAACTACAGCACAGAAGGGGATATTTACAGCCTGATACAGTATCCTCACTTCATGCATTTAAATTTGAACACCAGCATAGCATTGAGAAGAATAAGTCCTTCAACTTCTGGGACTACATACAGAGAAGTGAGGAAGCAACTAAATTGATTTAGTTAAGGCTTGCAAGACAAAGTCCTAAGAAAGCAAGAAGTGTTTTAACCATTTTGGCTAACAAGCACTAAGACGGTCACAAATCTATAAATTAAAAAAAGTAGGCCTACCACACAGGGCAATAAAACACCAGCCCCAAGTAGCTGGGGGGATTAGTAAATCTGTCTTGAAATAACAAGAACTACAGGCAAATGACGACAACTTTACATGCAGCTTTATGAACAACTGGTAGATTTGGAACATGTGACTTAGACAATAGAGTCAGGTAGTCCAGATTCCCTTAATCTGTACCATGTGGCATCACCTAAGTGAGTATTTTGAATGAGTCATGTACAACTAGAAAGATATTATTACACAACTGAAGAAAAACTGCAATAGCTATCTGTGTAATGGCCATATTCCAGTGCCAGCAGATGCAATAAATAATGAAAGAAATAGCAAGGAAGAGGAGCATTTCACCAAGTAAGTCTCATTGTAAACATAGGCTATGACTAGAGATGGTTAAAATGAGGTTATAGAACAGGTATGGCCAAACTGTGGCTCTTGAATGAAAAACTGTGGCTCCTGGAAGAACATCAGCAAATAAATTTAGGAAAGCAGCCCCAGCCTAGGAGTTCATGAGGGGCTCAGGACGGTGGGGACCAGTGCGGCACGGTCAGGTTTTTAAAAAACTCGCCACTAGCCTGCAGTCTTCTGCATTGAGCAGTAGCTAAGATTTTACTGTATAGGCCTAATTTTCATGGTAACCTTAAGTAATTATTAGAATCTGACATTAGTAGAATCGATATTTGTCCTCTTTTTACAATAAAATTCAAGTGTGCAATTAATTTTAAACTTAGTAATTTTGGAGTAGGTAAAAGTATACGGCTATAGGCCTCAGTGCAGCTCTCGAAGGTTTAACAATCAACTTGGGCGGCTCTTAAGTTCCGTAAGTTTGGCCATCCATTATAGAATCTAGATCAAGTCGCTTAGTCAGGGTCTACTCTAGTGCCTCCTGCCAAACTTCTCACTTTGCTTGCTTTCAGAAGGCAGCACTGGTAGGCTTTTCATCTTGGGAGTCCTGCAGAAAAGGTTAAATAACGCACCGCCTCAGAAACAAGGATGACTACAGTCTATTTTCTCAAGTGCACGTACATCAGATAAACAATATTGAAAAGTTGCATATATTAAAGTCCTTAAAATCCCTGCACACTTATCTGAAAAGGAACATCAGCAGCTTGATATAAGCCTTTCAGTCTTTTTCTTGACTTGTTACTGCAGTACTCCAAGCCACAAGTTGGCTCTGGTGGCAAGACCAAAACACAGGATATTTCTGAGCTGAATACATTTTTAAATACATCAGTTCAACATACACAGCACAAATAAATTTTAAACACCCAGGGTAGGGACAAACTGCCCGATTACCCCAGAAATGTGTTTTGCACTTCAATCCTGTATGCCATAGATATGCCAAAAATTCTAATAGCTTATAGTTATATAGCTACTTGGATCCCTAAGCACTGCAATAGCTTAAATAAAGAATCACCCACCCACCCCTGAAATGGAGTCACTTCCGAGGTGGAAAGCACCAACCGCTTATCAGCAGACAGCAAATGCTACACAGTCTGGGAATGAAATTAATCATCACATCCAACTAAAATTTCAGGAGGAATTTAGAGAGGCAGAAAGCAGTAACCCAGATGGAAGTCTGGCCAACACACTTGTAAAAAACATTTAAGGAAATTTAGTTGCTTGGAGTGAAAGCTAAGATCTTACCAGTCTTGTCTTCAGACACCAGTCTAAGGAGCACACAGGTAAGGTCCAGAATTTAAGGCTCACTATAGAGAGGGAGGGGGGAAAGTTGGGTACGCATCCAGTGGGTTTTTACATTTATTATTTTAAAATGCAAAGTTAAAGGCAACACTTTAAACAAGTTTCTGAATGTTAAAGGCTCAAGTGAGAGTTGTGGAGTTGGATTTTTTTTTTTTTTTTTTTTTTTTTTACTTTCTACCCCTGAACCCATATTGCTTTTTTCAACAGATTATATTTTTCATCTGATGCAATGTGGCTGATTGCAGATAACACACACAAACAGGCAATTTCCTTCAGGGGCCTCGGAGTAGAACACATCCTGCATAAAGTGGCTTGTTTGAACATGACTAACCATGTACATTTAAAAAGTGTAGCTGCGACGGCACAGGTTAGTAAAGGCATTTACAGGAGGAAAAAGCTTTGGGCAACAAAATGACCATAGAGAGCATCCTTAAGATTACAAGCACCTGGGAGACGAGAGAAAAGATTTTAGTTTTGATAGTCAATCCTCAATCTTGAAACAGACATTTCCAGAGAGACTGCCATCCCTCCAAATGCACACATGGAAGTCACAGGCCAGAGGAAGCAGTTGTCTGGAAGTAGTGCACCTTCAGATTCAGTTTTACGTACTCATGAGCCAATTCACAACAGCAAGGGAAGATCATAAGGCACCTTACTCAAAAATGGCACAAGCAGATGTTACTCTGCTCTCCCTGAGGAGTCTTAACAGAAGCTGGGGTCCTGTACATAGCACTATTACCATTCTTATTGTTCCATGAACTTGCCACTTGGCTTTCCTCTTTATTCACATAACCTCTACCATGGTCATTTGCAGAGCTAAGTGAAAAAAACATCAACGTACTTTGAGTTCTAAGCCAAGGAATCTTGTTTCTAGGTAAGGCCAGACTGCATGCTTTCTACTATCTCTCACCTAGATGCATTGTCTCCAGTTCAGGGAGTAACAGGTGTCACACCAACATTGACTTCAAAATTAGAACTCTAGCAGCAGGTTTTTGAGCCAATTCCCAACTTTCTAAGTCTTAAATAAGTGAAAGGAAGCATGTCAGTATGGACAGGGTCCAATCCCATTTTGCATGCAGAATCAAGTAGTTTCAGCAGCATTTACCTGGCAGGAGATAAACCTAAGTAACTTTCAGATACATACCATTAGCTTTCTAACAGGTTGGACAAAGGCTACAAAAATGTTTCTCTGTGTTTCAGATATAACCAGAAACATGAAAATGCAGTTGTTGGGTGGTCTCTAGCGCCAAGTTCCACGATAATTTTTAAATATCTTGTTATCTTACAGTAATGTGTAAGCCATTGTTTGCATTAGCACCCATCCAAGACCAGGAATCCCCAGTACCAAACCCTCCACATGTGAAGCAGGGCACCTGATCTGAAGGGCTTCTAGTCCAACTAAACAAGAGAAAGGATGGAACAAAAAAGGAGCACTGTCCCCATTTTCCAGAGGGCTTAAGCCAGAAAGCTTAAGTGAACTGAGTAAATTCACACTAACTTTGTTCTGCTGCAAAACAGAAGGCAGATCTCCCACAACCCAGTGCAGTGGGAGTTCTACAACCTCCCATCCAAAAACACATACCAGTTTCTTAAGTTAAACTCAGCACGTAAGAGAACTTTTAAAATCCATGCACGGTGTTAAGTCTTACCACCTGTGTGATGGGATTATGTTTTTAAAAGATGCCAATTTGTTTCTAGGTGACAAGTTAAGGTACTGTTAAGATTAGGATGAGATACTTCACATAGTTTTCAGATCACTCAAATAATGGGTTTGAAAGACACATTTTTGGCTTTGAGTGTGAGAAAAGAAACAGGAGAAAAGAACAGAGACCAGTATAATGAGAATGTATTTACACTATATTTATGGCATCAACTTTTACCACTAGGGTTTGGAGGGAGTTGTGTTCTTCTACCCATATCAGATAGTACAGGCTTTCCCTTAGCCGGAAGAACCACGCGGTTTATTTTTAAGCTTATGCCCCCTTAAAAGAAGCCATCTGTTGAAACTGTGGTGGAGAGAATGCTGCCTCACTACCACTACCAAACTAGTTTTCCAAACCTAAAACATGATATAACCACCAGATGCAGCCACCTTTCCCTAAACCACAAAGGCAGAGCTCAGAATGAAAAGAGCCTGTTATAGAGTAGGCTGCACCCAAACTTGAAGAGTACCAAAGAAAACCAACCACTTTGGCAGCAATTTCCCACTCAGACTAGTCCCGAGTGTTGCAAACTAAAAAAATGAGCTGCGTCCACAGGAGGGAACACATATCATTCAGCCTTGGCTACTTCCCCTGTTCACACTTTTTCCTCCCCCCCTTCAAACAAGTGCCTTCCAAACATTTAACAATATGACATTCTTTCACTCTTCCTGGGGCTCCTTTATGGAAATAGCTAGCTAACTTGATAGGGCTTGAAGGTTTGTTTTGAGTAGATATACTTTGCATCTGTGAGTTGAGAATCTTACCTCCTGAAAGACACCTCCCCGTTCGTTTCCTTTTCCTGAAGTCAGTCTTCCAGCTAAATGTTTCCCGACTTCCTCCCACCAACATTCAGGTACTGAATTGCATTAGAAAGCACTGCTGTCTTACTTTAAGCAGGCCTCCTGCCTCCCCTTCCTCACCCACCCTGCCCTAATGATTAAGTGGAAGAGTACCAGCTCAGAAAGCAGTCCTCAGGGAAGTCAGTGTATAAATAGTACTAGGACATAATGTAGGTTCCCCTGCCATTAAACAAAAAAAAGAGGCCACAACGCATTAACAGCATCTCATTCTGAGCATGACTCTCATCACGCCGACCTCCCGTTTTTCTGGACTATTGAACACTTGACTTCACTCAGTCTTACACAAATATTTCAGTCCATGTTTTCCTCCCTTCTGCAGGAAGTTCTATCTGCATCTTCAGCCACAGTACTGTAGAAAAATAAATCCTTCACAGTCTCTATTTTAACTAGTTTCTATGAAATTGCAGTTGACTTTAAAGACTTTATGCTCATTTAAAGAGAGTGACCTCTCTGGGACAGGCTCTATGTTTTCTGGGTTCTTTCCAACAGTGGTTAGCACACTGTAATAATACCAGAAACAATCATGCTGACTTACTCTTTCTGCGCTTCAAGGTGGCCCTTCCTTTGGAGAAGATCTTTGAACATTACAGCTGGTAACAGCACTCCTGAGAGGCAGCCAGCTCTGGGGTGAAGGACAGCAGACAAACAAAGCAGAACCCAGAAGGTGAAGGAAGTTTTGAGTAAAGTTCACAAAGGCTTATAAAGAGTGATCCTGTGGAGCTCAAGTATACACTCAAAGCAAACAGGAGAGCTCAGGTTTTAAAGAAGTCTATTCAAGTGAGGTACACATAGGTTGCATGGAATTTGGTTCATCTACCTCAGGCAAGATGAAGGGCTCAAACAACTCCCCGAGGAGTCAACCCTTTAACTGGGTGCGGAAGTGTTAAACAAATGTAGGCATTAAAGTGAAAGAGAGCTCAGCCCCTGAGAAGTCCGGCTTCATTTTTGCCTCAGAAGTTTGGAATTTAAGGCCTGATGGGGCCACCTGATCTTATGTTTATCACAGACCACCACCTGGCACCCACACACTAAACTCAACAACCAAACCTAAACCCAAGTATTATAGCCCACATGAAGCCACCTTACTGTGACCCACAGACAGAGAACTAATCAAGGTGACTGGTGCCTGAAACCCCTGCAATGATCCACTTTGCAGGTGAAGGCAAAAAACCCCAAACCCCCAAGTACCCTGACAATCCAACCGAGGGAAAAATTCCTTCGCAACTCCATAGATGGTAGCCAATTAGACCCTGAGCATGAAAGAACCAGCCAACTAAGCATGAAAGAACATCTGATACCACTTCAGAGCTTCCATCTAGCATCCCATCTCCAGCCATAGCTATCCCTGATGCTTCAGAGGAATAAAACAAACAAATCCATAACAATATTGGGGAGAATCCCTTCTGACCAGGTGGCCAGCTGAAGTCCTGTTGCATGAGCCTTAGACAAATGAGAAGCAAGCCACACGGCTCCCTAGCCCTATATCTATCACCACAAGCAACTCCATCACAAAAGCCTACCCAAATTTGTCCAGCTATCTGAAAACTGGTTAACCTGGCTGTCCCTTTTAACTCCTACTGGGAGGCTGTTCCAGAGCCTCACCTTCACTCTTCTGCTGGCTAGAAGCCCTCTAATTTCCAACCGGAATTTGTTCATGGCACCACATTGACTTATGAGGGAAGACTGAAAGAGCTGGGTTTGTTTAGTCTGGAAACGAGAAGACAGAGGACAAAACAGTTTTCAAATATCTAAGAGGTTAGCAGAAGCAGGAAAGAGAAAAAACCTTCTCCTTAACTGCCGATGATAGGACAAGAACCAATGGGCTTAAATTAGAGCAAGGGAGTTTAGGTTGGGCATGAGGAAAAAATTCCTAACTATCAGGGTGATTAACCACTGGAATAAGTTGCCTAGGCAGGTTGTGAAATCTCCATCATTGGAAGTTTTTAAGAGCAAGTTAGACAAACCTCTGTCAGGAATGGTTTAAGAGGGTACTTTGGTCCTGACATGACTGCAGGGGGCCTCTCATGGTTCCTTCCAGTTTCTATGATCCTGTGATTGTCCTTTAGCTTAAATAATTCTTGATCCTGTCTGGTGTTTACCTCACTTACCTATTTAGAGTGAGCAGTATCCTGCCTCAGCCTTCTTTCCAATAGCCTGAAGAAGCCAAGCCCCTCCAGCTTTCCCTTGTAAAATAGTCCCTCCATTCCCATCAACCCAGTGTCTCCTCTCAGCACCTCTTTCAGTTCGAACATGGGTGTCCAGAATTACACAGTCCTCCAACATACGTCTTAGAGGGTTCTTGAACAATGGTACTATCATCTCTCTCTCTCTCTCTACTGAAAATGCCTCACATGATGTATCCTAGAATCATGTTTGCCTTTTTCCCCATAACTATGCCACATCAGCAGTGCTGTCATCCTCTGATCAACCCACATCTCCAGGTCCTTGCTCATCTTGTTTTTACCCAATAACTTCTGCCACAAAAACATTGAAGGTATCTGGTCCCAAAATAGATTCTTGAGGGCCTCCACTAGTAACATCCCTCCAGTTCAAAAGCTCCGCTTTCAGCACCACCTGTTGTCTTCTCCCCTTTAGTCAGTTCCTTATCCACCTAAAAATTCTGGTATTAATCCCATCTTCCAATTTAACTAAAACTTCCCATGTGTCACCACGTGAAATGCTTTACGCAACTCCCAATTTATTAGATATACTCCATTTCCCCTACTTTATTTTAAATAAGTGCTATTTTCTCATTGAAAGTAATCAAATTAGTCTGACAGGATATGCTTTTGGTAAATCCAAGTAGCTTTACAGTCCCTTTTCTGTTTACTTCCATTAACTGAATTATTCCGTCCTTGACAGTTTGTTCCAAAAATCTTGCATTCTGCCGAGGTTAGATTAACAGCTCTAAAAATCACTCAGATTGCTTAGTTCTCCTTTTCTTAAATACTGGTACAACCTTTAGCTATTCTCAAGTCATATAGTACTCTCTGAATGGACACGTTTATTTAAAAACAACGGGAGTCCTGTGGCAGCTTACAGCCTAACAGATTTCTTTGGGCATAAGATTTCGCGGGCTCCAGCCCACTTCATTTGATGCATCTGATGAAGCACATTGAAGCCCACGAAAGCTTATGCCCAAAGAAATCTGTTAGTCTGTAAGGTGCCACAGGACTCTCATTGTTTTTGCTCTACACAGACTAACGCGGCTATCCCTCTGGAAATATGTTTATTTAAATTCCTTGCTACTGGACCAGGAATCTTACATGCCAAATCTTTCAGTACTCTGGGATAAGAATTACCCAGTGCTTGCAATTCTGAACATATTAGATTTTCAGTTTTCCTTCTGCCTCACATGTAGCAGTTTCCATTTCAAAACACTCCTTTCAATCAGCTATCCTGCCTTCCAGCCTTCATGCCCAAGTTCACTATTATAATCTTTACTGAGAACCAACACTAAGTATTCATTTAGGTTTCAGGCCATACCCTAGATTATCTTTACTCACCTCTATTCATTCTTTCAGCAAGACTTTTACCAATTCTTACTTTATTCCTGTATTTTCTAGTCTCCAAGATGTAGCTGTCTTTGGTCATCAACCTCTTTCCATTCCCTAAAAGTTCTCTGCTAGCTTCTAAACTTTCTGAGGTGGCTATTAATCTAGCGAATCCTGGAGTTTTTCTTTAAAAATTTCTTCCCTGCTTGAGATTCAAATTGCTGACATTTTATATGAAGTTCATTTAAAAGAAATTCCAATCCATAACCACATTTAAGTTCTGAACTCTTCCGTCCAACTGACTTGTTTGATTCCCTTAATTTCCCCCAATTCTGCCCATTCAATATCAAAAACTGCACTTAACCTGGTTTTGACTGTTGTGCCTTTTAATTTTAACTGAAACAACTTGCAACCATGCACTTCATGTTTACTTCCTATCACCAACTCTTCCGTCATAACTATTTACCACCCCCTGTTAGCTCAGTGACAGGCTGATGAAGAAAACTCGCCTATCACATCCAGATATATAAATGGCTCCTAACGTGAGTAGCATTTATTCTCCACTCTATATCCGAGAAGTTAATTCTTCCATTATGACTCAATCCCTATTATTTATCGCTAACAACATCAGAGGCTATACCCGAGTCTGATCTGGGGGGACAGGAGGGAGAATGAGGGTTCTTCAGTGGACTTAGCACTGTTCCCAAAGAACCTTTATTAAAATCCTTCCATGTACAATCAATCCTACAATGCTTTTAATGCAGACTGGTTGCTTTGTCCATACAATCATTCTAAATTTTTTTTCATTTATTGCTCCCTTACATTTCACTGTTCTACCATCTTCATTTCTCTCTCCTTAACAGCATATGACTTTCAATACCTGTATTTCAAACATGAATGCTAGTCCACTATACTTCTGTCATCTCCATAATACCTGATTTGGCCTCTTGCACCAATACTTCTAATTGCTCCATTTTATTGCCCAGACTCTGTGCATTCATGCATAAATACTGCAGTTATTTACCTTAGAACTCACCCAATTTTCCAGCAGAATTAGGCATAATTAGGTGTTAAGGTTAGAGAAAAGGCTATTACTCCAACTCAATACATTTTACTGTTTCCCCTCTGTGTTTCTGTATTCTTACCTTGCGGTGTTCTTTTATCCTTGCTACCTCTTTATTTAGTTGACTTTCTTTCTCCTCTGTATTCAAGCACAGAGATTTCCAAGATTGATGTATTTTGTCCCAAATGAACCCAAGAGTGGTCTACTTGCAACAGCTTTTGTTTCCAACTATGTCATTCACCCAGTTTCATTAGCATCCTACTAACTTTTCTTTCTACCCTTCACTTCAGCAACAACCTCTGACAGCACAAAATGAAGTCCACCAAAACAACATTCTGCTTCCCATGTCAAGTGCTTTCAATATTTTCAGCATGTCATTTCACACATTCAACTTTTCAAAATGCAGTCCTCTGCTGAACATGTAACAACACAGGCGCCCCACCACTTAAGAACCATCTTTAGTAACACAGGGCCTGGGTCACAATGTCAAGTAGATCTAATTCCATATAAAGTAATGGATATGCCAGTTTAGACAATGCAACAGTCATAGGTGGTATCTTAGAAACAAATAAAAGCATGAATGCCTACAGAGCTGTTTCCCTACAATGCACCAGCCTAGTGATTCTCAACGTTTTGTGGGTCGTGACACTTTGGGCAGCATACTTTGACTCTACAGGACACACTAGCCCAGCCCCTTTTGCCCACCCCCTTCAGGCCAAATCCAGCCATTACCCTGGCTTTCTACAGCACACTTACTGCTGTGTGGTGACAGTCATGTGTCCCGACACAGTGGCTGAGAACTCCTGCACTAGTCTGTAAAGAGCAAAGTATGTTTTGCAGAACATAATCTCCTGTCCCCATGTGACTAACTACATCTTTCTGTTTCACTAACATCATTTCTCAGACTTAAAGAACAAAGGAGCAGTGTGGTCCAGTGGACAAGACGTGACAGACACAATTTTTTGATGTCTAGTACTGGCTCTGTCACTGACTGAGGGCTTTACATCAGGTAACTCTCTGAACCTCAGTTTACCCTACCTGTAACAGGCATAATGAACTTGATCCATGGAATTAAGTAATATTTAGTGCATCTGTTAAGAGGAGGCATCACAAAATGCTTTTTAACAGGACTTGCTTTATCCACTACCGAAATGAAGCAGGACAATTGTACAACAGGTAACAGCTCTGTTAGACACAGGAAGTGAAAGACTCTATCCAATGAAAACTACTGTGGTGAGACAGAGGTTAGAAACTTGGCCAGGATACTAGTGTGAACACCTGAAAGAGCCAAATGACCAGAAGCAGTGAAATTCCCAAAAACACAGAGCAGTCTACCCTCTTTTTGAACAAATACGTTTTACTTGGTGAGACTTTCACTCCTACCCAAGTTAATTTTCTTTTCTGTGACCTCAAGAATCAGGAAAAGGACAGAAACAGCCTCTCTTTTCTTTAGCAGGTGCACAAACCTCTAGTTTCCCAGGGAGGTGCCACCACAGGTCACTCCAACAAGCAACAGCAAATGGCAATGCCGTTTTACATGTCAAGCTTCCCATGGTACCAAGCAGCTCATGAAGTTTAAAAGAAGTTCAGGAAAATTTAAATTCTGGCTGTGTCTCAAGTATGAAGCCACTTCTGCATGAACAGGATCTGCTGTGTGCCCATCCCAGGTGGGAACACAAGATCTTCTCAATATGGTGTGACAAGAAGGGCTAAGAGAACCCTCATGCATCATTCAACAGTGTTTTTCACCTTAACAATTCTTCGCCTCCACAATAAGCCACACTGCCGTTTGTCCTCCTCCAGGAAAGACTAGGTACGTTCACTTCAAATTTGGAGGCTACTGAGGGCTCAACCAGCAGGAAATGGGCACTGAGAACAAGGTTCACTCACACCACCTTGGACTGCCATAACCAAACCCCTCCAGCAGCCAAGACTTATCAAAAGCAGATCATCAAAAATGTATTTTCTAAGGCCTATGAACGAATGAACTGAAGGTCCTGCTTCCAAGCAGCACACAGAACATGTGTGACCTGATGGTCACACAACATTTGCAGTGTCATTTGTTCATTTTCAGGATTGCAGGCTCAGAGATGCAATCAAAAGGAAACAGTAGTCTACTGGAATGTTAGTGTCTAATGTTTGTATACATGCTGAATTGTGGCTTCAGCCCTGAAATTCCTATTAACAACAACTCATGATATACAAACAAAAAAGGCCATCCAGGAATCTTGCATATGTTCAGATGGAACGCTCCCTTTTTGAAAATGGTTAAGGACAACTCAGAGGCCAATGCAAGCACTTGCAGGGAGTGGTCAGTTATTTCAGCACCACTGCACCCAAGCCTTTGGAACTTTACCAAGCAAATTTTAGCATGCATCTCGCTTTTTAATCCAACTGTCAGGAACAAAAAGCAAACTACACCTGCCTCCACTGTCACAGAAACCATCTTCTCTATTATGCCTAGCCAATTGCCTCCACTTATTTAAGATGGTGTTCTTGTGCCTAAGGCCCAGCCTCAAGCAATGCCTGAAAGCTGCATCAAACCCAAGCAATTGGCTCAATTTAACAGTTTCATTGTTTGCCAGTGGCACAAGGTCAGGGATGCTTAAAGTCACCGAAACCAACTATAAACCCTGTATATGATGGATTTCACTTCAAGTTTACAACCCCAGCATCAATGTATGAGACCACAGAGCCTCATACAAGTTGTATTAACATCAAGAGCTTTATCAACTGTAGTTCTTGGTAGCAATGTGTTCTTGTGGACAAAGCAAAGGACTGCAAAGCAGGTCATAGAATCATAGGGTTGGAAGGGACCCCACGAGGTCATCTAGTCCAACCCCCTGCCAAAAAAAGCAGGACCACTCCCATTAGATCATCCCAGTCAGGGTTTTGTCCAGCTGGGCCTTGAACACCTCCAGAGATGGAGATTCCACCACCTCCCTAGGCAGCTTATTCCAATGCTTCACCACTCGCCTACTAAGGAAGTTTCTCCTAATATCCAGCCTGGACCGCCCCAGCTTTAACTTGAAACCATTGCTTCTCAAGAACAGTCGAGCTCCATCCTCCTTGGAGCAACCCTTCAAGTAGTTGAAATTTGCTATCAGATCCCCCCTCAATCTTCTCTTCTGCAGGCTAAATAAGCCTAGTTCCTTCAGTCTTTCTTCATAGGGCTTGAGCTCCAGCCCTTTGATCGTTTTTGTTGCCCTCCTCCGGACTCTCTCTAATTTGTCCATGTCCTTTTTGTAGTGGGGAGCCCAAAACTGGACACAGTATTCCAGAGGTGGCCTCACTAGTGCAGAATAGAGGGGAATGATCACATCCCTCGATCTGCTGGCGACACTTCTTCTGATGCAGCCCAGTATGCAATTGGCCTTTCTGGCAGCAAGCGCACACTGCTGACTCATATCCAGCTTCCCATCCACCATGACTCCCAGGTCCTTTTCTCCAGTGCTGCTATTTAGCTGATCACTCCCCAGCCTGTAGCAGTATATGGGGTTTTTTTCGTCCCAAGTGCAGGATTTTACACTTGTCCTTGTTGAACCTCATGAGATTCCTCCTGGCCCACTACTCCAATTTGTCTAGGTCTCCCTGAATCCTGTCCCTGCCCTCCAGGGTGTCTACACACAGGACTTGCTATTTTGATTCAAGAGAGGGGCACCATGGGAGGTATGGCAACATGGCCCCCTGGCAGGGCCATGTTGCCACCCAATCCCCTGCCTGGCTCTCACCTGGAGAAAACGGGGCAAACCAGCTCCTGCACCTGGAGTTGGCCAGCTGCTGGCTTGCTGGGGCAGCAGGGGATGCCAGCTCCTGCACCTGTCACCCTGCCGGCTGCCAGCAAGCTGAGGCAGCAGAGGTGCCAGCTCCTGCACCGACCACCCCGCTGGTCCCCCTGCACCTCCCCTCCCTCCCTGGCTGCAGTACTGATCCACTCACTAGCCAGGATGCTGGAGGGGGGGTTGGGACTTCCTTCCACTGTGCCATGCACCCTGGGAGGAAGGTCATATGTGGGTCATATTGATATAACAGAGCCAGACAGGGTTATTTCAAAAGCAGTTTTGAAATAATCCTCATTTCGATATATAACAAGGTTTTTATTATATCAAAATGATTTTCCTTGTTTCAAAATAAGTGAGCTCCTTATTTCGAAATAAGGAAACGTCATCTGGACGTAAACATTTTTAAATCGAAATAACTTATTTTGATTTAAAAGCTTTGTGTTGACATGCCTGTAGTCTTATTTCTTAGAAAGCTAAGGGCAAACTGGACACATTTTGGAAATACTATATGTACTTTGAAATCCTCCAATGAGGAGTTTTATCAGACTGCAAAACTACTCTCCGCTATCTTGTTCCATCCCAGATCTCTAACAGTTTATAACTTTGTCCCAGGACACCTCAAGTTCTTTGACATTTCAGACTTCAGGGTGATTCTTCTTGGCACCAGAAGATTAACAAGAGATTGACAACAAGGGAGGCAAATACATCACAAAGAATATTCTCTAGCTAGGGCTTTTATGTTAGTGGTGGCTCCACAACTTGGCTAATGAGTCACAAAGGTTTTTAATTACTCCCTCTGTAAACAAGTAAGGGAATTGTATTCAGAGGTCAAGACGAATAGGGTGAGTACCAATCAATATTCCCTCCCACAAGCATTGCTATTTGAAAACACAGCAGCTGAACTTGAGTCATAAACTGCTTCAACATGCTTCATATCACTTCACCATAGCAGACTATTTTCCATTATACTCTATGCTAAGGAACAGTCTAAGCAAGCCAAAAGATAACACGGGCCTGCCCTCTACATTAGATTAGAAAAGAAGTTGGACTAGCATGTATCATGCTAGAAAACAGTCATGCATATTTGTCCATTTCCTCTTCTAAAATGGGGCAACATTAGTAAGTCACTGGATCCTCATGTGAGCTCAAAGTCAGTCTTAGGTGCTGTACAGACAGAATAAGAGTCTCTTACTCCAGTGAGCTGACCATCTAAACAAGAAATACACAAAGGAAGAAGTGTTAGTCTAGTTCAGCAAAACAAGCAAGGAGTCTTACAGCACTTAAAGACGAACAAAATTTATTTATCGCATTAGCTTTTGGGGGGGGGGGGAATCCCTTGCCTGATTAAGTGGGATTTTCTCCAACGAAAGCTCATGCAATAAATAAATGTTAGTCTTTAAGTGTCACAGCACTCCTTGCTTGTTTTACAAAGGAAGAATTACGTGCAGAGTAAAGAACTATCCCCCTCTTACAGATTAACTAACTGATGCACTGAGTAAGTGAGCTCTCTGGAATTACACAGCAAGCCTGAAACAGCCAGAAATTGAACCCAGACCTCCTGAATCACATCTGCAACCACAAGCTCGTGCCTACCATAAAATTACGTGGGTCAGCAAGCAAACAGAATGTTGCAAAGCTGAATTAAGCTATCACCCAGATACAAACCTCCTTAAAAACAATCCCTTGCGGTCTTCTTGAACTGTAAAACAAAAAAAAGTGCTTTTAAGGAAGCAATTAACAGGGGAAGACTGTCAGCACCATATCAATGCATACCTAACAGGGGTGGCCACAGGAGCTCTCAGCACTAGTAGAGCATTGCCAAGAGAAGCCTGTCCTAGTTAACAACTGTTTGCTAGAGAGGGTGTGGAATACTTTACAGTTCAATTGGGTGAGCCACTATTCTTCAACAGAAGCGTCAAGCAAGAAAAACATGACAGGGCTTTCCCTGACCCTAGTATAGACCTATTTTATGAGCTAACAGTGTGTACATAGCCCACTTCCTTTTTCTGAAGGGGGAGAAAAGGACTAGTTTCACTGATGGTGGGGAAGGGGAAGCGAGGGAAACCAGCTCTGAAAGCTCGGACCTTGGAGTCTAGAAGAGAGCAACAACCTAATCTCAGCTCAGATACCGGGTCCATTTAAAACAACACCATAACGCTTCAAGATAACTAATGGATACCACTGCACCTAGGAATTAAAGGGGCAAACTGTAGTCTGGAACCTGATCCTCACCGAAGAGCCTCCTCGCACAAACAGGCTTTAAGGACCAGTGTGACAGGTGAGAGCACAAATTGTTTTCAGAAAATGGCCTGAAATCTGGCAGAGCCTCGCTCTGTTAGAGGTCCCTGCCTATTTTAAAACATGCTTCTCCGTAAGTTATTTTCATATTTATACATGAACTCTATTCATATTCTTATTGGCCAACTAATAGTCCAAAACCTGACAGAGGCGAGCCACATTTCAACAGTGCCCATGCTCTACAAACGTGGTAAATGGTCCAAACCTCCTTGTTTCTGACAGAAGTCAGAGGATGTATGTTTGCTGGCTGTAGGAAGTTAGATGAATGAACTAAGCAATAGTGTTTTGATTGTATAAGCATCTTTTTTTTTTTTTTTTTTTTTTTGCGCGCGCAGGAAGTGCAAGGACATTAAACATTAACAAAAACGCCTTAACAGGTTTAGCCATTCCCTTCACCTATTTTAAAGGTGACCTCATCATCTTTAGAGCTAGTTAGTTTAAAAAAAAATGAACCAGAACCAGAGGCATCGCTGGCGATCCAGGCAGGCAGCGGCAGGAGCTCGAGGCTGGATCGGGCCCCAGTGGAAAATCGGGGCTATGGGGGGCGGAGCCCATAGTCAGGGGGCAGGGCCTGTGCCCTGGGTCTTTCCCTGGGACAGCAAAGCTCCTGACTAGAACCTAATTAAGACCCTACACATGCCCTTTATTCTCACCTGCTCCTATTACTTTCATAATCACATTTTCTGATCAGACTACTCAAGAGAAGCAGTGAACAGAGTGCCATCAAACTAAAAGGAACTGAAAAATGACAAGCTCTTTCCCCTAATCTCTCCAGTTCATTTTCATTATTTGAAGTCATAACAGGAACAGAAAAGACCTTTGCTTTCTATGGTCTTTTGAAACCTACTCATTTAGCAACAAAAAGTGGTAACGTCCATTAGCCACAGAGTCCATCCAGGTGATGTTAGTCTAATTTGTGTAATCAGAAGAAATCTCAACCAAGTATGATTAACATGTGATCTTTATTCCCAGGGACAGCTTAAGGGTCAAGAAGATTACAGCTGTATTTTCAGATCATAGGCAACAACTACACCACTTGAAGTTGGAGTTACGTTTTGCCTGGAAAACTGAGTAAGAATAAAAAACTGAACCGAGTATGAAACACCCACCAGTTCTTCTCACAAAATCACTTTTCTGACCATAACCACAACTGGACTGTCTGAAATTGTTGAGTGCATACTGTCTCATATGTTATTTTCTAAACCAAAGGAAACTTCCTAGCAATACTACTGAATATTGAATGGAGCACAATTGCTACAGCTTTGTGAAGCAACAACAGAAGTATGAAAGAAAGCTCTTAATATACAACAGAAGTTTTGCCTTCATATTAGTTTATAATCTGCAGTTCTAAACATCCTCATACCCACCCCACCCCCCTGCCAACCAACATTTACAACCACTTGACATCAGCAGGCCTGGCTTATTCTGAAGGTTCTGGAGCAGAAGCAATACAGCATTATTCTAAGACACCACACTAACATTTTTTAAGACAAGAAGATATTTCAGGACACACGATCATTTCACTGCTTCCTCCTTCAGAATTTTGCAAAGAAGAACATTTTAATTTCACACTTGTTAAGCAGAAGTGTCCTGCTCAAGACAACCAGCAACTTGCTTAATTCATAAGGCATTTGTACTCCTTGGACTTCACCAGACGTTTTTATACTCAAATTACATGGACGTGAAATATATTTTGGATATAAAAGCATCAGCAACTACATAATCAAGATCTCTATACCGTGAGACCAGCAATCCTACAATTTGATCTAGGCTTAGCAGACGTCATCAGCAACCCCACTGACTTCAGGTTGCACGATGAGGATCTACAAATGGGCCTGTGCACAGCACAGTTTGGCTCTAAGCCTACATGAACAAACTGCTTCCACAGCTGACCTCTCGTTAGTACTGCCACCCAGGGGTTAAAGCAAGCCCGAATGGTCAAGAACCCTGTTCCTGGACACACTGTTCTTACGGGATCAGCGTTCCAGGGCCCCTAAAAATAGAAAATGGTGCCAGAAGGCTGAGTTCTGGGGCACATCATTGAAAAATAACAGGCCCCAGACTGCTGCGTTCCAGCACCATTTCTACTTTTAGGGGCCCAAACAATGAAGTTCCCCTGCATTCTGGCAGGAAGGGGAGGGGGGCGGGCTCCCCTGCGCATGCACAGGCTGCAGTTACCCGGCCCAGCACGCTGCCAGTGAGTACCAGGAGGGGCCAGCTCGCACTGGGGTGGGGTGGGGGGAGTTTTGCGGGTGCCTGACCTGGAGGTGGCTATTGAAGGCAGGGAATGGGAATTGGGAACAGAGGAATGGATACTGGGGGCAGTAGCTGGGGTGCGGGAGGAGGACCCCCTGTTTAGGAGGGTTCCAGGGCCTGCCATATTATACTTTAACACCTGCTCCCATCTCACCCACAGCCATGGGCTGCAATGCCCATGCAGATTGAACTTCCTTTCGTGTCTTCCTACTTCTTCAACAGAGCTGTGCTGCCACTGTCTGTCTTCTCCCCATAAACAAGAACTGAGCCTTCAGGTCTGTCTGCTTGACACCTTTCACAAGCACAAATCCCTTTAAAACTGAAAAGCTGCTGTGCGTTCTGTTCTTTCTTGCCACTTCAGAGCTCAGGGTAGAAAGTCACCATGTGTGCCGTTGTCATTTTTAATCTCTACCTCACCTGGTTCACTGTGATCCTGCTTTCCCCTCCCCTCCACATCAAAAACTGGCATGTTGGCCACCTTCCATGGGGAACACAGAGGTGAAGAACACCAGAAAAATCACATTTGATTTGAGAAAATTGGTTTCTTCTTCTTCTTTGCAGGCTCACCTTATGATTTCAGTAAGCCTGTGGATCAAAGTTAACCCAGGCTTTTTATTAGGAGGTTGCATGTCCTAACCAGTGTTTCCCAACCGGTGTGCCATCAGGTCTGAGCAAGTGTGCCACTCAATTTTTTGAACTACTCAAAGAGCTCTGGATTGGGTAATTGGCTCATGAATATTCATGAGTTCTTTGGGGAACTATACAGTGGTGTGCCTCAAATTAAAGGTTGCAAGATGTGCCACGGCAAAAAAAACGTTGGGAACCACTATCCTAACCCACACCCCGCCCATCTACACACAAAAACCCTCATTCAAGTTAAGTGGTATATTCAACCTGGACTGACCCATTTGGTGGTGTGGGTTAGCATCAGGGGTCCACTTCCACTCAGACCAGTGCCCTACCTGCTTTTCAGTAAGGATGCAGACTAAACTAATTGCGTGCTGATCGCCCTTCAATGCCTTCCCATGTTCCCCCCCCCCCCCGCCAATATCTCCTCCTTTTGTGCCTAGATTGGACAGATCGGTTCCTCCACAATTCACTGGGAAAACTATCAAAATATCTCAGCTTACACCAGCTCAAAGAACCATGGGATGTTCCCACACCAGAGGGATGGTGGGGGTACACCAGTGAGGATGCACCACTGTGGGTATAACTTTGCCAACATAAAAGTTTGGGTAACTGGTAGCATGATATTCCTTTAGACCTCCATTAACCGGGCCTTCATTCTGTAGTCCCTCCAGTACAGCTTTCGACCTGCTGCTCCATATCTCCTCTTACATTCTTCCTTGATTTCTTCTATGCTCATTCACATTGATTTTGCCCTGTGGCTTATTTTAATACTCAACAGTGGCATGTATGCACCCCAAGTAAAGGTTTTACCTTTAACTCTACCTCTGTGTTTCTCTCTCTTCATTTACCTTTTCATTTCCCATCAGATCGCTCTTTCTGCATATTTACAAAGTCTTCTTATGCTTGAATTGCTTGATTTCATCCCCAACCTATTCATCTCACTTTAAAATGGACATCCCTGTACCGTATGGCTCAAAGGTCTAAATACCATATACTGAATAGTTTAGGAAGTGGTTTCCAAACCTTTTCTTGGGACCCAGTTGAAAAAAATCATCTATATCCGTGACCCAGCAACTACATTTTTCAGCAGTACAGTCCAGACTTTCAGTGGTGGCAGTAGGGGGCTGGAGGATCTGTGACCCAGTACTGGGTTCCAACCCATAGTTTGAAAACCACTGCTCGAAAGTCATCTGCAAACTCAAACCTGAATTTCAGCAAGGTCTAGCTCGACCCATTATCTTTATGAAGAATGAAAAAACAGAGCTGGGTATAAGCTGCAGCATAGCTGCCTACAGGTTGTGACTAGAAACCAATGCTTACTCTATCAGTGATTAACAGACGCATTGAACCTATTTTTTTTTTTCTACAAGCTTGTGCCAGTTTTCCCTGCCAGAGATTCCCTTTCTGCACCACTATGCCACTGCACAATTCAAGTCATTTGGTGACCAAGCAAAACATGTCTACCTCCACAAGCAGACAACGACTCTTCTTTGACAAAGCTCTCTGGGAACAGAGATGCCAGATAAATATCTGACAATTAGTGGATGCTATGGAGGTAGAGCCTGCACCACCTCTCAAAAGACCTAGATTGTACTCTTGGCTGTCAGTGCCTACTGGGGGACACTAAATAAGTAATGTGCCCGTCTGTAAAATAAGGACAGTGTAAAATGGTTGATAAAAAAAAACTATGGAAGAGGTAGGTACTATTCATTTAGAAGCCCCTCCAAACTGTCACCTACACACTCAGCAGCAAACCCAGCCTCCTGTACAACATCCACATGTGTACTCCCTCATTTATTTCCATGGAATGTCCATGGTTGTGCCCGTTCTTTCAAGTCTCCTATTCTTTCTTATTTCTATTCAGAATTCTTTGCAGGACTCAAAACTACATTTTTGGAATTCTGTAGGTAATCTCCTGAGAAGGAAGATTCCCAGACTGCTTATTTCATGCATGTAGCAACTTCTATTCTGTTCGTATCTGGGAGGCTGGACAATCCTATTCAAAAGAGTTAAACCAGGCACCGTGCCCAGAGCAGCCAGACGTTCCCTCAGACAAAACACTGAGGAGTAGTCCAAAAAGAGTAAGAGTAAGACGGTAGAAAAAGGAGAAACAGGTAAGCTAGGTACAAATGTGATGAAAAGAGTTAGGCTTAGATTTAGAAATTGCCACCTCCAAGATCTTGAAATGAACTGGCTGACCATCCAAGAAAAAGTAACCTTCCTTCGTGCTTTCCACTCTTCAAGGCTGCTCTGGGCAAATGCAGTGAGAGAAACTTGCCCCCTGTCCAGCCACAAGCAGGAACCCCACCCCTATCAGTTGAAATACTGAGACCTCTGTGGCAAGACCTTTCCCGACACACACCCTGCGCATTACTAACCTAGCCACTTCAGCAACCCTTATTTTTATTGGAGAAGGCAGCCCAGACACTACACATCCCACTAACTCCCTGGTGCCACTCCATCTTCAGCAGCTTTCTCCAATGGCAGCTCAGCAGCACAATTTTCAAAGACATCCAAGTGACTTAGGACGTTTTACCTGATGCTCGAGTCGGGTTTGATGATCCACTACCAAAAGTCACACATTTGGGAGCATAAGCTAGTCTGCCCCACCAACTCCTTCAGCCCTGCTAATGTGGCTGTCAGTTAAACCTCTACTGACAAAAGAGGACCATCTTTCCAGCCTGAGTGCTCCTCAGAAAGGTAAATCACCATACCAGCATGAGTTCAAATCCCTGTTCCAAGCTCAGATGAGCCAACGAGCAAGTGCTACAAGCGTCTATTGTTCTTTAACCACCTCCTGCTCTTTGCACTCTTGATAAAGATAATTACCAGCCGGCAACTGGTTGTATTCTGATCTCTCCCCAATTGATTTACTTCCCTTGGCATGGTTTTACCTTATCTTTGAAGTGAAATTCAGCACTGGGCATGCCACCAGCTCATATTTCTTGTTTTAATTTAGACAATGTATCTCATTACAACAAACTCAAGGCGCAGGAAGAAAACTTTAGAGAACAGTTCCTTCAGCCCTACATTAAACAAAACATTATTCATGGTTATTCTAGAACCGATTCTCAAAAACCTTAGATGCTTCGTGATAGATCTCATAGCCTTCCCGGGAATTAATACAATCTATTTCACTGCCCAAGTGACTTTCTATCACCTCCACTCATACACCATCTGCCTGTGCTGTGGCCTTTTCACCTGCCCCTTTCAGTTTTATACCAAGGGCTAGGTTGACTTTACACTTCATTTTGTGTTGCTACCTTTCACACTTTAACAGATGTTTTAATTGGTGCATCACAAGCCACAGTAGAGTGAAATGTAACTGAGGACATGCCTAGTGTGTAAAGGCATTTGCTACAGTACCCTCCCTGCCCCCAGGAAACAGAAGTCATAGATTGCACTTCATGGAGATGCTCCTGAAAGATCATAAACATTGAAAGGAATGAACAAGTCAGCAGTCATTCAGGTCTTGGCAACAGAGACACAAGTTAATTTCACATGCTAGAATGAGAACAGACCAGAGATACAGAATGACACACACCTAGAAAAACTAGACACAATCCCTCTAATGCCATGAGGCCACTTGAACACTCAATCATGCTATGCGGCAACACAATCCCATCTGTAATACTATGAAACATATTCATGTCCCTTTCATGCAGCACTGATGAACAGTGGAGTGTGCCTACTGGAACATGATGACTAAAAACCTTAGCAGATCAGAGAGCTCTTCTAGCACAATCCAGTTTTTGAAAGCCGTGTTCACAAGGATGGGCTTAAAGGAAGTTTATGCAATGTTGTTGCAGCCATGTCAGTCACAGGATATTAAAAAAGGGTCTCACAAATCTGAGTCACACCCAAGTCACAAACTGAGCTCAGCTTGTAGAACCCAGTCAAGTCTGGGCACCTTTTCAGACCAAAGCTGAGGTAAGCCAGTCAATTCTCAGGCCTCCACTTGCACTCCTAAGGACATCATGAGACCATAGAATTAGCTCACCAGTTTCCCACTTGGATCCAGGTGATCCAAAGTACAAGAATTCACAAAGATATATTGACGGGATACGAAAAGTGACAAAGGACATTTCTGAGCTACCGGCAGTTCCCAACCTCAAAACTCCAATTTAACTTCAGCTCCCAGAACCCGAGACAAGAAGGGATAACAAAGTCACTGACCAAGCTCCAGGTGCACTGTGTATCTGGATGTAAAAGCCTCAGCCACAGGACGGGTTTGTGACCATGCACCCAGCAGACTTCTGATACGAACGTGTGCCTACAAGACAACCATTCCTGCAAGCATGTATGCAAGTAGTGTTACACACCAGTTCTTCCACTAAGTTCAGTGGAACTACTCACATGCCTAAGCGCTCACAGGATGGCAGACTGCATCATAAAAATGCACAAAAGCCTGCCCAAACTCAGCCTTCTGGGGGGAGTTGCGAAGTTGTAAAGAGGAAAAGGAACCTATAATAATTCCTGTTAGCACCGTCATTTGAGAGAGATCCTGCACACATAGGAGCAACAGTTTGACACTTGAGTCGTCACCATTTATGCTCCAACAGACGCGTGTCTGAGCCTTGGAGGTCACACATGCACGGCAACACAGCAAGTGAGCAGGTCAGACGTCAAACACTACCTCCCTGTCCCGTATAACTTAACCAGTACCGAAAGCAGGCATCCTACCAAGGTAGACAGAACCATCCTAACCACGTTGCAAGGAAGTGTGTACAAGCTGCTGCAACAAGGGCTTGCCACTTCTGTGGCATGCATTTAACTCAGTCAACCCTGTGCACACTCTCTCAAAAACACTGTCTCATAACGTAGATATGATCGAAGAATTTGAATATTTTCTGACCTAGACCAGAGGTTGCAAATGTTGATTCACTTCCCTCTATGTTTTATATATTCAAGTTTACACAAGCAAACACACACAATGTTTACACTTTGTGGAGAGAAATTAGAAATATTTACAGCAGGAAAACAAACTTCCTTTACTTTTCATCAACATCTCACTGGCTCCATGCCATACGTCTCAATAATGCCCAGGTACAGTGTTACCCTCAACAATCATCCCTAAAGCAAAACAGGGAAAGAACAGATTAAAGACTATTTAGATAAATTAGATGCATTCAAGTCAGCAGGGCCTTATGAAATTTATCCTAAAGTACTTAAAGAACTACCTGAAGCAGTCTCAGAACCATTAGCAATTATCTTTGAGAACTTTTGGAGGACAGATGAAGACCCAAAGGACTAGAGAACAGCAAACAGGACCTATCTTTAAAAAGGGGAACAAAGAGAACCCAGGGAATTACAGACCCGTCATCCTAACATTAATAGCTGGAAAACTACCGAAACAAGTTATTAAAACACATATTTTACATGCACCTAGAGAGAACAGGTTCATAAGAAATAATTAGCATGGATTTGTCACAAAAAGATCATGCTCAACCAAACTAATTTACCTCTTGGACAGGGTTACTGGCCTAAAGGGGGGGGGGGCGCGGGGTGCAGCAGACGCAAAGCAGTACACCAAATATCATGCTTTTAGCAAGGCTTTTGAGAAAGAGAAATGCGGTCTAGTTGAACATACTGTAAGGTGGCCACACCAGTTGGAAGATCATACTCAAACAGTGGTTACCAAAGGTTGGCTGTCCAACTGGGAAGACATAGCCAGTGGGGTCCCACAGGGTCAGTCCTTGGTCTGGTACTAGTCACTGTGTTCATTAATGACTTGGATAAGAGAGTTGAGAGTATGTCCATAAAAATCTTCATACGGCTTCTGGGAGAGAGGGATGAAACTGACCGGAGGGTTACAGTGGATCGCAAACTGAACAGGAGTCAGTATGATTCAGCTCTGGAAAAGGGTAATACCCTGAACTGTATTAACAGCATTATTTTAACTAAGATAAGGTAATTGTCACACTCCTCCCAGCACCCATGAAGCCTCAGCTGCAGTAATATGCTCAGTTTGTGGCTCCATGTCCAGAGAACAACAAAAATTAGAAAAGTTAGAAAGGAAAGATTAAAAAAAGGCCATTTTTAGTCTTGAGAAAAGATGACAAAAAGATGACAAAAGATGACACCAATCTGCAAATACATTAAAGGCTATTATAAAGAGGATACGGATCTGCCTTTCTCCATGTCCACTGAAGACAGAACAAAGGATAACCTGAGAGACTTGTCTTTGATATCAGGAAAACTTCTCTAACTATAAGGATAGTTAACTCCAGAACAGGTCACCAAGGAAAGTTCTGCAATCCCTGTCACTGGCAATATCTAGGAACTGGTTTGACAAATACCTGTTGTGGTGGTCTAGGCTTACCGGGGCCTGACTCAGCACAGGTGACTAGACTTCATGGACTCTTGAGGTCCCTCTCCTTCCCTATACTAGCCCTTGTGGAGAAGATGAATCGAATTTAGCCACAAGTACCTAAGACAGACCCTCCCTCTCAGAAGGGTGCCACTAAATGACACACAACAAAATACAGCCCTGAACTCTAAGATCATTCTCCTCCGACTCAAACAGCCAGAGGGAAAGGACGGCAGGGAACAGGACCAGCAGCATTTTCCAAAAGCCAAACCACACGCAAGACAAACAGCAGAGCACTGCAATTCGAGAAAGGCAATGGCTAGTGGTTTATTGGCAACTTGCCTACAAGAAACGGAGGAGGAGGAAAACAAGCCACACAAACACTTGAAAGCTGTAAAGTCCATTACCCAGGTGGAAGTGAGAAAGGCCCAAGAGCCCCAGATATACTTGTGCAGCCCTGAGCCCCACCTGCCTGCAAACACCAGCCATGAGTGAAAAAGACTCGTGGCTTGAACAACAGCGGGGCAAGGCACAAACACCAGGCTGGGGAGTTGGGGATGCCCAGAAACAGGGAAGGGGCTTCCCTGAGCACCCCAGCCCTGACCTACTCACAACCCCCTGCAGAGCAGCACCGCCCCCCAAGGGCTCCACGCCCACCCCTGCCCCCTATGCACCCCACTCCTCCCCCACTGGGGCCTCCATTTCTCCAGTTAATGGGCACCCCAGTGGACCCTACTCCTCCCTCCTCCTAGCCCCCCCATTCATCTCCCCACCAGGGCCCCCAATCCCCCCACCAAGCCCCACTCGTCCTCCCACCTGAGCACCCCAGTGCCCCCCACTCCTCCCCCACCTGGGCCCCCCAGTTCCCCCCACTCCTCCCCCACCGAACCTCCAGGAGCCCCCCCATTCTTCCCCCCACGAAGCCTCCTCAACGCCCCCACTCCTGCCTCCCTGAGCCCCCAGGGCCCCTCATTCCTCCACCCGCCGGTGCCCCCCAGCGCACCCCCTGCCCCCTAGAGCGGCACAGCGGCCCCGGCGCGGGACCCACCTGAGGAGACTGGAGAGCGGGTGCCCGCCGCCCCCTCCTCCGCCACTGCCCCCCGAGCCGCCGCCGCCGCCGCCCCCGGAGCCGAAGCCGGAGCTGAGGCGCTTGCCCGACAGCAGCTTCTCCACGGCCGGCAGGTTCCCGGTGCGGGCGGCCTCCAGCAGCTCCTGCTCCTTCCCCATGGCCCGGCCCCGCCCGCCGCCGGGGCCCCGCGCGCCGCCAACCGCCGCCTCCAACCGCCGCTCCGCGCAGCTCCGCGCGCCGCCTCCCCGCCCCGCCCGCCGAGTCCTTCCGGGGCGGGGCCGCGACGGCCACGCCCCGGCCACGCCCACACGAGGCGCCTCCAAGCCGCGGGGCGGGGCTAAGAGAAGCCCCGCCCCCAGCGGGGGACCTCGAGCGGAGAGAGGGTGCGGGAAGAGCTCCGCCCACAGGAGACGAGGGAGAGCCGCCTCTGACGTGAGAGGGAGGGGCTAATAGAAGCCACGCCCCGCGGTGGGCCCCTCCTGCAGCAGGGAGGGGCAGGATGAGGCTCCGCCCACACAGGGCAGGGAGAAGAAGCCGCCGCGTGGGGGCGTGGTCCTCTTGGCCACGCCCCTCAAAGGGGGCAATCTTTGGTCACACCCTCATGGGGTGGGGCTAAGAGATGCTCCTCGGGACAATCCCCTCTTCAAAATAATAGCCCCCAAGCTTGGTGCGCATCCCCTCCCAGAGGCGAGAAAACAGGAATAATGCTGAGGTGTAGGAGGAAAAGGGACATGGAATTAGCCCAGCCGTCAGCAAGGAAAGGAGCAGGAATAATTCCAAACTCACAAAGAAATGGGGAGAGTATTAACCATGCGATGCTGAAACAGTGCCCGTAATAATGGAAAAGAAGCAAGGAGCCCTGTGGCACTTGAACGCTAACAGCTTTATCTATTGCATGAGCTTTTGTGGGAGAAAATCCCATTTCGTCAGAGTTCTGATGAAGAGGGATTTTCTCCCGTGAAAGCTCATGCAATAAATTTGTCAGTCTTTAAGTGCCGCAGGACTCCTTGCTTCTTTTGCTAAGTTAGACTAACGCGGCTGCCCCTTTGGAATATAATAATGTAGTGGCAGCGCTGCGCAGTGCTCCTGTGCTCCCTTGCCCCTGCTTACCCCTGCAGAAAATAGGCACCAAGGCAAAAGAACTCACAAGCCTTAAGGACACAGGTATAGCACTACCGTTACTCTGCAGTGTCATGTGGCCCGCTTCCCCAGTCTCACAAAGAGCAACGTGCCATGTGAAATACATAAGGTCCACTTCATCCTCCTTGCCTTGTAAGGAAAGTAGCAGAGGATTATCGCGGAGGAGTCTTTCAGGTGAATCTTCCAAAATCTTGAGCACCTTAGTAGGTGTGATAATGAACGCATGAATGTTTGTGAAAGCCAGTGTCTAACAAAAGAAATGGATCACTTGGCAAGCATCTACCTGGCCCACTGCTATCCTAATGGAGAACAGCATCCAAAACCACAGCCCTTCTGCAGCAGTGGGCTTGCCTGTGCTTCAAGCCCACATGTCAGAGATAGTATCCAGTGCACTGTCTTCTTCTTCCCAGAGAAAGTCTGAACCTCAGGCTTCCTGCCTCATGACTGAAAGCTGCTACAAGAAGGATAGCATGATATTTGCATACATAAAAGGGAAGAATGCTCTGATTGCTTATCCCATAATGAATTAAATGGGAGGGTACAAGACTGTCATCTAAAGACATATGCAAGCCTCTGCCTCCTAGCGAACAGGAAACAATTATGCATCATGTTTAACCCAGGAATCCAATTAGTTTCTTGAATATGAGATGATTTAGGAGGGCAAAAACACATTACCAGGATAGGTGTCATGTGGACTGTTGTAATAACAAAGACCAGAGACATAGCACCCTTCCAAGTCCATCAAAGACTAGTCCCTCCCATTCCAGATAGAGGCAGGCACAGCCAGGCAACATTGGGGGAAGAAAATAGAATTGACGCTGTTCAGATTGTAGCTGCTCTGCATATAAACAGGAGTACTTGGGGCCATCAATTCAGCACCTTCCACTAGTACTAAAAGTCACATTTTTTAAAGTAACATGCTGCCTCACGTTCTTGAAATCTCATATTTCAGCATCAGCGGAGAATCCTCAGGGCAGGCAGATGCTCTCATTACTGTGTTTTATGTGATCTCAGCATATCTAGCTCAGGCCTGTATGTAAACACCGTTAAAACATATCAGTTCTGTCCACCTATTTTTGGACTTCCCCAGCCCTTAGCATAGGGCCTGTTTTTCTGCTGCTCAGCTTTTCATAGTCTTGCTTGATCACCTTCCATCTAGTGTGCTCAGTACATGTTCCACAAACAAACAAGTTCTGACACACTCCTGTGTTACAGATAGAGAAACTAAGTCATGTCAGCTAAATAACCTGTCCAAGACCATACAGAAATTAAGAACAAATTTGGTTCTCCTAACTCCCACTCCTATGCCTTAGCTTAAAAACAATCCATGTTAGATGTCATGGCATGGAACAGCACTGCAGAAGGCTCTGTGGTTTAGTCCTGTGGCACAATCATCAGATAACTCAACTGCTTTTGAAGTAGCATAATTAAAGTCTAAGAAAAACAGATACCCAAGCAATCTTTAACACTGCTGGTCTGTTTTCAGCCTCTTTTCTTTCAAAAGAACCCCAAGCTACAGCAGTTTGTTCTTAACACCTACCAACTAATTTCTGAGGAGGAATAACTAATCTGACAATTTCTATTCAGAATTCAACAGAAAGACTATAACAAGCCATACTCTGTTAACTCCTAACCACAACCATTTGCCTCACACCATTTACCTATCTATGCAACTTCTTGCTTAACCATTCCCCTTCCTTCTTTTAGCTCTTCCTTCAAGGCCTCACACCTAGACCAGAGGTAACCTGCTGGGACTCCTTGCTTATTTTGCTGAACTAGACTAATATGGCTACCCCTTTGGAAAGAGTCTGGTGGCACTTTAAAATACTAACAAACATTATTTATTGCATGAGCTTTCGTAGGGGAGAATTCCACTTGAAGGCAGATTGCTGAGAGACATAGCAAATAAACATTCAAAGCACTTGGTGGCATTCAGGGAGCAGCAGACAGTGAAGCCCCACTTCCAGGCAAGAGACTGTACCCACTGACCAGTGGGATTCCCCTGTAACATAGATTTGGGCTGAAGAACAGTGGCTCCAGAACTTCTGAGTGTGAAAGGCCTCATTTCTGGATCTGTGTGCCACGCTCACTACATCCCTCCAGTGGGGAGACACCAGAATAAGAGCTTCAGTCAGGATTTCCTCCTTTCACTGCCAGATTTAGGCACAAAGCAAGTAAGCCATGGCCTAACACTGCACATTATGAGGGGCCTCTAAATACATCAGAGATAACAAACAGGATTCATCCTAAGTTCCAAAAGGGCAGCTGTGTTAGTCCAGTCCAGCAAAAAAAGCGAGGAGTCCTGTGGCTCTTAAAGGCTAACAGATTTATTTATCACATGAGCTTTTGTGGGAGAAATGTAAGTTCCCCCATCTTCAAAGTGTTTAACGAAGTGGGATTTTCTCGCACAAAAACTCATGTGATAAATAAATCTGGTAGTCTTTAAGCGCCACAGGACTCCTTGCTTTTTATGATTTATCACAAGGTAATTGATAATGAAAAGAAGGCTTTTGCAAGATGTACGTTTTATCTATTTAGCTGCTTTTCAATACATCTTTGCCTTGGTATATACACTTTTTTCTCTATTTTAAATGGTATGAGGCGTCACAATCTTGACGTAGTTTAGCACCTCAGCATGTTTTAATCCACTCCTGCCTCGGTTACAACATCTAAATTCTCTTTTTGGCATACAGAAGCCAGGGCCAGTCTCCACAGTGAGGGCTAGACAGAAAAGGAGCAGCGTGTGTGCTATCATATGAAAACAACGCAATAGATGAGTGGCTTAAACACTGAGAACCTTTTGGTCAAGGATCCTAATACCCTTCACAAACAGGACTGCATCCCTATCACAGCCCCGCGGAGACTCCCCAATACTAAATTCCAAAGGAGCAGCCATGTTAGTCTAGTCCAGCAAAAAAACCCAAGGAGTCCTGTGGCACTTAAAGACTAACACATTGATTTTTGATGTGAGCTTTTGTGGGAGAAAATCCCACTTCGTCGGATGCTTTGAGGATGGGGGCACTTCTGTATGTCTAGAGTTACCCGATGTCAGGCAAAAGGAGGACATGTCCTCCTTTTTACTTGCACATCCTCCCTCCGGCAGGTATTTAAAAAATACATGATTCTGTCTGGCTTTTTACTTACAGGGGTTAAAGTATGCTGGAATGCCCCAGAACACCCTATATTTAGGGGGAAGTGTCCCAGGGCCCCCTAAAAACAGAGGAATGGTCCATTGATACTACATTTTTCCACCTGTCCTCCTTTTCATACTTCCCTGTCCTTTCCATGCTTTGGTTTCGGGTAACCCTACGTATGTCGGATGGTTTGAAGAAGGGGGCACTTCTGTAAATTCCCCCATCATCATAGCATCTGACAAGGCTGGATTTTCTCCCACGAAGGGGAAAAATAAATCTGTTAGTCTTTAAGCGCCACAGGCCTCCTCGCTGCGTTTCCCAAGACAAACCCATTTTACAGAGGGGCACGCTGAGGCACACAGCCGTTCGGTCACGTGCCAGACGTCACGTGGCGGCGGGGAGCAGCGCCGCCAGAACCCGGGCGTCCGGGCTCCCTCGTCCTCAGACAGGCTCCGCCCCTCGCGGCCTGCTTCGCGTTGCCACGGCGACAGAACTCTCCCGGGCGGAGGCGGAGTGGCCCTCCCGGGCAGCCGTAGTGATGACGTCATCACAACGCGCCGCTCTCCTGCGGCGACTATGGAGGAAGGCGGCGAGCCCAGCTCCGAGGAAGGCGGCGAATCGGCCTCCACCCAGGAGACCTTCCCGGCGGCCTCACCGCCCCCGGCGCTCGGGGCTGCCCCCGCGGCTTCCGAGGAGCCGGCGGCTGCGGCAGACGCGGCCGAGGAGGAGGCGACGGAAGCCGGCGAGAACAGCGAGCCCGTAACCGACAGCCAGGCGGAGGAGGTGCGCGGCGGGGGGGAGGGGAGGGGAGGAGTCTGTCTGTCTGTCTGTCGGAAATGGAGGGGTACGTCTTTCTGGCCAGGGAGCGTGTCTGTCGGAGGTGAGTTTGGTCCGGGAATGTCTGTCTGTCTGTCGGAGGTGTAGGAGGGTGAGGAGGAATAAGCAGAGCCCTGCAAATCCCCGGATATCCGCATCTGCGGATACAACACGGATATCCGCGGACCATTTCTCGCAGATGGAGATCGGATACGGATCCACATATTTTTATCTGCACAGAGCTAGAGCCCTGCAAATATGCTGTCTGCATTATATCCGCATCCGCGGAGACAACGTGGATACCCGCGGACCATGTCTTGCAGGTGCAGGTTGGATACGGATCCACTTATTTGTATCCGCGCAGGGCTCGAGGAATAAGTCTTTCTGGCCAGGGAGTGTGGTTGTCGGAGAAGGTGGAGTGGGGGCCGGGTGAGTCTCGTCGGGGAGTCTGTCGTTGGAGGTGGGGGAGAGTGAGAGTATCGGAGGAGGGATGGTGAGTCTTGCTGGCTGGGGAGTGAGTCTGTGTGTTGGAGGAAGTGTGTGTGTGGGGGGGTGAGTCTGTCTGTCTGTCTGTCGGAGGAGGTGGGGGAGGGCGAGTGTATCGGAGGAGGAGGAAGTGGGATGATGAGTTTTTCAGCCGGGGAGCGAGTCTGTGTGTTGGAGAAAGTGTGCGGGGGGGGGGGAGTGAGTTTGTCTTCTTGTCTGTTGGAGGAGGAGGTGAGCGTCTGTCAGTCTAGTGGAGGCAGGCCGGGGAAGGGGAGGAAGAAGGAGGCCGTGGATGTCAAAAGGAACTGGGGGAAGTAGCACTATAGCTCAGAGTTTGGCTGGAGAGAGGGAGCTGGGGGTGGGATTCAGGTGCTGGCTGCCTGGGTTGTTTCTTCTCTCACCCTGTAAGAGTGGGTAAGCAGAGGCTGTCCAGAATGGAGGGTGCAAGGAAATAATGGAGTATTAGGAAAGCATGAACATTCAGAAATTTTGAGGGGGGTAGCAGTGTTAGTCTGTGTAGAGCAAAAACAGCAAGAGTCCTGTGGCACCTTATAGACCAGGCATGGCAAAGCTGTACCTCATGAGACACGTGCAGCTCACAGAAGAGCATGACCGGGATGATGGAGAAAAGCAGCGGCATTTTTGCTGTAGGACTCGTTTTCACGGTAACCTTACCTAACTATTAGACTATGACATTAGTAGGATCAATATTTGTTCTCTTTTTATGATAAAATTAAAGTGTGCAATGCATTTTAAACTTAGTAATTTTGGAGTAGGTAAACATATATGGCTATATGCTTCTGTGTGGCTCATGATGGTTTAACAATCAACTTGTGTGGCTCTTGAGTTCTATAAGTTTGTCCACCCCTGTTATAAACTAGCAGATTTCATCAGGCATGAGCTTTCATGGGTGCCAACCCATCTGTTAGTCTATAAGGTGCCCCAGGACTCTTGTCATTTTTTTATGGACATTGTGTCTAAGGTAAGGCTAAGTCCACCAAATAGTGGTCACATGCTATTGTGACAAAGTACTAGTAGCCAAAATAATGCTTGTAGATTAAAATATGGATTCTGTGGTTTGTATATATTTATCATAAAGCCTAGTGAATGGTGCCCCTTTGAAATTTAATAGTACTGTACAGGGAGTAACCACCAGGTATCTAGAGTTGTAGCTGGGAACCATATAAAAGAGATCAGTGTTTAATTTCTGCCAGTGCAGAGTCCTGGTACCTCTAGACTTGGCAATTCATAGCCATTGCACCCATGAGCTTGCTGTATCAGTTATGAAAGTAAGTCATTGTCTGAGTCCTGGCCTCTTTTTCATTACAAACTGAGCAGTGACAGAAACCTTACTAAGATAATGGTAATCTCTTGCAGCTGGTAAAGACAAGCCAGGAAAACTTGGAGTTAGCTTCACCAGAAACTGAGGAATCTGCACTGCAGCCTTCTGCAGCCAAGAAGATAAAAATAGAGATAAAGGAGAAGAAAGAGAAAAAGCAGAAAGTAGATGAAGATGAGATTCAGAAAATGCAGTGAGTACACTCTAGATCTCTAATGCACATGACGCTGTTTGGTTACTAGACACTCTTTCAACAACTTAGGTCCTGTCAGACTGAGTTTAGCTCACTCAAGTCACTGGACAGAGCTTGCTGCTGCAAATAAACGCACAGTAATGTGTAACGTGTACTGTTAGTAAGCTACCATTGGAAACTGTTCCGTAGCTTGTTGTTCTTCAGGTATTTTTCTCCATAAATGGAGACCTGAGTCCAGTCTGTAACTCAGAACAATTAATATTGGTTTCTATCCAAACTTATGCATTAGGGAATGAGGGCATAACCTATCCCTTCCTTATAATGCACTTTCATACACATAATAAAATATCTGGCTAGAGGACTACACTGGGGAAGCAGACTGTATGTGGATTTGGGGAACCTTTCAGGGTGGCTTTGAAAAAGAAAATAAGTTGCATTGGTTTCTGTCATAACTGACCTTTATACCCTGTCTTCCAGAATATTGGTTTCTTCCTTTTCTGAAGAGCAGCTGAATCGTTACGAGATGTATCGCCGATCTGCTTTCCCCAAGGCTGCTATTAAACGGGTAAGATTCTGCAAATACTCGGTCCCCAGAAGAATGTGTGAAGTGAAATAGACAGCATCTTTGAAGGTTAGGTCACAGGTTTTCAGTTACAGAAAAGGTGTCGAGCACTTGCTTTGTGTACTGACTCCAGGAGTTGCCACTCAGCGTCTTCTATGCTTAGATTATTAACTGCTTGATTTTAAAAAAGTGTTCAGCTGTTGGGAGACTTTTCCCTTAATCATATCTTCTTTTCTCTCAAGCTGGTCCAGTCCATTACGGGGACCTCTGTGTCTCAAAATGTGGTTATTGCCATGTCTGGGATTTCCAAAGTCTTCGTTGGGGAAGTGGTAGAAGAAGGTAAGTGCAAGAGGAAAATTATAAAAGTATATGTGGGAACTTCTAAGAATATATTGTTTATAGATCATTATTAAAGCAGAGAGGAAAATTTCTGAATTGAATTGTTTCAAGGTAATGAACAACTTAAACTATCATGCCATCTGTATGCCTCTGAAGGGAATTAAGACAGTTTACACAGCGGTCTTCCTATTATGAATTAGGTGCCTTCAGGGACTGTAATAACCCTTGGGGAGGAAGGGGTTAACATTCTGGTCAGTGAGTCCCAGGACAGCCAATAGGAACAAATGGGAACAGCAGCCTGGCCTGGGCCTGTTTGGAGGCAGCGGAGCTCCTGGAAGGATCAGGAGGAGGCCAGAGGAAGAATCCAGCAACATCCTTACCAGAGATAAGTTAAGTTTGGTACTGACCAGGCGTGAGTAGAACAGGGAATGTTGATTTAGACGTGGTCAGGGTATTTTCTTTGTTTTTTGGATTTCTCTGTGCTGAGCACATGTACCCACTCCCACTACCCTGTAACTAGCCAAGTTAGTTCCCAGAGAAGCAACTCTGTGTTTATTATCTGTTCTTTTTGATTAAAGAGTGTACCTTTTAAGTAAGTTCTGGTTCTGTGTCCTGAAAGGCAAGAGGTTTGTGTGCACGTACCTTAGACTGCACAGGCAGCTACTAGAGGGAACCTTGTTCCAGTTCCAGCTCACATTGCAGCTGGGGTCCAGTCACTTTCCTGAAGGAGGAATACAGAGGATTGCAAGTACCTCACAGGGAGGAATTCCCAAGTGCGCCTTCCTGGGTCTCAAGAGGTTTTTTGTATTTGGGTGGTGGCAGCGATACCACTCCAAGGCCAGGCCTTGGAGGCCTTGGAGACTTTTAAGAGCAGGCTTTAAGGCCAGTGGCTTTTAAGGCCCGTTGCAGGCCCCCACCTTCTGCACTCAGAGTGCCAGAGTGGGGAAAAAGCCTTGACAGGGACAAAAACAGATTTCTCATGCACTCTGATTCTATCATTATCAATGAATGCAGCACAGGGCATGGGACATCGAACTAGCATAATCCATACTTCTGAAACTTGATCTCCATTAATTGGTGAGCTGAGATTGCTATATGAAAAGCTAAATTGAAGCTACTTAGGTTTAGAAATGTTTACAGTACCTTTGAAATAAAATAGTGGGCTATTGGCTCAAGCCACCAGGCTATGCAGATTAGACATTAAAATACTCCAGCTTTCATCTGTAGACAACTTTTTTTTTTAAGGAATGAAACCCTCTGCTCCCGGCTCAGTTACTTCTGCTTCCTGAGGCAGTTCAGCTAAAAGTGGTGTCATATCTGTATGTGGCAACTGGAGTGGGAGGCATGCAGTTAACCAATAGCTCCTTTTCGTATGTACTGTGTATTGTCATTTCCTGCCTCTAATGCATTAGTCCCTACCGACATGCTTCTTAAATTAACCAACCCATGAAGATTCAAAAAAGTGGAAGTGAGGAGTAAAGAAGGACATTCTCGAACTGTTATATTCTAAGAAATTAAATATGCCCTCAGCTGCTCTATAAGATGTAGCTTCACCAGTTGTTTCTTTTTCTTCATTCACCTTGAAAAGTAAGAACTAGCTGTGTCAGTTAACTATCTTCTTATCTATGGGTAAAATGCTCCCATATGTGGATTGCAGACACTATGGAAAAACTAAATCTCACTGTTTCTATGGATCTGATACAACTGTTTAAGAATAGTAGAATCTGCTGAACTAAAGCTGAAAAGCTGGCTTTAACTATGTGAAAGTCTTTGTGACATTTACTTAACTGTGTCAACTGGTGGATATTTAACAGTCACTGTTTTTGGTTTGTATAGCACTGGATGTGTGTGAGAAGTGGGGAGAACTACCACCTCTTCAGCCAAAACACATGCGTGAGGCAGTCCGGCGGCTGAAGTCAAGGGGGCAGATTCCCAATTCAAAGTATAAAAAGATTACCTTCCTCTGAAATGAAAACGAGAGAGCAGTTGAAGCAAGAGACCATGGAGAAGCAAGAAGAGACTAGACTATCAGCTGTGTATCACATCAGAGTTGCTTAAACGAGAGCTTCCAAACCTTCGGAACTATTAAATGAACCAGCGCCAAAACAATCTAATGTGGAAGTTTCTTAAACATAGCTGAACAAAGTGCATCAGGCTAGTTTCTCACGCTCTGTGGCATACTTCCATACACAATGTCTGTTAGATTTGCGGTAAACAAATATGAAAAACTATTAGTGTGACTAAAGTTTAGAGTAGCTTTGAAACAACAGTGCAGACAACAGCCTTGCTCACTTAAGTTTGTATTCTAGTACTAACAAGCTGGTGGAACGGAAGGCCTCTATGTTGTATCATATGCAAAGGTGTCCTTACTTCAAAGTGCACTGCCAAACCTCAAATTGTCATTTGCTGATAGGGAAAGTTCTCTCTTAATACCTCCTGGGCAACTCATAATAAGATGCTGGAGGTAGAGACAAGTGACCTGATAAGGTCAGGGGCAGAAGACTTACAGCTGTAACTATATGAAACATAGTTAACTGCTTGAACAGAAAAGGGATAAAAAGCTTGGGTGCAGTAGGGTTTTTTGTTTGTTACATAGAGGATGGTGACTGCTACAAGAGAAATCAAGAGTTGGTATAGAAAAGAAGACTTTGTACAATGAACACTTATTAAACATGATCATCCACTAAATGTGGGACCTGGATTTCGGTAGTTTTTTCTTTTCATTTTGAATGAAAGGTGAAGGAGTGGGGGGGTGGTTGCTGCTTCTATCACTTAAGTTGGGGCGGGTGGGGGTGGAGATGCTATTTGTCTCTTCAATCAGTGCTGAGAGCCCTGGAGCCTTCTAGGCTTCCTCTGGATACAGGCAGGCTTTATTCCAGAAGCAGCGAAGAGAGAGCTCAACAAGGTCCTGCAGTGGTTTCTTGCACCTCCACCCTGTATCAGGAAAGGTGGTAGCTATGCAACTGTGTTGTGAGCTTACTCTGACCTCAAGAAAACCAACCTTTGAAAAAGCAGACGTTTGACACAGAAGCTATTGATTTTAGTTTTTTCTTTTTACAGGGGTTCACAGAACCAATCAACATACACTAGTGGAAATGTTAAACTGCAACAGACGACCCCAATATGGACTAGGCCCCAGCTTCCAATGTGACTTGTGCACAGTGCTCTGCCTGTACCCTGTTTGTAATCAGCAGAGTGTAGGCCACAAACTAACGTTACAGAGAGGATTAAGTTAGCTCTTTAACATGTAGAAAGGGAGAGCAGACTCTTCAAAAACCAACCTTTCCCTACTACTTAATGCAGGATAATAATTGAACAGCCCCAACTACTTCAGTGCCCCCCCCCAACTGCTCCTTTCTAGGACAAATAACTGCACCTGTCAGCAGTGACAAGGCTTTTGTATGGACTGGAGTCTAATGCGGCCCTGATAAGCAGGGTCCCTGTATTGTACCTGAATGCAAATAAAGTAGAAGGTTTTGTTTTTTTTTTAAACCTAGCCCTCCACTAACTGATGCAAACTCCTGTGGTCATCACAGCAAGAAGCCTGCTGTGGAAAATAATTTCCAGTTTTGTTTGGGTTGCAGTGATAGAAGGGAAAGGAAAGTAACTTCAGGGCACTGTGCAAAGCTTTCCCATAGCACTCCTTTCTCAAACCAATAAACACGATGATAGATTAAAAAAACCAACAAATTCTCAAGTACAATATGAATAAAACAGTAGGACCAACATTACCTCCCTCCCTGTGTTGCTTGCAGGAGTACCAATGTTAACTGTTTGTATGGAAGTGACCAGTAACTTCACTTATGAAACAAGCTTGGGTTTTACACACAGCTCACCACAACGGATGTCTTTAACACCTACAATTAGGTGCTTGTACCTTAGTTTCACCACAAGTTGGGTTATATATAAATGGAAGCATTGTACTGTTCACACCTGTATTTTAGTCAGAAAACTAGCATAGCAATGCAAGCCTCACTGAGGGAGATCATTTTTGCACATCTAAAATCCTTGTTTATTTTAAAGTTACCCTGTGCACACATGTGGGGGTGGGGAAGTACTCAGATGTCCTGCCCCACTGCTAACAGATAAAGTGCTTTCTTCTCTTAGTAACATTCTGTACCCCACAGCATCAAACAAGAGCTGCTACTTAGTGGATTTTTCACCATAGGCAGTAACACACAAAGACCTATCCCACAGGCTGTTTTGAGAAGGCAGGGGATGGGAAAGACGCTCTTAAGGAAAAGAAGCAAGGTTCCATTACAGAAAGTGGACTATCCCCCCCCCGATGGCAGAAACAAACATTTGAAAGTTAAAGCAGCCAAACAAAATATAATAGACAGGTGCCATCACAGTTAATTTGATGATGAAGAAAGAGATTGTACCACAACTGCAAAGCCTTCTGGAGTCCAACTACCCTGTGTCTACCTAAGGGTAATGCTCATCTCAGGCTGTTTCTTTAAAATGGTCTTTTCCCTTCAGAAATGAAGTCATTTCTAAGTGGTTGCTTGCATTGAAGGTCAGGCTCTCGCTGCCAGTCATACCAGTTTTTAGGCACCAGTCAGCTGGACTATGACAGATAAACAGATGGCTCCAAGTACAGTCCTCTTATCTTACAGCAATAAGTCAGGGCTGGCTTTGCCCTAACGCCACAGTCCTTCAATGATACCCATCAATGCCTACAGGGTGCCGTTCTTCTCTTGTCTTCTGCCTAATATAATAAAAATATTCTAATTTAAATCATTTCATGAACGACAGCTATTTCTATTGGGTTCTGACATCCTGTCCATCTCCCCTCATTCCATACCCTGACATTGCAGTGACATCTGCAAGGAATTTTTTTTTGCCTCTCTCCAAGTCATTCAGTACCCTCTCCAAATTTGCAACATCAAAGGAGCAAGTAAAAATACTCACCTTTCCTCCCCTGAAGCTAAAGGGCTTAGACTACAAGTTCCCTACTAATCAGAAACACCTGCTCGGTCCAGAATAGGGAAAAAAGAAAAATAGGAAAGTGTAGGGGAAGAAAAAAGGTTAAATTACAAGCCACTTTTTCCTTCTAATCACTCCTCACACTTTGATCCGTCAAGCTGTGTGGGGACCATTTGTTTGCTTTACAGGCACTAGAAAAATTATGTGCGTGCATTAAAGTCATGCATTAATACAAATATAAAATACACCTGGAGAAATTCAAGCCATAAAAAGTTTGAAATGCATTAAAATTCAAGAGAAACTCAGAATGCAATAAAGTGCAGTGGGTGGGCATTCCTTGGTAGTACAGCTCTGGCTGAAACTACTATGGATCTCTATTAAATTGAACAGAATAATCTTCCATCCAGCACTATATCTTCTATTAGGTGTGGGGACACTGCCATTTCTTTCTCTGCTGGATTCTATCACGTTCTGTTGGGTTCCTCACCCAGGCCCAAATCCACGCCTCCTTCAGACAAGGAAAGTGTAGAAATAGTGAATTTATTTATCTTTAGAAGAGCGTTTGATTCCTGAAACACGATAAAGGGCATTTTCATCAGTGACTGTTTTCATGAACTCCCGCTTCATGTTCTCTTAGATCTTCTTAACTGTAGAAGCTATTTAATGTTAAAATGACAAAAGTCACAGACTGAGTTTGGACACTTCACCTTTGTCATTGGAGCACCTTGGAGAAAATTAGCACTGGGTTAGCATCTTCCGAGTGTGAACATTACCCAGCTGCTGTTTTCATTTCCTTCTGATAACTAGCACAGAGCAACCAAGGCTGCCAGAAGCCACTATGGAAAGGTCTGAGTTTTAGCACCCTAGTGGAACATAAACCATCAGTCCCTCATGGAACATCCACATGAGTTGATTCCTCTCCAGCTCAAACTCCATGACTTCGTTGGAATATGTGTGGCTGCAGTTGCTGTTGGTACTTTTTCTCCCACATCAGTGTGTGACCCTCTGGCAAGTAAGTGTGAGTACAGTACACTTCCCAAAGAGAGATTACAGGCCTCCCTTTCTCCCATCCCTTGGCCAGGAAACTGATTGCTTGGTGGTCACTTCAAGGGAAGACTGAATCATCTTTTGTTAGGAGAGGCTGGATTTCTCCCACTGCAGAATGAAGAACACTAAGCTGAACTCAGCCTCTGAACTTTCAGCTAAGTAGCGAGGGACATTTTTCAAACTGGCAGCCTCATGTCAGGCTGAAGGCAACGGCCATGGTATATGGACACAGTGTGAGAGCTGGGGTTCAGGAACAGCAAGTGTGAGCAGTGTTCCTCCCTAAACCAAGAACTCCACTGATTCTTTTTGTCCCAGGACTGCAAAGTGTTGAGTCTCTTCTAGTCCCGTTTTCCCACTACGTACTCCATTAGACAGGTTGCAGGAGGAAAGTCACAAGTATCGTTCCCTCTCACATATGGGGAGAAGTTATTTCTGTATCGCTCACAGCTGGTCACTCCAGCATTCCCAACCCATCTTACTCCCCATCATATGTACTCGCTACAAAATCACTTCTGCCCTAGCTGACAAGTTGACCTTATTGCTTTTTCCTGTGCTCTTTGGTGAGTGTGTCTGAGCCAGAACACCCAGGAAGATACTAAAGAAAATACAGACCCTGTAAACCAACATGAAAAAGGAAACAGATGCAATGGTGGTGTGAAAGCAGGCCAGCAACACCACTGTAAGATGACCACACAGGGCTTCCTTGCTCTTGACTGCTGTTCTGCATTTTCTCCTTGCAGATTAAACACTGCAGTGGTTTAATGTATAGAGTGTAGCACCATACTGCCCGGATAGGGACATGGCTGCAAAACCAGAACCAGGTGGCTCCTCCTTGCTCATTTCCCTTCACCCAGCCAGGCCCCCCTCCCTTTCTGCCCCACTTAGAGTTCATTCTGCAATTGCAATTACATTTCCATTCCTCAAGGCGACTCCTCTTTACTGAGGCTGGTAGCAATGTAACAGACTAGCCAACTGGGTGCTGGTGGTGATCTCTGCTCCTCTTGAGCAGCTGCAGCCTCGGGCCTTCACTGTCAAAGCTCGAAGAGAGGATCATATTTCCTAATTTCCTGCAGAAGGCGCCTTTTGTCCAGATTGGCTTCTGCTAGTGCTGTTTTCATGGCCTGCAACTCCTTCTGCAATGCTGGCGTTTCCTTTAGCTACAAGAAGCAAGGAGAGAGAAAAGATTTCCCAAAAGACAAAAAACTGGATAGTTCAGACTGAGGATTTCTTGCAGTGCTGTCAAAGAGGAATGACTTGAGCAGGGAGACTGAAGTGTTCCCCTATTGGTTTTTGAATGTTGTGATTTCTGATGTCAGATTTGTGTCCATTTATTTTTTTGTGCAGACTGTCTTGTTTGTCCAAAAGAATAAACAGACACCAATCTTCCATATCCCATGCTCACTCCATTTATGATTTAATACCTGTGGTCAAACAAATGGATAACAAATAGATGTTTCAAAGAGAAACTGCAGAATTGGAATTCATAAGCAGATTTGACTTGGTTGCCTTAGGTTAAATAGGGGCTACAGATTTTTTTCTTATTACAATAGGTGATTTGACCTCCCCTTCCTCTACATGCTGTTCCCCACTCTTTGAATCTAAACATCTACTCTGTATTTGCTTTAACAATCTGACCTGATACTATGTCTTACATTCCCCTGCACTTATTTTCCTCCCATTCTGTAAATTCCCCATCTTCAAGCAGCTAATGAAGTGGGATTTTCTCCCATAAAAGCTCACACATTAAATAAATTCATTACTCTTTAAAAGTGCCACAGAACTCCTTGTTTGTTGTGCTCACATGCTGATTCTGTTTGGCTTTCCTGCATGAGTACCTGCTGAGAGAGACGCTTCTGACTGTTTCCTATAGCAGTGGTTCCTGACCTTTTCTCAGCCATGACAAACCGTGATCACTTAAATTATTTTGAGAGACACCACCATACCATCTCCAAATGAACTCATGGATATTCATTAGCCAATCCAGAATGCTTCAAATGATTTTTCAAAAAAATCTTGTGGTGCACTGGCTTGGGTCTCACAGCACACCAGTGTGCCATGGCACAGCGGTTGGGAAACACTGTCCTGGAGTGCTTTTCCTACCCATCACTATATTCAGCCTGCACAGCAACTCCTGGCTGTCTATTGGCCACCAGTCTCCATGGATTCCCACCCCACTTCTAGACATGTGAACAAGACTTGCAGCAATAAGGGATTTTCCTGAACAACTCTGGCTTCAGCTGAAGGTAAATATTATACATGCAGGGAAGGCCGAGGGACAAATACTGAGCACCATTCGGCAACCTTCACTTATGGGAGTTACATTTATCCTCATAAGCAGGCATATTAAAGTTGACAACAAGAACCTCTCCTTGATTCAGTTGCATCTATTTCTACTTCCTTGACTGAAGTTACCTGATTGTCTTTTTATACATATAGCCCTCAGCATGCTTAGCAAAGCTTCACAGTAAATGACAAGGCTGATTTAACAATGGCTTGGACAATAATATTTATTTTGGGGTCTTTCTTGGGCTGTGTTATTCTTTTATTCAGAATTTAGGCCTCAATCCTGCTTCTACTGACTTCAGTTGGATCAAGAAATTAACCCCCGTTATTTTATTACTGTAGCACCTAGAGGCTCCAGTTGTGATCAGGGATCCATTGTGCTAGGTACTGCAAACACTATCAAAGACAATCCCCACCCCAAATAGCTTACAACCTAAAAAGACAAGACAGGGAGTGGGAGGGAAAATGGTGTAGCTGAGTGGAGTAGTGACTTGCTGAAAGGCATTTGAGCAGGTCTGCGGCTGAACCACGAACAAATCAGGTGTCCTGAATTCCATCCACCAGCCCACATTGCCTCCATTAACCCATAGCCAGTGATCAGATTATCTAGTAATACCTGTGTACCAGTAAGGATAATAAAAAGTAAAGATTATTTTTGTTTGTAAAATCAAATGATTTGGGTTTCAGCTGTTTGTAGCAAGTTAAATAGAAGATCAAATTACAGAGTGAGTCAATTAAGCAGAAAACTCTGTGATAACAGAAAATTCTCTGCCCCCAGGACTCATCCTGTGGTTATTTCAGACTGATCTTCAACACTGCAAGGAGAGTTTGTTGCAGGGTGATGCAGGCATTGCCCTTGACTCTTGATTGAGTGTCAAAGGTGGGATGAGAGCTGAATACTGACTGCTCTCACAGAAGGACACTTGTACTACCTGTCTGTAAACACTCTAGATAAGGAAAGACATACATGTGCACAGACCTTACATTTTCCAACCCTCCACCTTCCAGTCTGCACCCAGCTATCAGGGATACAAGATACTGTCTGTTTGTCTGGAAGGACGTGTGCAGAAATGGCTTACCTGTAGTCCATGAACTGCTCCTGTTGGAACTGCCAAGAGTCTCTCTACTGGGATCTTCTGTTCCTTCAGACCTGGCTCAGGCCTCTTCTGCAAAGGCAGTCCCTCCTCCTGTGCAGCTGGTAAGTAATACAGAAAAATACATTTTATTGAAGATAATGTTTGAAAGAACAAACTGTTTACAGAGTTTACACCAAGAGTTGCTGGATATCCAACTATAGTGTACAGATTATATGTGCAATGAAGTACTTTCAATACAAAGGTCTCCATGTGTTGTAGAAACATGTTTATTATCCCATTTTTAAAACACCTATACTAAGGCACAAAGAGAAAAGGTACTTGTACAGTCTTCATAAGTCAGTGGCAATGACACCAGACACCCATCTACCTTCAGTTCCATGTTAATTACACAATGCAGCCTTGAGCATCTAATTTATCATCTCAAGCAAAGGTTTGTGAACAAGCAGGAAGCTACACCAGAATGAGGAGGTGCAAATAAGAACATTGAAGTAGTGTCAGTAGGAGAGGGGTGCATATATAGGAGATAAAATATTCTCAAGCCTGTTCCAGAAGTGGCTGCAAAGATTAAGGGATAACAGGATGCTGATTCCAGATTTAGTCTCTCCCAGCAGCAGAGACAGATTTCAGTTGCAGTCTCTGCCAGCAAGAGTTGCCAAAGGGCATTCTAGTCTCTAGCAATGGTGGTGGAAGCAGGAGGAATCAAAGCTTTCCCACTTTACTGACCTGTTACATAAAACACTCCATCATCGCCACGTTTCACAATAACATGTTCCACTGCCAAGGTTATGGGAATAGTGCCAGGAGAGGTAGGGTACACCCGAGGGCCATCGTCCTGCAAAACAAACAGAAATTATCTGCTGCTGTATAACTCTGAAATAGGGCAATGCCACAAAGTGTTTTCTCTCAAACCCTCCCAGTAGCCATGTTAGTGCTGCCGGCATTTCCTGATCCCAGCCAGGGCTGACCATTAAACAGAACAGTTGTGCACACAGGCTGGATGTAGGCTTTAACCTTGGACGGAGCTCTCCTCGGTGGCAAAAGAGTTGTCAGATCCCCCGTGGAAACATGAGGGCCAGGCTCTCACCATAATCCCCCTTATGTCCACATCTCACAGTTACTATCTGAATCTGGGATGTGGAAGACTTCCAGCAAAATTCATCTGTACTGGCTGGCTCTTAATAATCTGCAGATGTCTCCACTGCTTCACTGTAACCCCAGCCCACACTTGTCTGACAAGACAGAGACCAAAGGAAAAGGTATTGTATGATTGTACAGAGTATGACAAAGACATATAGCTAATCAGAGGTGGGTTCTCAGCCACCTCTCTCACTGAGTACGTAATAATAATAGAATCAACCCTCAGCTCTTATAAAACTCTCTCCATCTGTAGATCTCTAAGGGCTTCTCAAAAGGAAGCAGATAAGGAGAACACGATGAAGGGGTTAAGTTAGTTTCCAGACACTGCAAAGCAGGCCATTGGTGAAATTGGGAAGAGAACCCAAGCGTGTCAGACTCCCATTCATATTCCCCACGGTCAAACCATTATATTACTATTCCAAGGAGCTATCTGTTCCCCAGGAAGGTTGTTTTTATGAGGCAGAAGAAGGGTAGAGGAACATTTTGCACAGTTTATTACAGAAATGACACATCTGCAAACAGACATGGTTCTCTTTCACAGGTAGAATACCTGCAGTTGAAACATGGATGCCCCCTTTTCCTTGCCAATGCACACACAGACACACCTTCAATGTAATCTTGGCATCCACAAGTTCTATCTTCATGGGGATCACCTCAGGTACCACTTCATCCTCAAGGAAGGGTCCAAGGTTGGTGAGGGAGGACATCAGGAGTTCTGCACTGTAACTGTGGATCAGGATGTGAAGGAACCCATTCTGGACAGCGAGAGGCGAGTGTACAATTGCCTTGGGTCCTATTTCAAGACGTAAGCACACTTCTGGCTGCGTCTGATTAGCTTCTGCAGCTAAGGGCTTCTCTACACTTGGATCCCCTAGAGGAACAGAATAAAGTTATTGGATGGGGGACTAGATGCTATCTGGGATAGGCTATAAGCATTTAGGAGAACTATTGCTTATAAAGCATTTAATTGCTTTCTCCTGATTTACTGACCATGACAGTTGTGATCAAGAATCCCAACTGCTGTTCAATACCCCTCCTCCCATGTGAAATGAATCTGAGTCCAATTTTCTAACAGACAAGTGTCCACATAACAGAATCCATCAACACAAATGGCCCCCCTCAGGGGCAATCGCATGGTTCCCCAAAGTTGCCCCTTGGCTATATGAGCTCCAGACAGGTTTCAGTGTTCTTGAGGACCTAGGTTTACTCCATGCTATCTAGAATCTTACACATGTGGAGCAAAACTCCACCCCTAATTCGGGACCTTTTATACAATTGGCTTTACATGCCAACTGAATGCTATGTAATTTTGTTATGCTCCCTAGTGGCAAAAGTGTGTATCACCATGAAAGTATATTACTAGCATACTAATTGTTACTCTTCTTTCTTTCAAAACATTTTTAAGCTTGGATTCAGCGCTGGTGAAACATCCCAACCATTAATCGCACTGCTGTCTGAAGATACCTGTTTATCCTCAGCACACAGACAGCATCAGAAGCACCAGTGCAAGCTTCCTACATAGCTTCTGTAAGCCTTAGTAACGATACGTGTTACTGTAACATCTTGGAACCCCATTTGAGAGTGAGGTCCCCATTGTGGCTGGCACTGTAGACACAGAGTCCCTACGCCAGGGAGCTAATAGCCTAGAAGGTCCCTACCTGACCTAGAGGGACCCACCTTTAGGCATGACGGAGAAGTTCAGTGTCCAGGGCCAATCCAACCTCTGGTCTCTCTCCTAAGATTGCTGACAAGCAGCCCCCCACTAAGTGTTATAAAGACAGAAGGACCCACTGTGATCATCTAGTCTGACCTGTATAACAAAGGCCACAGGATTTCCCTTCTTGTCTGAGCTGAAGCATGTCTTTCAGAACAAAACACTTAATCTTGGTTTAAAAATTACAAGTGACGGTCACGACCCTTGCCAAATTGTTCCAATGGCTAATTATACTCACAATTAAAAATCTGCAGCTTATTTTAGTCAGCTTTATATCAAGTCAAATGTGACAGAAAAGTCTAAATATAGTACATCAGCACTATGACTATTATCAACTGAACTTGTAATATCATTAAAAAAGTATCAGCTGACTTTGACAAGATCTGTTTTCTATAAAGCCATGTTTATTGGCATTAATTATATTCCTCTCCTTTAACTCTCTGTTCAAGTCCTTCATCAGCCACTCCATTACACTGCCCAGGATCAAAGGCTGCCTATATTACCCAGCTCAACCTATTTATTCTTCTAAAATTTGGCAAAAGAGCAGTTTTCCTTTAGTTCTCTAGAATTTCACCATATATTTCAAGACTTATTAAAAAAAAAAAAAATCACCATTATAGTCCAGTGAGTTCCCATGCCAGTTCTTTTAAACCTCTTGAATGCAATTTATTAGGACCTGCTGATTTGAAAATGCCTAGATTTAGTAGTCATTTTTCTTTCCGTACCAATTTTCTAGTTGCTAGCTTCTGATTTCTAATCATATATACATACATGCAGACATATTTTATAGCTGTTTTCACTTCTTAAGCCAGCATGTTTTTACAACCAGTCTAGCCACACACAACAGTGAAGTTGTGGTTTTTGCAGCATGTGGTAGAATGTTCTCAAAGACTTCCTAATTATCATTCACGTTTTTCTGTTTCAACTTTTTCTCTCAACTGATCTGGGTCGTAATTATTCTCAACACTTTGAAATTGGCCCTTTTAATGCATAAGTATGTATCAATCACTGGTTTAGACTTCATTCCATTTGCACATTAAAAATGTAATCACTTGAGGCAGAAGAATTGTGATATGGCTACTTATCTGGTGAGTAATGGATTGAGAGTCACCAAAACAGGGAGCAACTTTTGGACACTCAACTGGAACCACTGAGACAGAGGCTCTCAATATTATTAACAGTTCAAGTCTATTCTTAGGCACCTGAACAGTGGTAACTGGTTCATGGCCCCCTAGCAACAGCTAGCGTCTGATGCTCTGGTTTTGAAGCCAGCATGTCCACAGGCCAGCATCTTACCCACACAGCTGCTTTGCAGATACTGCCACATTCCAATATTGCCCAACTGCTCTAGGGTAACCTCCATAACTTGTACAGCAAGTGAAAGATCATTCCCTCTTGCCTCTAGCCCGCAATTCACCTCATTCATTTTCAGCACTAGAACGGAAACCTGAAACAGCAAATCAGAGTACCATTCGTCAGAACAGCTCTGTGACTCCCTTCGCAAGCTTCCTTTAGTGGAAGACTTTAGAGAAAGGGAGGAAGGGAATCTGACCAGCTGAAGGCTGGGTTCTTCTGCACTCTGAGAAGCTGAACTGTTCATGTCAGGTGTCCCTTTACTTCCATCCTCTGCCGTTGGGCTTGCTCTGCTGCTTCCATCATGAAGGTCCTGAAGTTGTCCTAGGGAGACAGGATCCAGACTAGGCTCTGAAAAGAGATTACATAGATTCAGATACCTTTCTGGAAACAGTCACATGCACTTTTGAGTGATTTGATTTAAAAATACAGAACAAGTGACATATTTATTGTGATACTCAACACAACGCTTGGTTCTTCTACAGCACTTTTACAAACGTCCCCCTCCCCATGTATGTCTATATCATTAATCAATGTGATACCCAAGTGCCTTAGAACTCTCACATGAATACACAAGGATCATGCGTCTATCCTTCCCTCTACCACATCACCTTCTGAAACACAAGTGGGCTGTATGTTTGTGTTATATTTAAGTATGTTTATTTACTGGACTGGTAAGCTGAAGAAGTGATTTCTGCACATTGTGTTCTGCCAGTGCTGAGATTCATGGTCATTCTGATCTGTCCCAGGAGTGAGCTGCCTATAGGACTGCCTTTCTCAATCACTTGAAGCTGGTACTCCCAGTGCTCCAGAGAAACATATTGATTAGGACAGGTTATGACCAGATAGGGTGAGGCACTCTGGTAAGTGGGCCCAACCATGGAGGACTTGGAAGAGAAGGCTGTTAATAAATCAAGCCTTTTACATTCCCTATGAGGGAGGCAACTATTCCTCCCATCTCACAGATGAAGAAACAGATGAAGTGACTAGCCTATGGTCATGTCATGCAACAAAAATGTGACAGAGCTTGGAACAGAATCCAGAACTCTCACTTTCCAGTTCTATGCTTTAATTCCTCTCTAAAGCTAGGACCACATTTTGAGTGCACCAGTGACTACACCATACTGGCACCAGTGAGGTTCTTTAGACTGTACTTGCGATACAGCTTCTTTCACACAGTTGGCATCTCCAAAAGCAGTAGCAGAAAGATCCAAAATGGATGAACTCCTCCCAAGTGACTAATCGATGGGATCAATGAGAGCAGTGGCTCTCAACATTTCCAGACCCCTGTGACCCTTTCAGGAGTCTGATTTTGTTTGCATATCTCCAAGTTTCTCCTCACTTAAAATCTCCTTGCTTACAAAATCAGACAAAAATACAAAAGCATCACAGCACACTATTATTGAAAAAGTGCTTACTTTCTCATTTTACCATAGAATTATAAAATAAATTGATTGGAATATAGATACTGTACTTATATTTAAGTATATAGCATACACATCAATATAAACCAGGGGTCTCAAACACGAAGCCCGTGGGCCTCATGCGGCCCCTAAAGCTATTTCCTGCAGCCCGCAACGACACTATCATTACTGATATTTGCAGTATTGTTGTATGAAAAGGTTTCAGTGGTGCAACCCTCAGGCTAACATACTAGTCTTCATGTGGCCGTCATGGTGATTTGAGTTTGAGACCCCCCCCACCCCCACCCCCCCCGGTATAAACAATGCATCGTCTGTATGAAATCTTAGTTTGAACTAGGCAAGTATTTAAATGCACTGATGTCCTCTTGGGTTGTGATCCGCTGAGTCAAACAGACACAGTGGAATCCCTAACATAAATCACCCCATTAGCTATATCAGACATCAATTTGGCTGTGTGAATTAATAATGGAAGAAAGCATACAGGCAGTTCTAGTTACCAGGGTCCATGAGCATCACAAAGCCATCACTGCCATCACTGTCCAGAGACAGCCTGTCCTCAGGGCCGCTCCCATCCAGGGAGACAGCATCAAAGGAATGCTGAGATGCCGTCCTCTTCATGGAAAAGAAACGCATCCGGCTGCTGCTGCCCCCCACAGGGGTGGCTGCCCCATCTTCAGTTTTGGACACAGGCTCCCTATCAAAAAAGTCACCGAAGCAGACAGCTTAGCATCCGAGCACTAAATTCATTATCAAGGTTACACGGTTTCTATATTAAACAGTAAGTGTAATCAGCTCAATTGTCTGGCTTCATTTAGAATTGCCAGGGATGAAATGGTGGACAAGGTGGACTGAAACTCAAAATTTAATCCTGCTTATCCACAGCAGAAACAACGACAGAGCAAACTTCCTCCAGCGCCCCATCCATGCATCTCAGTCCACTCTTAGACATGCCAACTCTGTAGCACACAGAACATTTACCATTTCAGTTCTTCCCTTTTCTGCTGTATCTACCAGCACAGGGACCTGTTGTATTAAACCTGATAGTGGCTTGTGACTACAGGGACTCGGACCGAGATCTTCCCACTCATTTCACCCACTAAACCACCCCCAAAGGTAACAACTAAGTTGGATTAGGAGTGAACTAGCAACGTGGATATGACAGGTTCTGTGTCACACTACCAACTACCTGGCCACCCTAGTCCAAAGCTCTCTGTACCACCTCAGGAAGAGCAATAGGAAGTGGACCAGCTTTAAACACCTGCTCACTAAGAACTGAACTGGGAAACATCAACACATCCCAAAGGTTGGTCAGAATGTTAGGTCCTGGCCAATGTGGGTTGTACTGCACTGACAACCAAGAACTGAAGAGCTCTTCTGTGTCCCTGGAACCGTCCAGTCCTCGCAAAACACTTTTACCTGGTGATTAACAAATTTATTTATTGCATGAGCTTTCGTGGAAGAAAATCCCACTTCATCCTGCGCTCTGAAGATGAGAACATCTTCAAAGTGTCTGACAAAATGGGATTTTCTCCCAAGAATGCTCATGCAATAAATAAATTTGTTAATCTTTAAGTGCCACAGGACTTCTTGTTTGTTTTACTGAACTAGACTAAAATGGCTGCCCCTTGGGAACTTACCTGGTGATGCGTCTTAACATCATGTACCGCCTTCATATGTGGGACAGGTAGAAAGTTACAAAGACGAGTGAGAAGGGGAGATGTGCTTACTCTTTCAGGAAGTGACAGCTACGGGTCTAACCCAGGGATGGACAAAACTGGCTCACAGCTAGGCGCCGACAATTTTACTTTTGGTTGCCAGAGGGTGCTCCTCTATTACATTTCTGCAGTGGATCTAGGCAACAGGCTGCTAAAACTGGTCGCCACGGCAACCAGAAACACTGATTTGTCGAGGCCTAGTCTAACCACACAACACCCGGTAGATGTGAGCCATTTTGTTTAATGCACTACTAGAAGATGCTCAGTGACAGTGACTAGTGTAATATAAACACCTACACCGAACAGAACAGAGATTGGATATATGCACACTACCTGGAATCTAAGTTCAAATTTTAGCAGCAGCATCTATAATATGTGGTACAGTTTTCAATGCACTAGTGTTTCAGATGAAACCATAAGAACCAGGGTCCTGCCTTCTCTTAAATGTTAAAATCATGAGATCTTCTAAAAAAGAAAAGGAATTTGCCCAGATATCCTTGGTCAAAATTCCTTTCTACTATTGCAAAGCAAACTGCACGTTGCCTGCTGTCCTCCATGACAGAAGTGGTTACATTTCAGCCATGAAAGGTGCTAGCGACTACAGAACATACAGGATCTGGGATCCAAGATGCTAGCAAAAGGAAGGAAGCAGACAGCCTACACTTCACCCCTTTCCTAGAAAGCAAATGGCCTACACTTTTTAAAAGCATTCAGTGCAGAGTCAGTGGGAAAGATGGACTTCTGAAAGGGAGAGGAAATGTGGATATGTCAATGTTAAATTCCACCCTCACCTCTGCTTTGCAGTTTGGAAGTGAAGAAGGAGAAATCACTCACTTTGCTGGAGGTAGGGAGAGCATTTTCTGCATGGTGGAGGCCATCTTTTCCCGGCTCAGACTGAAAGCATCTTTAGTTATAGACATGGCTTCTTTTGTGAGGTCCATGGTCACATGCAGGGCTTCCTTTGTGGCATCTTTTGTCATATGCAGAGCACTTGATAATTCAACCTCTAGGTTCTTTAAGGGGATGAGTTCTTCCTGCTCCTTCATAGTGATGTCTTCGCTCCCCACTGGCTGTACGTCTGAGAACTGTTCAGAAGAAAGGGCAAGAGGGGTGTGAGACTGGCTGCTGGGCTCATTCAGTCTCTCTGAATCCAGGGCTTCAACCGCTTCATGTGCTTCCTCAACTGGGCCCCTCTCCTCCTGGCTCTTGCTCTGTGGATCTGCTGTGTCAGTTGCACCCAGAGTTCCATCACTCAAGGATCCTGGCAGTCTTTCGGACAACACAGTCATGCTCACATCCGTGTTTTCAATCCCACTGTCCTCCAGGACTTTTGAAGGGCTGTTTGTGTCCCCCTCTGAGCTGGCTTCTGATTTCAGCTCTTTCTCATCAGCAGTCAGCCCCTCCCTGCTGTCTGAGGGTGAGAGCTCAGATTCTATCAGGCTTGTTGTATCTGAGTCCATGGACCTAGGTTCTGAGCCAGAGCCTGGGATGGGATGCATGAGGAGGGCCATTTCAGCACTACTGAACATGATGCCCATACATACAGTCATGTGTTCTAAGGGTGCTCCAGTCAATTCCTGTGTATCTTGGGCCAACTGTTCCTGCAGTGTCTGCAGAATTTCCTTCATCCTGAGAAGCACCAGGTATTGATAGTGGTTGAGCCGCACTTTCACATGAGCAGTCGAGTACACAAGCACATGAATATCGGCAGAGGCCTCCAGCTCTTGATGATCCTCCTTGCCATCATCATAGTCATGTTCTTCCAACACATCCTTTGCCTCCGGGACCTTGTAAATGCTTTTCAGGTCCTGCTCAGTCTTTGATCTTTGGCAGAGCCCAGGCTCTCTGGTACGATCCTGGTATTTGGCATGGCTGCCGAAGCTAAGAGAAGGCTTGATTTTCAACTCTGAGGCAGCAGAGGCCTGCAGCTTGGACGCTTGAGCTTGCTCCCATCTCTTGGGAAGGCAAGCCCAAATGGAGAGGGGGAAAGGGTCAATAAAGTTAAGGGCTCTGCCCTTTGAACTCTCAGCCCCCTCAAAGTCCAGGGAGATCTGGGTGAAGTGAACAGACCAGAGGTCTTCAGAAGCAGAAGCCCTGCAGGCTGAAGAGGCAAAACTGGTGCATTTTGGGGTTCTGCCTTCCACCTGATATGCGTGGCGAAGGAAGAGGGTGTGGAGGATGCTGAAGCTGTCCTGAGACTTTGGAAACTGGGTGTAGGTGGAGTGGAAGAACTCTGAATTGGCAAATCTCCGGAAGTGGCTCTGGAGGGCTGAGCAGCCGCAGTGAGGATCATAGCGCGTGTTGGTGGCAGTCATCTCTGAGGTGCAAATGAAGAGGGCCTTGGGTCTGTCCCGGTGATCAGTTACTTTCTTCTCCACAGGGATGCTCAGCTTCAGCGAGAGGGAATAAATATGAAGGGATGTGATTAGTGACCAGTTCTAGCAATTTACACTGCATTCAGCACAATGTCTGTTCTATCCCTGTTAACTCATCCCTATTCTGAGGGTGACATACATTGACAGCTGTTTTTTTTTTAAATGTATTCTGTTCTGAAAGGTGAGAAGCTGCCAGCTCTATAGCACCAGTGACAGAAGTCCTATATTTACTAATCATAGCTCAGACAGCAGCAGTGCAAATTTATCCCATGCTGCCTCCATCTGTGTGCCTCAGCCCACATCTAGAAGGACCTGCCTCTAGAGGAGAGAAGGGACTTTTGTCTGCAAGGCCCATTTGGATCTAACCATGTCTGCTAAGAGTGCCAACAAAAGAGACAGCCAGGGCCAAAAGCAAGTTTCAGTTCTGTGACAATCTGTCCACTGGTGACAGACTCATTTCATACAGGCCAAACAACAATCAGAAAGCAACAACTTTCAATTACTACTGTGTTAGGCTGTCTTTGAATTGGCAACCTAGCAGAGAAAGACTATATGCTATTACATCATTTAGCTGCCGATTCCTTCTCTTATGCAACAACTTTCCTTTTCACTCCAAGCATGTGTTCTTCCATCCACGGATTAGAGAGACAAATTAACAGCAGAAGAGGCTAGTCTACAAAGACAGAGTTTTCATTCTCCTCTCAATGTGGGCTGCCACTGTGCTGTGGTCTCACTCTTTTACTTTTAAGAAAGGGATCTGGAAACCACTGCAGGCCAGGGCAGGAAGGAACTGAATGATACCTTCAGTTTGAAGCCATCCAGTCGGACATCAACATGCTCATCCCGCTTCCGCGAGTCCTCCAGCTTGTAGATGGCTTTAAACTGCTCCAGGCTGCGATAGAGATCCAGGCAGAAGAGATTGACCCAGAGCATGCTCACCGTGTCCAGGGTAAACATCAGACCATTCAGCTGCAGGTAGAGGTTTGGACATGGGACTAGAGAGGATAAAAAAGGGGACGATTAAGGGCAACTCAAAGAGGCTGAAGTGGTTTGGGCATGACTGGCTAAAGCTTTTCAAGAAGGCATTCAGTATTCACAATAGAGTGAGAACATTAGGGTGGCAGGGAAGTGAACATATACAAACTACACTGTAATACTGTTCCCTGGCAAGGCTGCCTCATATTCAAGGAGCTTAAAGTGCTTTAAAGACATTAACTAGTTAAGTTGCACAACACACCTCTGCGAGGGATTCCTGTATGACAGAGAGTCACAAAGGCACAGTGACTGAGGGGCAGATCCAGGAACAGAATGGATTCCTGCACCAGTGCAATAAAAAGAACCAGAACCCCAAGACAAGAACAGACAGAAACTGGGAGATATTTTCAGTAAGGTCTTGGGCAAGTTAATGGGACACATACAACTTTAACCCTCCTTCCTGGGGAGAATTAAGCTAAGATTCCAGAAAAATGCACAAAAATTGATATGTACAGAGAGAGAGGATCATAAGGAGACTAAACAAGAACAGAGATGCAGAGAAACTGACTGTGGTAACTGTAAGATGGCTACGCATTAGATGGGTTGGCTCCTTAGAAAGTTTACCAAGTAAAGTGCCAACCTTACTGTATTACCTGGGAATTCAGGGTTGTCTGGGAAGTAGTACTCTGTGAACTCTATATGGATTGCAGAGACCCGGTCTGAACGGTTGACGGATTTCCTGGTGCTGGAAAGCAACATGGAAGGCTTCTTACTCTGCTGGCCAGCTGTAGAAACCTGAACAACAAAATCAAGGATTGGCACTGCAGTCAGTTAGAAAAGTGACCGTCCATGCAGCATCAGTGTTTCCCACATCCAACCTCTCTCAAAACTTCATTCTTACATCAAATGGGCTCAGCTTACAACAGGGGTGGACAAAAATCAGCTCACAGCTAGGCACCAGCAATTTTACTTTTAGTTGCCAGAGGGCACTCTTCCATTACATTTCTGCAGTGGAGCTAGGCCACTGGCTACTAAAACAGATTGCCATGATTACCAAAACCATACATTTGTCAAGGCCCGGCTTGTAAATTCAGAAAAATTTCCTTTCAAATGCCAGCTCCTCCAACTCAATCCAGGATCTGAAAATCCAGCTGAGAGCTTCTATCTTTATGCCTCCTCTATCACTGCCAGTACAAGAGGTGGCAATTGGAAGTGAATGGACAATTCTTTTAATGGAGACCGGGTAGGTGAAGTAGTGTCCGTTACTGGACCAACAGCTTCTGTTGGCGGAAGACTGAAATCAGTCCAATAAAAGGTACTTCCTCACCCACCTTGTCTCTCTCAGATCCTGGGACCAACAAGACTACAGCATTGCAAACGAACTTGATTCATGACATGAGACAGAACAGAATCCATCTTACTCTCTCGAAACCCTGAAAGGTCAACAGAAGGGGTGTGTACGTGTAAGAGAGAGACAGCATGTAAAGTTCTCTGAGGTATCTGGTATCAGCCACTGATAGAGAAAGAATTTGGGACAAGACGGACTCAGCTGGATGATTCCTATGTTACTTTCAAGACTCTTATCAAGAAACCCTCTCCCATCCCCATGAGTTTCTAAAATCCACAAAATATTTGCTTAGCACTGGGCCAGCACTGAATCAAGATATGGAGGGACCGCAGGCCCAGGTGCATAGTCTGGTCTTTAGCAGAAACTCACTAGTTTTTGGCTGCAGTTTGCTTTGAGTTTTGGGGTCTTTTGAGCCTGTATTGGCTTCCGAACATACAAGTGAAATAGAAAAAAGGTCTTCCAGATCCCCTGAATGTTTCAGTTATTGTCTTCTTTGGCTCTGATTGCACACTAGGTTTTTTGTGATTTAACACAGTTTCCAATTTAATACTTTGTTCCAAAACTATGATATAATTTGAACAATGGACAAAGGCTCATACCCACCTGATGAACGTCCAGGTCATCCACTCGGACAACCACACAGCTGGATCGGAGCCGGTTCCATGAAGGGTGCCGAAGCTGTGGTAAGCTTGCGGGAGGTAGACGTGTTTGGGGGCGGCCTTTTTCTGGGGGGCTTCTGTGAGGACTGGACAAAATGTCTGGGGGGGGGGGTTTAAAAAATCAAATCAGCTTGGATTTAATTCGTTCTTCTTAGCAATCAGTTAAATCCGTTAAACATCAAACCCACAAATGGTCTTTAGGAGGTATGTGTGTTTATTGGCTAGAAACCATAAATCTAGAGTTGGTTTACAAGTGGGCAAGACTAAGTGATGAAAGCTTAAGGCCTTATGAGGAAGAATATAATCAAAGATCTGTGTACTCCATAGCAAAATAAACATAAATTCTGCAGCAAAGACTCAAGATTTCTGTGACACTCAGACAGTTTCATATACGTTCAAACAGAAAGGGGTTTATGAGAAAATCATTATATGACCCATCTAGTATTCCATGTGTCACTCATTTAGACAATAAGTTCATTTTACTTTAGCCTGTCCCAACCTCTGCAATTTTTCAAGTACCTCAGATTTTTGACTAACAACTCATGAATGCATTGTTCATCTTGCCAAGAGCAAGAGGTAGAAGACTTGACTTCTGGGGCATGACTGGCCCCTCAGTGGCTTTAAGAGGAAGTATCCCACATGGTAGGGTGACAATCTTTTGCCCAAAACACTAGTAACTCAGGTAAATGCTTTCATAAAGTCAAGGCAAGGGAAAGAAAACTGCCAAGGTAATCCAGAAGTGCTACCTGGTTGCTTTTTGAATGGGGATCCTGGAGTTCTAGTGAATCCAGAGTCCATTTCTTCAAAATGCTTCTCCATCTTGCTTTGAAATTCATTCACCAGCTTCTTTGCCCACTGCCCCCGAGTTTCCATGGTCTCACAATACTTTACCCAATGCTTGCAAGTATCTCCTGCAGAACAAACATAGTGGCTTTTCAAAGAAGGTTCATGTAGCTTGGATCAGCTCTGACACTTCAGCAATTTTACTCACTCACACGTGCATCTTTTAAATGCTCTCCTCAAACTGGGATCACCACCTACACATGGAGGACTGTATAGTTCAATGACCCCCTGCTAAACAAATTTAAGTTTTCTCATATTATAACTGACCATGGATGCTAGGGTTCCAGATGCAAGTGCTTCCTTGCAGGTATCATTTCTCTTCTTTAAGACCACTGCCCTTTCCACTGTGACAGCTCCCAAGTTACACCCAACTATGTTTGAGCTCCTTCTGGGCCTCATCCCATAGACTGAAATCCTTTCAAGTTGACCAGGCACATACAGGAACAAGATCCAGAGCTTATGCATCAGGGAAAGAGGGGATCCCCATCTTTAACCTTGTGACTTCATGACAAACAGCAAAAAGTTCCCTCTCTCTGAGAGTTAGGTTGCCCTTGAAATAAGTAAATTGGATTAGGGCTACAAAAAGGATTCAAGTCACAAGACCTCTGCACAACCTTCCTCATAGCCTGCCCAAGTGCTTCAGCCCACAGTCTTGTAGCAGCATGTTTCCTCATACTTACTCTCTTTTATACCCTTCCTGCATGATGAAAGAATTAGCTCCATTTACCTGTCCAGTGGAAGGGATAATAGTCAAAAGCCATCTTCCTGAAGGTGAGCTGCATTGCACCTCCCATCACCCTGTGCCTTGAGGTGCCTGTAGGAAGACAGAATAAAGAACATCTGTGGATCAGCTGTGCAATCCAATCCTAACTGAAGGGAATGCAGAGCACTTCTGTATACGTAACATGCTTCCCTGAGTGATACTGTGCCAGCATCTCTCCTTGGTGGGAGCGGGCACTGTAATGCGACTGGCACTGCTACCTTCTTATAAAATAAAATAAAATCTTACTCACTGAAGACCCCACAGCCCTTTATCCACCAGAAGATGACAACCCTAGGGTCCTGGCTAAATTCAAAGTAGAGTCATTATTTTCTCTCTATAGCAGGTTTCAGCTGGCTTTATAAAGGGATGCTCTTCATGCGCTGTCCTGAATGGCTGGTATAGAATTGATCAGCAATGCTGAACAGTTGCCACATTCCAGGTGGCTGCATTTCTGTGGTGTGAGTAGTCTCTACATATATATGGGCATTTTGGGATTTCACGGCGTGGAAGGAAAGGATACCATTTTAACATAAGATGCTGCAGTCATTATACCTCCTTAGGTTTAGCAACCCCTCCCATGAAATGAAACTGATGAACCATTAGTGCTATTTAATCTATACTTTGGCTGGATGACAGATTGTTTCCTAGGGTGTATTCTCCACTGCTTTGTCAAATCTAGTGGTAGGACTTCCAATCTTTCAAGAAAGGTCACCTGGCACACAGCACAGTGTCATCCACTAAGCCTGATCCACGGACACTTGTGAAATGCTAACACGGAACAAAGAAATGTAGAATAACATGTATGTGAACATGCAAGAAAGAAGTACCCTCCCCATAATCTGGTTAATTTCTTTCTCCTGGCTCTCCATAGTGCTGCTCCTGATCTACTACCTGACTCCCGAGTGTGGCTGTCATCACAGATGTGCAGATCCAGACGGGAGATGAACAGGTGGTAGGAAGGCTCTTTCATGTCATGCTTCTCAAAGTACTGGCTGATGCTGCTTGTGTTCAAGGGGCTTCCAAATGGCTGGGACCAGGCCTGCTGGGCACTGGGAGCAGGCGGTGTGATCTAGAATACACAGAAACATGATCTGAAGCTACCAGTACTTCACCAAGGGAAAATTCTAGTGAAATGGAAGCATCCTATATTTACACCCCACAGCAGTAAATCCTGAATAGTACTCAAATAAAAGGCCACTGACCAGAGCACATATAAGGAAACAGCCAAAATAATTGAACAACTAGAATGTCTAATTATCGATCTGCTCCTAAGCATCCATTTCTGCAGAGACAGACTTTACAAAATGTAAAGCTGTTTGCAGTTCATAAACTGATTTTCAAAAAGCAGAGACCGTAAGACCCAGTGGTCAGAGTATCAAACAGCAAGTCAAGAGACCTGCATTCTATTCTAAGCACTGCTAAGCAAGTCTCAAGGCCTCAGTTTCCTGAACTCTACAATGGGTCTAATGATGCTGACTTATCTTTGGTAAATGTTGAAATCTATGGATGGAAAGAGCTATAATCAGTATTATTATTTAAACTCCTCTTGGCTTCATCTCATCACATGGCTCGCAAAAAGCCCTCCCTTCTCCAATTCTTGCTATCTGGAGAAACATTCCTCTTCTCACCTCATGGTCTCTAGCCCTTTGCAGATCTCTGCTGAAAATGTCTTTCATCACTCACACCATACCCTTCAATTCACTTTTCCTCTGCAGCAATTATTTTGAACATTTCTCTGTTATTTAATCTTACAGAGCATTTTTCAAACTTTAAAAAAAGGACATCTGGAAGTGTAAGGTGATGGGAAATTCCTGGGCTAATGATGAAAGGAAGGCATGAGAAACAGCTGGTGAGAGGTTTTGAAATATCAAGGAACGAATAATAAAAACACCTTTTGGCATTGTGTACCCCTACTCATGGTTCAGGGAGAAAAAAATAAGGACCCTGCAACAAGCTGTTCATGTTCTCCCCTGAGCCACCCAAATCATGATTGTTTTTATAAGGTTGGTGTGTCCCCCATGTTGATTTTTATTCTGAGAACAAAACAAGGAGACAGGAACTACCTAGCAGAGGCTGAAGAGATTATTTCCAGGGAATGTTCATTATCTATTATCACCCAGCCAAAAATCACTGGGCCACCTGACACCTTGTGATAATCCTACCTAGAGGGTCACAGAATCTTGCATCCTTTTTTCCCTCCAGACCAATTTTAGCCCATGACCATTTAAAAATGTTCACTGATACTTTTTGGTATTGGGTATGATGCCTTTAAGTCAGCGGTCAACAAACTTCTTTGGTGCACTCCCCCTCCTTATATATCAGAAGCCTTGGTTGAGAGCCAGGACTGGTGTCACAAAAGGGAGCACAGTAGCAACTGGACTTGGCAGTAGAGCAGGAGCTGGAAGCTGGATTTGCAGATGGAGCTGGAGCCAGAGCTAGAGCTGCAGCTGGGACCACAGCCAGAGACAGAGTGGGAAGCCTAATGCCAGAGCTGAGGACAAAGGGAAGCTGTGTGGCACTCCCTCTCCAAACCCCGTGGAGCTAACCAGGCCCCACAGCACCCCTCAAATGTTCCTCTGCCGCCCCCCAGTTTGGGTACCACTGGTTTATGGGATATTTTTATCCCAGCAATGACTGTGTCCATGAGTTGCATCCGCTGAGCCTTTAAAATGCCTCTCATAAGAAGTGCTGGGAAGCTGCCAAGATGGCACTTTTCCAGCCTGTTCCTATCATCAGAGAGACCACTATGTAGCAAGCACTTGTTTGAATGTGTACACAGAGAATCCATGATGCCTTTTTCCATGTTCCTTCCTTTTTCCCCTGCATAGGGGATGGCTGCTTACCAGGATCGGTTCTGGTGCTGTACTCTTCCTTTGCTGGGCAGACTTCTCCATGGCTTCACTCAAGGACTCTGCATACTTCATCATGGCTTTCAGCTGAGAGTCTGTCAGCACCCAGAGCAAGTCATCAAGGAGGAACATCAGCTTAGATGCTACCACATTGCAATCTTTGGTCTGAGCCAGAGAGAAAGCAAGGAGTTTAATCTAAGAATTTTGACCCTACACATATATTCCTCAAGGGACTTGGGGGCTCTAGCAGCTGCAAAATGTACCACTTTAGAAGTCATATGAGAAAATAGGGTGAAGGGAAGCCATTCTTCTGACCAACAGGTGCCCAGGGTCACCAGTAACCTGGGATCTGTTGTCTGAACTGACAAACCCAACTCCACCGAAGGAGGCACGTGCCCAATTACACTGAAGACGCATGAGGTTTCTCCTCCTCCTATACACTTCACCCACTTTCCGTGATGTATACATTCCTGGTCTAAGAAACGGGCTGTTCTGAATACACAAGGTAAGAGCACAGCATGCATCTCACCAAAACAACAGAGCAATACAGCATTTAGAGCTCTGCTTTTTGTGGGGAAGAAGTACAAGCACTGAGACACATAGCAGGGAATGTCAATCATCACAACAGCCTCTCTGGGGCACTTCTCAGTTCTGAGATTCACCTTATAAGGACGTTATTCCTGATCGGAGAGATGCAATCAGGGCTTTACCATGTAAATCGCTTCAGCTAGCGATGGAGAGACTCACCCTTCTCTTGAGAGAAATCTGGATTCTCCCCTGATTGGTAATGAGTCTCAAAGGAGTGGTAACAGCATCCTGATCACCGCTGTCCGTGGCATCTGCCTCTATCCGAAGTGTCTGCCAGGTGAGCTCTTTAAATGTCAAAACCTACCCAGGGGAGAGAGACAGGGAGACAATAGGAAAATGCTGAGGATTTCACCCAGTTCAAGGCTGTAAAAATAGAGATAGTACATGGTAGCAGTGCATAGGCTGTAACATAAATAGATGTTGAATTGGGGAAGGAAGAGAGCCAAACACATCCTCTTTCTTCGGGGACCCCAGTAGGAAATCGAGTAGCTGCCCTGGGAAAACAGAGTCCTCCTCCTACCATGCAGATCACAGTGGAGGCAAATAATCATCTATTGATTGCAATGGAGCTCACAGCTTCTCTGGTTTTTCATCCTCCTGGGAAGGAGATGCTGCAAAGCAGTGAGATGGGAGCACTGGCTATGGAAGAGTTCAGAGCAACTCTAGTTTAAGCAGTGGATGTTGTAGACAGAGGTCACTGCAGTTCCTTGGTGCCATCCACACTGAGACCATGACATGACAATTCATACAAAATGAGCCACGGCCCCAAATCTGACAGACATTTCAGGAACCATAGAAAAAACCTAACTGTGAGGCCCCCGGATTTGTGTCTGCTAATGCAGAGAGGTCTTACCTCTCCTCTGTGAGAGTCAGTGATACGGGTGAAGCGCAGGTCGCACTGCTGCCAGTTAGGGTTCACGCTGTATCCCTGGAGCTGCCACAGTTCAAAAGAGGCATGAAAGGCCTTGGAGTGAATCTTGATGGTGATGGAATTGACAACAATGAACATCCCCTCCACAACCTTCTCAGCAAAACCATACTCACTGTAAAGAGAAGAACCCTCAAAATCATCACGGTACAAGGCAAGGCCCTGGTTCAAGCTGACCCAGGGGTAGCAAGCAACTGTCACAAAGGAGATGCAAGGCTGAGAAGCAGCCTGGCTCTGAAGAGAAGGGCTACAACAGGGAAAGGGCCTTCACCCATGTTCAAGGCCCCCCTATTTGATAAATTAGCCTCAGCCATGGTGACAAGTGAATATTCCAAACTGTCACGGTAGTAGCCAGGAACAGAGGAAGAGGAGTAGATGGAGCAAGGGGTGAGCAAGAGGGTACAGGGCACATGGAAGCTGAAGTTCAGCTCCTGGAGTCATCCTCTCTCTTCCAAGGCCACTCCTGTCGCACACAACACTCCGACAAGCACTGATTCAGAAGTGACAGGAATGTTGCCACAGCAGCAAAGAAGTCTACAGCATAGTACAATGGGCAGAACATGTTCAATCTGTAAGCACTTCTGGGGCAGAGCTTCAGCAGGTTTGAAATGTCATAGCTGTGTGAATGGACTTCCCAAAAAGATGGATGTTCAACAGCCCAGTCAGGCACAATAAATTACAGAGTGAACAGAGAGTAAGAGAGTCTTTATAATGGAATTCTTCGTGAGACAGGAGTGTCTTTGGAAAGTTTCCGAGAGAAGAGAGGCCAAGAGTTTGGCAACTGGTTACTTGTTTCTAGCTATGACGGCAAGATGGAAGAAGAAGCTAAGTCATGACAACGTAAAGGAGCAGTCAGGAGAGAAGCGTGGGTGGGGTGCTGGGAAGTGTGATGGGAGCATAGCCAGAGAAGAACACACGTACAGATAAGGCAGGATTTCCAGTGAGGCTTTGATGCAAGGAGAAGATTTAAGTCTCTATCAAAGATGAGGAAAATCAATGCACGTTTCAGGAGGTGGGAAAGAGGGTCTTTGCCAGTGGAGCAGGAAAGGAGGGGCTGCAATGAAGGAATCCTATCCAGTGCTTCCTAACGAAAGGCAGGAAGCTGAAAGGCAAAGCCTCTAGGGAATGTGGCAAAAAGGAGTTGGGGACTCTTAAGGATGTAGCCTAGGTCAGGCTTGGCCAGTTGTACAGACTCATGCCAAATCCTTTGTCCATCTCATAGTTGAAGAGGTTGGGAGAAAACAGCTTCTCTTTTTTAAGGCAAAACTCTTTCGTTGCTCAGGAAAGATAATACAGTATCAAAAGCTAACTGCAAATTTAGGGGATGCCAACCTTTGACCTGCAGCAAGAGCAATGGGAGACTGTCCATTGGGTGGCCGAGGCTCTTCACATGTTCTCATCTCTACCTCCACCTTATCCAGGTACTGCAAACACAGCAAGGAAGACATAAACAGGATGTTAAGGATACAAAATGACCATTACGGCTCTAGGTTTCAAACACACAGTGGGTCCCCAGAACTGCAGAGTCAAATGCCAACAAGGTGAACTCCAACTTCCATTGCTCTGAAGGAATTCACTGTGTGGATGTGTGTTTCAAATAAGACCTCAAAAGCCAAGGTCCCATCTGCTCTGCATGGACATTGATGCTCTCACATGGTGCTTTTCATAAAAGTAAGGGGTTTGCCTGAGTACTTTTGATTAAAGTCTCTCTCTTTCTTTCCATTTCAACCCTGCACCTGGCTCATGTCCACTACCATGCCCAGGAGTATCAATATCTCATCTACTTTGGAAAGGAGCGCTTCTCACGGATGGAGCTGGCATGGCCAGTTGGGCAGTTGCACACAAGGGTGAATGGCTAGGTGTGCTCATCAAAACGGGTGATCAGAAAAAGGCACTGAAAAACACATTGGGAGTGATTTCAAAGAGGAGAAGGTGTGCTTTCTGGTCTCTGTGAGTGGAGTTTAAAGTTGTGACCAAGCAGCCACTGTCACAGAGAATTGAGCATTGTGGAGCAGCTGCTGAAAGACCGTTAGGGTCGACACAAGTCAAGCAATGTTTATGATCACATTGCATTGACTTTAGTAGGTCAACCATGGCTCTGTAAAGGTCAGGAAGGTGGCTTTACGGCATGTCTGATGGGGTGCGTATATCAGCTGGAGACAAATCTGAGCATCGGCATGTGCACAAACAAGTCAACACAAGGCACCTTATGCTGACCTAATTTCATAGCATAGCCATGCCTCAGAGATGGCTGGATTTAAATTCTGGTGTACAAACCATCTGCAAAGTACTTTGAGATCCACTTGTAGAGAAACACTTTTAGTACAGCACCCTGGGGCCTGTGGAAATGTCACCTGACTAATTATCACCATATCCCAGGAGGAAGATGAGTAATGCTGGTGAACAGGATAACAGGACAGCATGGCTGCTTCAGAAGAAACCTTAGATTATGTCCACACTGAAAAAACCCAAAAACCATGGCAGCGAGTCTCAGAATCTGGATCAACTGAGTCTGGCTCTTGAGGCTTGCATTATGGTAGTAAAAATTCCAGTGTGGGTATTCCCTCCCAGGCAGACCTCAGCTTTGAAATCCAATGAGTTGAGCGGACCTTAGAGTGTGGATTCCAAGCCCTCCACCCACAGGTTTTAAAGTCCAGGCAGCAGCTCAAGCAGAAATACTGATATGCTGCTAATTTTACCCCATAACACAAACCTGAGTTACTTGACCCAGGCTCTGAAACTCATTGCCATAGGGACTTTTTGTGTGGCACAGATAGCCCCTGTGACAAACACACTCGTTGGAGTCCTAAGTGGTAAAAACTAACTCACACCTCACGTGACTTTAGAGAAGTCTCTGTGCAGTGGGCTGGATTTGATCAGCAGTTGAGATGTTGCGTCACAAAATCTTCACCACCACCAGCAATAAGAACCAACTGTCCATTTGCAGGAACAATTCCTGAGCTAAGAGTGATTACACAGAGGGAAGAAAACTAAATCAAAACATTACCAGACAAATCGGGTGCGTCTTCAGTTTCGTCCACTGGATCTGTAAAGACAGAGCTCAAGTTGCAGAAGGTGCCTTAATAGGAGCGGGTCTGACGGATTTCAGGGAGACACAGCTGAGCCACCGCTGATGAACTCACTTAAAGCCCTGCTCTGAGAGCTGATCATGTAAAAATAGCTCATGATGATACAGGTTCACTGTGTCTCACTTACTCCCAGTGAAGCTGCCACAGAAAACTGAAAAGATGTTCAAACACCCAGCTATGTAAAGCCCAATTTGGCTTCTGTATCTCAAGCTGAGTCTTTTCCCTCTTATCCATTATTACCAGTAATATATGCTCTGCAGATCACATTCTGATTTCACTTACACATGAGCCTTTAATAGGTTTGCAATCAACTGATGCGGTAACTGGAATTTAGTTAACAGTTCTGTGGATCATGCTCAAACCTGAACATGATCCATTTTACCCCTGCTAAGCACCATGTCCTCTACAGTTCTAGGAGGAGCGAGAACCAACGTCTCTTACTAAATCGAGCAGATCCAATTCTGAATATACTCAGGGAGCAGGTGAGACAAGTAAGAGGAGGTCATTTTACAGTCAGTTGGCAGAGAAGAACCACACTTTAACAGAAAGTCTTTTCTATGTGCTAAATGCTTTTGCATTAATTTGGTGCAACCGAGTCCAATATCAGCTGAGGTTAAACAAACAACTTCTCATTTAATGTCAACCTAAAGAATCCATTTCCTGAACCAAGAAGCACTTGGAACAAGATTTGCAAAATGAAGAAGCCCCTTCTCCATGCAGAAGATCAGCTCCGACTGCACATACAATTAAACAAACAAGATGGATAACTGCGGGCGCAGAAGCTGGTAAGGTGCCTTGCAAGTTGTTGCTCTCATGCTTTTACTCAATTAGCATGTTATTTCTGAAGTCTCTGTTGCTGAAAATGGGAGTTTTGCACAGACCCTCACAGCACAAGCAGGTCTTCGAAGAATTTCAGTCTATGTTTATTAAGACTTTCTATTCCTGTTTTCAGTCTGTGTGAACTGCCAGGGTAACCTGGGATGGCTGTCTCACACCTTCAGCAGTAAAGAATTAGTCAGAGGCAGAAAACAGGGGCAGGATATGCCTAGGCAACCACAATTTCATTTTCAGCCTGAAGAAGCAAACACCTCTTAACAAAAGCCACAGATAACATCAGCTGCAGGCCAACATTAAGTGGGCTGCTTTGTCTGGAGGACACCATTAGCACAGCATCACAACTCACCCGGATAGAAGCCTTGTTGCAGTAGACCCGGTTGATGGCCAGCCAGGTGGGCAGCTCCAACACATTCTGCAGCACTTCTTCATCCAGTTCCAGGTTGGTCAGCTGCCCCTGACCTTTCAGTGTGCTCAGGTTGATTTTGTCTGGTGAGAGATTCTTAGTAAACCTGTGAAGAAAAGGTAAGAGGCAAATGTCCAGATGTGTCTGCCGAGTATAGAGGCTTCTCTACCTAGTGAAAGGTTACTGTGATGGTAAGCACCTCCGCTGTTGCTTTGCAAAAAACTGCATGCACTCAGGGAACTAGAAAGAGAGAGAACAACAGGGACACCATAACCCCACTTGGGGCAGGCCACTGCATTTCTGTAGTGGGCTGTATGAGCTGCTTTGCCAGTTTCACAGTGCCCAGTTAGCCCTTGGAACCCAAACGTGATATGTGCACACAGCACTTAAGTACTATGGAGACTGGTCTACATAAATACCTAAGGGAGCTGAGAGAGAAAGACAGAGAGAGACAGAGAGAGAGAGCAGACATTTGGGTCCAATATTTCTTCTTTTCGTATAATAAAGCATAATAAGGAGGGAGGTTACAACAATTATCAGCAAAAAAAGCCCGGAATCCTGTGGCACTTTTAAAGAGTAACAAATGTATTTATTGCATGAGCTTTCATGGGAGAAAAATCCCACTTGGTCCAACGCATGAAATGGAAACTGCAGTATGTAGGTGAATATACACACAGAGAGAAGAGTAAGTCAGAAGGCCAGTTCAGATTTTCTCAGCGAACCACTTCCTTTGATTCATTCACCTTTATTCCATTGGAATAATGTCTAGCTGTCTGCACTTGAAAAGGACATTATTCCAAATAGCCTGAACGTGTTTGTTTTGCTGAAATAGACTAATATGGCTACCCCTCTGGAACCTGTCAATAATCTTCAGAGAACCCATACCACAGAAAAGCCTTCATTAATCTTGAACTGAGATCACAAGAACACAGCCAAGACCAAGCGGCAAAAACAGAAAATTGTGGTTTAAAATATACAGGTGGGAAGGCAAGGTTGTTAGGTATAACTTTGAATTTCTTGCCTTTCAGGTTTTTTTGATTATAAGGAGATGGGAAGAGTTAAAGCCACCTCCAAAAAAATGTCTTCACCCTAGGCATCCTTCATATAAGGTAGACACACATTTTTGACATGTCTTCTAGTACTACTGTTATCTGACAGACCCTGGATATCTGGGCAGCACAGCAAAGAAGCCTGGCCCATATAGTTCAGTATTTGATTTGATTTCAAATATTAAAAGAGAGTCTGAGCAATTTAAAAATTACCCTAGCCCAGGAAATACAGACATTAGCATAATTACATTAGGGCACAAAGAAAAAACAAAACTGACTAGAAACTGTTACAATTGGACAACAGCTTCACAGCTCAACACAAGTGACCTGCGAATACAATATTAAGAAACTTGTAGCATCAACAATGGAGAGAGATTAGACCAGTTTATTGATCTCTGATATTGTCACAGAGAGGTAAAGCATTTTAAATAAATGATTTTATCTGTCTCTTTAAATGCTGGTTTCGCGATCAAACCCATTCCTGTAGCTGGTTCACACTCATCAGCGTACTGCGCTAAGAAACAGGGATATATGTGGTCAGTGAAACAGTGGCATGTACACAACATAGCCCTTCACCCTTCTTCTCACTGATCAACTCAGCTGCTCTCTGTTTTCCTTTTGGCTGCAATCAGCTGCTGACTTTTCCTGTCTCAGTTTCCCTCACCAAAAGGCTTTGCTGTTTCCAGCTGGTCTGTATGTACCCCCAATGTCTTCAAACTACAAGTGTGCCCCAGGTTTGTGTCTGATGGATAAGAACAGATAAAAAGCACAGAGGAACAAAGCAAAGATTTCTAGGCTGGGCTGAACCTGAAAGCACACGGCTGAGCTGGAAACACCCAGGATCCTTTTAGAATAATCGGGATAGTCAGGGCAACTAACAATCCAAGAAGATGGTAATAGTGAGCTGCAGAGAACCCTGAATCAGCAGAATGAGTATGAACTACAGCAAGATACATGATTTTTCTTCTTCCCAATTAGTATGGCCCCACCAAAACATGGGATGCTTGGTAGGCACATACAGGGAAACCAACAAAAAGCAGCCATGCTGGGTTTAGCTCTTGTTAGAAACCTTCAAAGAGTTCTTCATAAGGAAGACTCCACTGGAAAGGTTTAGAAAACCCTTGCTCCCCACAGTAGTGATTCATCAGGCACATGGTCTTTTAGAGGAATTCACTGCTTACTATGACCAACCAAGAGTAGTTCAGGTATGCAGGTGGGGGATATCAGATGTTTGATGACAGCAATGGACATGTATGTACATTCCCGAGTTAGAGAATTCAGGTGACTCTCTGATTCTTCACAGGGTTGTAAGGTTTTTCATTCACATAATAAGATTGTGCATAAGGTCACTAGAGAACAGCATATAGCTTCTCATGGCATTGATCCAGCCTGTTCCCAAAGTCCCATCTACACTGCAACAACCACAGTGTTATATTGTGATGCCTGGCTACCCCTTAACAAAAATAAAAGATGGCTCAGTCTCACACCATAGATGAGACTGAACCATGTGTTTTAATAGTTACTAAATTATGCGCCAGCCTCACAAAATCCAGAGCTGTGGTGTGTTCTAGGAACACAATACAATCCTATCTGTGTCAAAAGATAAAGTTAGGATTGAACCTTGTTGTAACCAGGTTTCTCAACATGCAGCCAGTCAGCCCTGTCTGGAGGCAGAGTCCATTTAAAAAGAGATGTTTGGCCTTTGTAGAGGGGATTAGTGGTCCTATGAATGCTTGAAAGAGCTCAGTTGAAGACAGGGCTGGAGGAAGTAGAGTAGCTCTTGAGGCAGAGGGGATAAAAGCAAGGGAGGAAGCTTCTGTATTATTTTGTGAATTTGGGGGCTGAATAATAAAAGAAGGGCTTGAACTAGATTTTGGATTTGGGAGACAGGCCAGCGGTCTACTGTAGCCTGGATCCACAACCACAGAGGCAGTATTTTCCTTGCCAAAATCTCATTGGCATGTCTGACTCCCATCACCTCTCTCGCCGTATTAAAGGGAATCCAGTGAAAAGCTGCAGCTTGTATAGAGACGCCGTTAACGCCCTGAGATTCAAAAAGGATGGAGATTTTCTGCCAGATGATTTACTCACTACTGAAGCGAAGGTCATTTGACACATTCCTCCATGCTAATTCTAATTCTACATGGCAGCCCAACAAGTGGAGGAGAAGAAAGGCCCCATTGTCAGCAAGGGCAGGATTAGATTCACAAGCTGTAGTCCTCTCGCTCCCCTTTCCCTACACCAGCCTGGCCATGTGTACTGCCCCGCTGTACACAAAGCCAGTCCTAAGTAACTACATCAGCAGCTGGGGTTTGGGTGGGAAGTAGCAAAGTTGGGGGGCACGAAGAAGAGATGCTTTCATTAACCTCAGTCCACACAAGCGTAAGCTGAAGCCTGAAGCTTGCTAAAACGCTAGGATTAGCTGCTCATCGGCCAGTCCAGAATTTCCTCCAGAACGGTTTCTTTCCAAAGCCAACATTAATCCAGGGCAGAATCCGAATGGAGGAGAGAAGCAGCTACATATTTTACTGCAGACGTATATTCCTATACTATTTTGGAGAACTCTCAGAAGAAGCTGCAACTCTGAGCAGCTGTGAGCTTGCCTGCTGCTTGTGTTTCCACACCATTCCTTGCAGTAATGATTTCTGCTGGGGGCCGACTGCAGTATCTAACTGCTACAGACCTTTAACCTGTCACGTACATTTTCCCTTTCCAGACCTACCAAGCTATTTCATCAAACTGTTTGTCTCCTATCAGATGATAGAACAACACATCTGTCACTGCCTCAGGCTCACACAGGGGAGACTGTCCTATTTACTTGAGGCAAATATATCTTCATTAAACTGGAGGCCCCCTTACGTAAAATACACATGGGAAGGCAGCCAAGATTAATACAGCTTCTCTGTTACTAAACAGCAAAATCTGATGTGTGTAAAGTCACCAGTGTGAGGTATTCTACAGGCAAAACATTCACTGGAGGAGCATAAATAATGACATCTTGCATACCTAAGGAAAGATCTCAAAGCGTAATGCCCATCATCTGGTTATTACCGGGGACTTGGCCTAGGACCTCCAGAGGTAAAGCGTGAGCCTCCATGGCTTGAGCTAACTGATCAAGTCCTCTTACTGAGAGCTACTATGGACTGGGCACAGACAACAACCTAGAACACACTCTGATCAGTAGGATAACAAAAGCACTTTGCAGACATTAATGTGATAAGTTGAATCCGTCTCATTTCACAGATGGAGCAGCTGAGGCCCAGGGAGGTGATGTGCCAGAGGAAAGAACAGAGAACAGCTCCCCCATCAGCCCTTAGCACACTTCCTCTGGTAAGACATGCTGCTCTCAGCTGGTATATTAATGCGGCAGCACCGGTTATATTTGAACACTGCAGACAGCACAAATTTATCAGGCATCAGCATCTCAGCCAGAGGCGGAGCTGAAGCCTTCAACAAAGATGCTCATGGAGAGAGGTACCAAACAAAGCTAGATGAATACCAAACAGATTTTCAGTCAAAGCATAGGGCTAAAAGAGTCCTGCTTAACTGAGATGAAGAGGACCAGAGCCAATGCTGCCATTCTATTCAAATTGATGGTGCCTCTGGAAGGGCGTTTGGGGAAAAGAAGGAAACGCAAAGTGTGATGTCTTTAGACAAAACTAATAGAATCATAGAAACTGGAAGGGACCGTGAGAGGTCATCAAGTCCAGTTCCCTGCACTCATGGTAGGACCTAGCACCCTCTTAAACTATCCCTGACAGGTGTTTGTCTAACCTACTCTTAAAAACGTCCAATGACGGAGATTCCACAATCTCCCTAGGCAACTTATTCCAGTGGTTAATCAGCCTGACAAGAATTTTTTCCTAAACGTCCAGCCTAAACCTCCCTTGCTGTCATTTAAGCCCATTGCTTCTTGTCCTATCATTAGTGGTTAAAGAGAACAATTTTTGTCCCTTCTCCAAACCCAGTTCTTTCAATTTTCCCTCCTAACTCAAGTGCTCCAGACCTTTAATCATTCATGCTGCTCTTCTCTGGACTTTCTCCAATTTGTACACGTCCCATACTACAACTTACAACAGTATGGGGGTTAGCAGATCTCGACCACTCTCAGCTCATTAGTTAAGTCCAACAAGGCAAGCAAAATCCACAGCATCATGTTCGAGGCAACAGATGTAATTTCTGTGGCATTAAAAATAGCCATGTAAGTATCTGGGTTTGGGCTGGAGCCTAATAAGCAGGTTGCACAGACCAAACTTCAAGGCCTACACAGCTATTTCAAGGCTGGTGGTGTAAGCCCAGACCAGTACGCCCGTGCTCTGACTCTCACTGCCATGGGGTCTGCTTCCCACGTAGATGTACTCAGTGATACCAAGAGCCTCAAGCTGGTTTCCAAGGTCCAGGGCAGGCCAATCACACAGTGTAGTGAGCATCCTTCAACACACTGATCCCCACAACTTCAATAGCTGAAAATTGTTCTTTATCTAGCACCAAAAGGTCTGGAGAACCTGAAATACCCCTGGCACTGTGGTATACCTAACTCACAGGCATGGTTATGAAGATAAATTAATTGTTTGCAAAGGGTTTTGAGAGACTCACATGAAATCTTCACATTCAAAATACCATAACCGGAGAGAAGACAGTATGCATGTCTGGGAGGGGGTTTACAAAAGAGACAGCAGTGGGATGATGGTACAGCTTCGGGACTTCAGAAAGATATCTCATCTTCCCAGCATATTTGAAGGAAATGCTTTGGTCAATGTCAGTTGACTAAAGGCCCAATGACCTTGGATATGATTTTAAGACAAGTTTGCTGGCAGACTCTCTCCAGTCATGTTGAATGGCAGTACTTTTTTTGGCAGAATGCACTACTGGCTTGGATAAAAGTGAATGGAAATAATTTGTGGCTGTTAAGAAAATTGAGTGCATGGGCTATTTCTATTTCTCTCTTTCCAAAGCTCTTTAACAGAGGACATGCAGTATTAACCAGCATGCCTGAAGAAAAACACTTCTCTTGGGCCTGCCAAGGAACAGGATCAGCAAGAGCAATCAAATATACATGCTCTCTTTCTCTCACTTGGTGTCTGACACCATATTGTCCTCTAACATATCACCTAGTCAAGACAAGTCCAAAACTAATTTTGCTGGAATTGGCTAAAACTCATTACAGGCACTGGTATCCACAGAAAACTTCCCAGTGGCTAAAGACTCTGATTGTATTCTTAACCCTAGCAATGAGACATGGGATCATAGTAGCCAGACATGGATGTTCAGTCTTGTCCATGCCCCAGTGACCTATGAAAAACTGTTCCCTACAATCTATTTTCCAGTGTTTCTGTCTGGTCTGGTTCTAGTTGATTCAAGCACTGAGGGTTCCAACATAGCCGTTGTGAGAATGAACAGGTGCCACTGTTACAAAATTTTCTCTTTCATCCATTGCTTCTAATTACACTCCCCAGAGCATCCAAAATTACATCTCTTCTTCCTTAGCATTCACACCTTCCTGTTCCCTAAATTCTCTCTTTATGAGCAGCATCTTTTCAGCAGTAATTTACACAGAATGGGAGGCCACATTTGTGCCTAGGAGTGGAGGAGCAAAGACGCCTGCTGGAGCAGCTGTTTTTAAAGATAAATTAACAGCTAAAACACTGCCTAGATGGCTTAAAATCCTATTTAAGCTATAGTGGTTTGCTTGGATTTGAGCTGGAAGGGCACAATTATTTGGGGGAAAAGATTTTATGGGAGGTTTCTGAACTCCAGAGCTTTTAGCTTTGATTTGCTTTACAGAGTCTGTTTGTTTGGTTTTTGGGAGGGGAAAAAAAACAGGAGCATCAACTTCCCTCTTCCATCATTAACTTTAAAAGGCTATCCAAGGGACATTTCATTATTCCTAGGTTAGTATCTGATTCTTCTCCCTGTACATCGAGATGTCACAAACCTGCTTACTGTGAGAGAGAGCTTAGCCAAAGTTGACTGCCAGCCTGAAGCCAGGCTATGCTAGTAGTGTATTTGGAAATCACTACTCACATTTGTAACTGTCACTCAGGTGAAGCAGTGTCTGCAACTGTGCAAATCTTTCTCCAGCAAGCAGGAAGGCTTAGATAAAGAGTGTGAGGATCTCTTAAATCATAATTCTGATCTCTGTCTGCTCATCAGCTCTTGGTCCCTTTCCATTATCTTGCCATTACTGGTTCTAAACTATTCTCCTTTTCAAGTCCTGCCATCTGAAAGACACTTGCTATCTCTCCTATCTCAATTTCTTCTCCCACTGCTATTCTGTAACTGTCTCATGTTGTACCTAAGAATGGCCATAGATTGACTGTCCTTTTAGCCCAGTATCGTGTTGTGGCCAATGCTGGATACTTCAGAGGGAACAAAGAGAACAGGTAATCATTAAGTGATCCATCCTGTCACCCATTTCCAGCCTCTGGAAAAAACACGCTAAGGGCACTTCAGAGCATAGTCTTGCATTCCTGCCCATTCTGGCTAATAACCATTGATGATCTAACTTCCATGAACTTAGCTAGTTCTTGGTTTAACTCTGTTACAGTGTTGGCCTTCACAAAAGCCCCCAGCGGCATTCCACAGGTTGACCGTATGTTGTGTGAAGAAATACTTTCACTTGTTCATTTTAAACCTGCTGCCTATTAATTTCATTTGGTGACCCCCTATATTTTGTGTTATGAGGAATAAATAAAACTTCCTTATTTACTATCCATAACACTCATGAACTTACAGATTGCCTGTAACGAGCATCTACATCTAAATCTATTAGTAGATTTTTAACTATGAGTAAATGTGAGCAGTGGTTAGTTATATGCTGGTATGACAGATGCCCTAACTTTATATAGCTATGGGATAGAATATATTTTTTCGGCAGATCATAGAATCATAGAATCATAGGGTTGGAAGGGACCCCACAAGGTCATCTAGTCCAACCCCCTGCCAAAAAAAGCAGGACCACTCCCATTAGATCATCCCAGTCAGTGTTTTGTCCAGCTGGGACTTGAACACCTCCAGAGATGGAGATTCCACCACCTCCCTAGGCAACTTATTCCACTGCTTCACCACTCGCCTAGTAAGGAAGTTTTTCCTAATATCCAGCCTGGACCGCCCCAGCTGTAACTTGAAGCCATTGCTTCTCGTTCTGCCCTCTGTTACTACCGAGAACAGTCGAGCTCCCTCCTCCTTGGAGCAACCCTTCAAGTAGTTGAAGGTTGCTATCAAATCCCCCCTCAGTCTTCTCTTCTGCAGGCTAAATAAGCCTAGTTCCTTCAGTCTTTCTTCATAGGGCTTGTGCTCCAGCCCTTTGATCATTTTTGTTGCCCTCCTCTGGACTCTCTCTAATTTGTCCATGTCCTTTTTGTAGTGGGGAGCCCAAAACTGGACACAGTATTCCAGATGTGGCCTCACTAGTGCAGAATAGAGGGGAATGATCACATCCCTCGATCTGCTGGTAACACTTCTTCTGATGCAGCCCAGTATGCCATTGGCCTTTTTGGCAGCAAGAGCACACTGCTGACTCATATCCAGCTTCCCATCCACCATGACTCCCAGGTCCTTTTCTCCAGTGCTGCTATTTAGCTGATCACTCCCCAGCCTGTAGCAGTACATGGGGTTTTTTCGTCCCAAGTGCAGGATTTTACACTTATCCTTGTTGAACCTCATGAGATTCCTCTTGGCCCACTGCTCCAGTTTGTCTAGGTCTCCCTGAATCCTGTCTCTGCCCTCTAGGGTGTCTACCGTTCCCCCCAGTTTGGTATCATCTGCAAACTTACTAAGTGTGCAATCTATCCCATCATCCAGATCATTAATGAAAACATTGAACAGAACTGGCCCCAGGACCGACCCCTGGGGCACACCACTTGTTACTGCCTGCCAACTTGACATGGAGCCATTGATTCCTACACGCTGAAACCGTTGTTCTAGCCAGTTTTCTATCCACCTTACAGTCCATGCATCTAACCCATACTTTCTTAATTTGCCAATGAGAATGCTGTGGGAAACCGTATCAAAAGCCTTGCTAAAGTCAAGGTATATGACATCAACGGCTCTTCCCGCATCCACAAATCCAGTCATCTCATCATAGAAGGCGATGAGGTTGGTCAGGCATGATTTACCCTTGGTGAATCCATGCTGACTGTTCCTGATTACTCTATTTTCCTCCAAGTGTTTCAGGATGGATTCTTTGAGAAGCTGCTCCATGATTTTTCCAGGGATTGAGGTGAGGCTGACAGGTCTGTAATTCCCTGGATCGTCCTTTTTGCCTTTCTTGAAGATAGGTACTATATTTGCTTTTTTCCAGTCCTCTGGCACCTCCCCCGTTCGCCACGAGTTTTCAAAGATAATGGCCAACGGTACTGCTATCTCATCAGCCAGCTCCCTCAGCACCCTCGGATGCAGTTCATCCGGCCCCATTGACTTGTGCACATCTAGTTTCTTTAAGCAGTCCCTAACCTGACCTACTGTCACCAAGGGCCTCTCTTCTTCTCCCCAGTCCCCCGTACCTAGTGTAGTGGGCTGGGAGCTGACCTTGCTTGTGAAAACTGAAGTAAAAAAAGCATTGAGCACTTCAGCTTTTTCCTCATCCTCTGTCACGAGGATGCCTGCCCCATTCAGTAAGGGACCTACACCATCCCTGATCCTCTTCTTGTTATTGATATACTTGTAGAACCCCTTCCTGTTATCCTTCACATCCCTTGCTAGTCGCAACTCCATTTGTCCTTTGGCCTTTCTGATTTTATCCTTGCAGTCCCGAGCAATGTCTTTATATGCCTCCTTAGTCATCTGTCCTAGCTTCCACTTCCTGTAAGCGTCCTTTTTATGCTTCAGCTCAGTGCAGAGCTCTCTGTTAAGCCACAGTGGGCGCCTTCCACATTTGCTGTGCTTTCTCCTTATCGGAATTGTATCTTGCTGTGCCCTTAGCAGGGTTTCTTTAAAATGCACCCAACTCTCTTGGACACCTTTCCCCTTCAGATCAGCCTCCCAAGGGATCCTGCCCATCAGTTCCCTGAGGGAGACAAAATCTGCTTTTCTGAAGTCCAGGGTCTGTGTTTTGCTTCTTTCCTTCTTTCCTTTAATCATCAACTTGAACTCAATCATTTCATGGTCACTGCTACCCAGGCTGCCATTGACCTCTACTTCCCTGATAAATTCTTCTCTATTTGTGAGCAGCAGATCGAGAGGCGCAAGGCCCCTCGTTGGTTGCTCCAGCATTTGTACCAGGAAGTTGTCCTCAACACTCTCCAGAAACTTCCTGGATTGCCTGTGCACTGCTGTATTGGCCTTCCAGCAGATGTCAGGGTAATTGAAGTCCCCCATGAGAACCAGGGCCTGTGCTCTAGAAACTTCTGTTAGTTGTCCACAGAATGCCTCATCCACTTCCTCCTTCTGATCTGATGTCTATAACTTTTCCAGCACACATGGTATGATTAGAGTAGCAGATAGAGAAGATACTGAAGTATGAGTAACAGAAGGAACAGGGTAAATTTTCAGCCAAGATCTGAAAAGGGAAGACAAGACAGAGTTACTGGGAAGCTACTTTTAATGGCAGGAGGTGCAGAAGAAAAAGAGTCTTATGTTAACTGCTGGAAGCTTATGGGAAAGGACTGAGTTCTTTACTTGATTTGAAAAACAAATACATTATCTTAACACTTGTATCAACAGACAAGATAGAGAACAGTAGACGTTAGATGGAAGAAATCAGTTGAGCCTTATCTGGTCATCCCTAGGCCAGTTTAGGTTTATACCCTACACAGCATACTTCCCAGTGCCTTGCCTAGTCATGCTTTGTGCTACACAATGGGATTTCCTTGGGGAGACTCACTATCATCTCTCAAGGATAGGACATTTCTCTCATATTGAATCTCACCATCTCTACAGCCAAGAATCACAGTCACTTGACAAGAAGGCCCATCACTGAGAGACAAAAAGATCAATGGATTTCTAAAAACAAACTTTCCAGGAAAACACTAACAGAAACTTCAGATATAATAAATACAATGAATTTGGGTGAGTGTCTGAGTGGGGAACTAAACTTAGTTTTGGAAGGAAATAAAACTGGGCCAGAGGCCAAAACTCCTTTGAAGAAGAGAAAAGTGGCAAGTTGAAAAGCACCACAGGAGGAAGAATCCCACCACAATTTAGGGGAAAGAAACCATTTTACTAACTCAGGCTTTCAACACAAGACTGCAGCAATCTGTCTGCTAATGACATATGCGAGATTAATAGATTTCAGACTGAGCACAAAAGAAAAATATACTTAATTAGTACTAGATTAGGCTAATTAATAGTAGCTATCTAACATTAATACTTACTTTACTCTAGTTAGTATTATGCTAACTTAATTAAGTTAATCAATTTAGAATTAAGTGAACCCGCTTAGTATCAGATTAATTAGGTTTTTGGAAAACAGAAGATACCAAGTTATTAATACTTATCACTTTCAATGTGTTATTAACTAATCCACAGCACGCCAGACAGGCAATCTCGTAACATTAGCTCAGTTTTACAGATGAGGGAAAAAAGAGAAAGATTAAGTGATTTAAGGTAACATGGGGAGTGAGTGTCAGTGCTAGGAAAATGACCCAGAAGCTCCCAGCTGGCAGTCCTGTGCTTAACACATACCACCTCCCCAAGGACAAAGACATTATTAGTATTTGATTTGGACCTGTATAAGATGCTTTTGAGAAGTGTCGTCACCTGTTCTCCACATCCCATTTAATAGCGTGATGGGAGTGAAGCATCTCTGCTTGCAGTTCTGGAAGGACAAGGAATAACTGCCCTCCTTCATGATGAAGTCTCCAGTTAGAGGATTCTGCCATTATGATTAATTTCAGTGCAGGGAACAGCGCTCTAGGATTGTCAGTGTCTGTAGTAAGTTTCAAAATGACTTTGCACTGAAAGAGATACTCCACTCCCTCCTCTATTCCCAGAAATAAAATAAAGTTTGTGCTTCTAAGTCTTGGATTCAGAGAATTTCTATCTATATAACAAAATCATCCAAAGCACAGTACCTTGCGGTGATAGGCAACTTCAGCTACCCAAACATCTGCTGGACAAATAGTACGGTAGGGCACAGATTATCCAAGAAGCTTTTGGAATGTACTGAGGCAACTTTTTGTTGCAGAAGTTGAAGAAAGAAACTAGGGGAAAGGCTGTTCTAGTTTTGGTTCTAACAAACATGGAGGAACTGGCTCAGAATTTGAGGGTGGAAGGCAGCTTGGTTGAAAATTATCATGAAATGACAGAGGTCATTATCTGAAGCACTGGTAGGAGGGAAAACAGCAGCATAAAAACAATGGACTTCAAGAAAGCTGACTTTAGCAAAAAGTGAATCGGTAAGACTGCATGAGAAGAAAGTGTGAATGGGAAAATGAGTTCTGGAGAACTGGTACTTTTTAAAGAACCATTATTAAGGGCAAAAGAGCAAACTATTCCAATGTATCAGAAAAATAGGAAGTCTAGTAAGTGAGAGATCACACTGGGTTAACCACCAGATTAATGACCTGCAACTCAAGAGTGTCAAAAAAAAAAAAAGTGTGTGGGAGGGGGAGGACTAGGTCAAATTATGAAAGACGAATGTAAAAAAAAATGAACCAGAGCATTTGTTAAAAAGGCCAAGGCACAAAACAAGATTAAACTAAGGCCATAGAAGGTCATTAGAAAACATTTTACAAGTACATTAGAAGAAGAGGAAGACAAAAGATCAGGTTGACCCATCACCCAGTGAGGAGCAAAAGACAATAACAGAAATCACAGCAATGGCAAAAATGATAAATGCCCTTTTTATTTTAGTTAGCAGTGAGCAGACCACCAACTTAGAGAACATCAGTGGTTGGATCTGAGGAAAAATAGGGAAAGAACAAGTTAAGAATTACATGATGTAATACATCCTAGCATATGTAAGGAGCTGGCTGAGGAGCTCTCGGAGAACTTATGGAGGACAGGAGAGATCCCTGAGGACTGGAAAAGGGCAAATGTAGTACTCCTGTATAAAAAGGGGAATAAGAACAACCCAGGCAACTACAGATCAGGTAGCTTAACTTTGGTACGTGGAATGATAATGAAATAAGTAATCAATCAATCAATCAGTTAGCATCTAGAAGATAAAGGTAGAAGGTAAAGGTCCACGCCATTTCTCAAGAACAAATCATGTCAAATCAACCTAATATCTTTCTTCGACAGCATATCAAAATGCAAAAGAAATCATTGTACAGTGTAGGCTGGTATGTTGATGTATCGCACAGTGTGTCCCCTTCAAGCACACACCCATTTGATTAGCCTCTTTTAGATACCTTCTCCTTCTGAGAAGGAATTATTAACTAGGGCCGTAAGTGCTGGAACTTTATAGAAGCCTCAGATCAAGCACACTACACAGAAAACACACAGCAAACTCCTTCCTCAAGAGAAGAAGACTTGTACAACAGGCCACAAATTAATGTGAAAAAAGATGGAGTCCTGGCATGGCTGACACACGCGCTTGTTGAGGAGCTGTTTTGCTATTTTGAGTCAACCAGTTGGAAACCTGATGGTCTTTAAATGCCAACAACTTCATGTTCTGAAATTTGAAATGCAAAATGTGTACAGCTGCCAGGGTGTTTTCCAAGACTAAACTTCAAGCAAATAATAGCACATGAGGGAAGACAACTAGAAAAAAGTACATAAATTGGAGAATTTTACACAATCTTTACTCTTTTCTGGTAGTTGGAAGCCCCAACTCTGTGATTTTAAACAACACTCATTTTGCAACTTGATTTCCCTTGAAATGTATTTCCACCTACTGAAAATTTGAGAGTACTGTTTAATTTAGATACAACAGGATGGTTGTGTGGGAGGTAAGGGAAGAAGAACTAGTCCAGGAGAAATACTACAAGTCCAGGGACTGAAAATCAGGATTCCTAAATTCCATCCTGGCTCTGTGACTTTGGAGCACTTCCCTCACCTCACGGTTGCTTTGTTTTCTAACTTAGAAAACAGGGACAGTAGCTATCACACAGGGGTTGGAAAATTTACAGTTAATTTATAATTAATCATTAGCAATAAAGCACTACTGTGTGTATGTGTACATACATGTACACACCTTACGAGTGTTAAATATAAGTATATATTAAAGTGTTTTGTCGTAAGTGCCAAGTATTAATACAATCATACAAACACTTCATAAACTTTCAGCTTTACAATTCCATGCATCATGTGTGTTCTGTTTCGTTTAGGGCACATGTCACCTACCAGCTGGCTCCGGAGCACCACACATCGATAAAGCAGTAACATAATGCTTTTGGAGAAGGGAAACTTTCATTCTGCTAGTGGTTTATCATCAATTTTTAACTGCTGGAAGGTCTGTGGTTTTACACACTTCCTCATAGCCATAAAAGCTATTTTCAGCAAGCTGTATTCCCCATCTTATGAAAAGCTGTAAATTCCTCAGATACTGGAGGAGAGTATAGAAGGATCTGAAGTGAAACCGTACCTCATCTTGAATTCTAGTGGGTGACAGCATAGAAACTACACCACTGACAAAGCGAGATATTTAAACTCCAATGTAGAATTTAAATCCATTAGGGTTAAAGTCCTCTCCAGAAGCCTGAGATGAGAAGCTCTTACCGTATTCAATGAAAGGCAAAAAGACAACTTCAGGCTCATAGAACAAGATGCCTTTCTGAGTCACGGTAGCAGAAAACATTTTACTTTGCATACTTTTTAGTGTACTTAGCACTGGGGAGAGATATTAGATTGGGAGTCCTAGAGAATGAAGGTCTCTCTTTTCACATTACAAATAAATGCCAGAGTTTCCTACGCTGGCCAACTGCGGGCCTCAGTCTGGACTTGAGAAGGCCATTTCTAGAAGTGGGAGGGGAGTCCAGCCTCCGTACAGAACTCTGTCACTAACTTCTCTGGTGGGATTAGCTAAGGTGGGGCGGGGGGGGGCACAATCACAACAGTGATGGGTTTTGAAGTGCAGATACCCGATTCATTTATAAATAGGTTGAGTCTCCTGATTTCATTTCACAGAGACCACAGAACAGTAATAACACAGTGGTAAGCATTTTCCATGCATACTTAGTTGGACTGGTTTCAAGATGGTTATAAGGGTGAAAAGCCCTTCAGGTCCCAATACCAATTCTCTGCAGCTGAAGTTCTACTTGCTTTTAGTCTGCTGCTGTTCTGTGGCATTGTGTCAGGTAGCAAAAGTGCATGTGGAAAAAGCTCTCCTACAAAGAGCTAGGAAAGAAAACAGGCATCTTCAGGTTAGATCCAGGGCAGAATGTAGTTGGATCCTGATGCAGTCTGAAATCTGACTCAATCCAGTCAGATGTGCTGTTCCTGGAACACCTTCCATTGCTTCAAGGTGTCAAATAAGGTGACCACTATCACAGCACTCCAAGGACTATTCTTTCTAGTTCATTTAAATGATGAGCAAAGGAGGAGAAAATGAGATGCTGAAGGAAACGGAAAAGGTTATGAGGCGAATAAATAACACCTTGCATTTGTTAGTCTTCATTAGTGCTACAGGACTCCTTGTTTGTTTTGCATTTGTATTGATTCTATGATTCTATGATTGTACCTCTCAAGATGAAGGACTACAGAGCACTTTACCAGCTACACATGCGGCAGTCACCTCAACCACCTGCAAAAGGCAGCCACTCGAGGATGGGATGCAGCAACTGCTTACAAGCAGCCAGCAACACTTCGTAACAATTCAGGCAAGAAGTGAAAAATCCCATATGCTCGTAAACCTACTGGGGAATTTAAGAGAGAAGATGGTAAATTCCAGAGGTAAGCGTTTAGCCAGGAAATTGGGTATCTGAAAAAAGGAAGTGCATATAACCACAGGATTTTCTCCACTCCACTCATGATTTAGAGACCCTAAAACTAGAAGGGACCACTGTAATCACCTAGTCTCATCTCCAGCCTAACAGAGGCTAAGGAACCTCGAACAGTTATTCCTGGATGGAGGCCATGTCCCACTTTCCTGACATACACATCAAGTGCTTTGGGATCACTGGGTAGAAAATACTAAATAAGTCTCCCAAAAGGGTTTGTAAAACATTTACTGGTCACATGAAGCTGAATTCTTCTTATGTCCGGTTGCTAAATTTCATTAAAAGAAGATAGAGATGTGTTAAACGTTTTCCTGATATCGCTCTTCCATGAAGGCTATTGCTCTAATTGCCCCAGGGATGTTATGAGATTGCAAAATGCAATGGGAGGTGACAGTGGGAGTAGTTGGCAACCCAAAAGATAAGGAGTCGTGTGGCATTGTAAGACTAACGGATTTATTTTTCGCATGAGCTTTCATAAGAGAAAATCCTACTTTGTCAGATGCTTCGAAGATGGGTGAACAAAGCGGGATTTTCTCCAACGAAAGCTCATGCGAAAAATAAATGTTAGTCGTACAGTACCACATGACTCCTTGGGTTTTTTGCTGCACTAGACTAACACGGCTATCCCTTTGGAAATTGCCACAAGATAAGAGCAGCCATTTTTTAAAATTCCTTCAATAAAACCAAGTGTTTTGAGAGCCACACCTGCAAGGTCCCCTGGTGGCAGGGTGGGGTCTGGAGGTCAGAGCCACAAGCAGACAGCCAAAGAGCCACATGCAGCTCCAGAGCCACAGGCTGCAGACACCTAGGGGGTAGGAGAGAGCAAGCATGGCCTACACAACTGAGAATGGCAGGGGAGTGTCCATGAGACAATAGTAAGAAGTAGTCCACTCCTTCAAAGAGCATGGAAACCTTTTGCTTTTGAAATGTGAAGCATTAAAGGTTTTCAATATCACCTTAAATTTGACCTGTAACTGGTATTTATTCCCATACATATAATAATAATTGGTTTACATTTGCCAAAACTTTTAAAAATTCCTCTGATTTACACTAAACAGACCCATACTGCAGAAAGGTAGCTTCTGTCAAATTATCCTTTCTTATTTCTACTGCCAACTTCATGGAGAACATGATGAAATTTACAGCAATATCAACAAAACTGACCATGCAGCCTTACAGCTACTAGTCACCACCACCAAAAATTGAGCTTCAATCTCTGTCAGGTTAGTTGTATTCTCCTAAGAGGCCCCTCTCATCCAGGAACATTCAAAACCAAGGAAAGGAAAAAGTAGGAAAGAAGACAAGCACAAGCTGACTGTGGGTGAGGAATTTCAACAGAAAACAGAAATCAGGATTCTAAAAGTAGACGAGTTTCTCCCTGTCATCAGATTGCCTCATTACCCTCTGAGTTCACACTATTCAAGCTGCTTTCAATCTCATTCTGAACTGCAGACTTGCCTTTCAGGCGCTGGCACTGCCTATTAAGACCCTCCAAACCATGGCCCACACTGGAGTTCTAATTAAATCGCTGCAATTTCTATGAGCCAGACAAACAAATCTGAGGGATGTGCAATAGAAAAGCCCATGAGCTGAATGTGTCACTTCTCATATCATGCTCAATCTCTGCACTGGCTTCCTCCACCTTCCACAGACAACTGAAGCCTCTCTTTAATTCTCACCCAGCCAACGCAGAGCTTCTTTCCTCTTACACACCACACCATGTTCCCAAAACACCACTCCAGCTTCTCTCCAGAGAGCTCTTTTTGTTTCTTTCACCCATTCCTGATTCCATGGTTTCTTTCAGACTCCCCCTTGCCTTGAAACAGGGCAAGCTTACCACCTCCTTTCTTTCCCTCCTTCAAAAACTACTTAAACCTAACCTAGCCTGTGAAACACAGTGACTACACATCCCATTTTGCATCACACTCCCTCATACCATTACACTGAGAGATCTTTGGGACAGGGACCCTTATCTATTGGTCACATGTCATGGTATTCATGTATGGTTTTTAAGTGCATAATAAAATGAAGCATTTGTTAAATCTAGAGTGAATGGAAATTTTCCCCATGAAATGCAACAAAAATAGTTCTTTGAGGACTTCCCCCAACAGAGTAATGAACTCAAATGATACACCAAGAGAGCAATCTTAACAACATTTCCTCATGGCCCTGGTTGCCTCAGCTTCCCCACTTCTGAAACAAAGGTAATAATTATTGAGTTACCTGTGTAAGGCAATATGATCAAGTGCTCTCTTCAGCTATACGAGTTCAGAATCTATTACTAGTGCATTCAATGACTTTAGTTTCGTTTCACTGGTGAAGCCGAGTGAAAAGGAAAACATTAAAGGAGTCATACTTTAAACTAAAAGGATAGGTTACCTCAAAATGAAGGCTCTGTAAAGGCTAAGATCAAAAAAGGTGCTTCCACGGACAATCACAAATAACCAAAACCAAGTTATTTTATTGTTTGTGCACCTAAGGAGCCCAAACAGGGATTAGTTCACAGGCACTGTACAGACAGTCTCTGCCCAGAAAGCTCACAATCTTGCATCTTTAATTCCAATGCAAACATTCTCCTGCAGTGTTTACAACCAACTCTCGGAGCTGCAGATCTGTGCAGGAGAACTAGATAATGAAACCAACTGAACTATTTTCCTTCTGCAAGCTAAAAATAGTGCAAGACTATGAACAACACAGATGGTGAAAAGTGCATTGAAGTTTTCAGACTGGTTTCATTTCAGAAACCTAAAGTGTTTAAAAAAAAACAAAACAAAACAACACAACAGGAGTATAGTTTTATAAGATGTATTCTGAGATCAGTGCCCCAACCGCTAAATCAAAACACTGCAAAGGCAATGACTGTTACTCCATTGCAATGCATATATTGTTTTACTTCTTCTGAATAAGAGCTGCTGAATAATCTGGTATAGTTATGACTCTCCCTTGGATTTCCCTGACATTGGAGTCTCACTTCTCCATTTCTTGTGAATTCCCAGACAGAGAGGGGGGAAAATACCCTCCTTGCCCACTACTTGAAGTGAGGAGACTGCAAAAGTAACAAGGAACTATTGTATAGTGAAAACAGAAAATAAAGGGATTTTTAATGAGTCAGCAGCAAAGCTTCTCTCAAGCACACACATGTTTAGAAGAGAGACATCCACGAATAAAAAGCTAGACTATTTTATGTGAAAGAAAAGCATAGTAGCAATATTAGAAATGTGGATTACAATAACAATGTCATTTTTCTAAAGCAACTTAAAACCGAGGAGGCTCAAAGCATGCCGAGGCTCAAAGCTCAACCCCCGTACAAAATAGTAAACCCCATTTTACTGATTGTGACTCAAGCCCGTATCCTGCAAGCTATTCAGTCAACTTGGACAGAGCCTCAGAGAAGTCAGCAGGAGTTCGAGGCCTGAGTGACCAGTCCAAAATGACACCACAAAGCAGTAACGATACCAGGAACAGAACCCAGAAATCCTCCTAGTTCCAAGCTCTCTGCTCACACCAGCAGGCCATGGCTCCAGGCACTGAAACTAAGGATCAGAAAAAGGCAAAGATGAGGATTGGACAGTAACTAGAGCAGGAAGCGCTTAGCCCCATGAGCAGAAAATGTCACTAGAAAGTGGTCTCAGCACTGCAAAGTAAGGTGGTCAGTGGGGAAGAAAAAGCCAAAAGATTAAGTGGCCTGCAAATATCCATAAGGAAAGTTCTAAAAGGGTAGCCATGTTAGTCTAGTTTGGGAAAACAAACAAGGTGTCCTGTGGCACTTTTTTACGCTCATAAAGCAAATGACAGCATTATGTATTGGCAGAAAATATGTCATTTATTTATGAGGGTGAGTGGGATATAGGAAAACACATTCACTTTTTAGGGTCTCCATTATTAACTGCTCCACTATATTTTCCTGCACTTTTCCCTATTATGAATGGATCAGTACCTCCTGAAAAGAAGACTGAATCCATAATGCATACAACACACCAATTTGGGGTAGGGAGAGGAAGGCAACTTGGAAGTGGTGTGCTATCAGCACTAGTAGAAAGTCATTTAAATTAATGAATATATAAAGTCTAGTAGCAGGCTGTGTTACATTCCTGTAGGTAGACAAGCTGGTTGGTGTGTGGAAAGGTGGAGTAGAAAGCAACTAGTGACTCACAGAATGGCCTTAAACAAATGCATTACAGACCAGACTACTCATTTCATATTTGCAGAGGTTCTTTGCAGGTCTCAGTCACGGTTAGATTTTTGCTTCACTCTAAAAATATACAAAGTCTGCCAACCACAATGTACCCAGCTGTTCATGGAAGAAAATGGGCCACAGAGAGCCAGTTCCCTTTCTCACTCTGCCAATGTCATTAGTGCATAGCTTTGACTAAGACACTTTGCCTCTCCCTGCCTCTTTCTGTTTTGATCTGTAAAAGGACAACAAATACTTACCCATGTTTATAGTTTGAGAGTTCAAGATGAAAGATGCTGCGTGATATTTTGCCTTCACTCACCTCATGAAAGGTTCCTTATGCCACTCATTTGAGATGAACGTTTGTTGACCTCATTTTAGAGGTGAAGGGGCTTTCCTAGGTTCCCATAGCTTGCTGTACTGCCCTGCTCTGTGACAGCTGTTTTTGGCCTAAATCACAAGGCACTTTTCAAAAGAAGTCAGTATCATACTCCCCCTTTTAGAGATGGGGAAAAAGAGGCACATGGCAGCAAAGTAACTTGCACAAGGTCAGCCAGCAAGCCAGTGCTAAGGTCAAGCAGAGAAGTCCTGTGCATTCACCACATGATACTACTTCCTCTTCATGTAAGTTCCCTGGATCGCTAGAGACGTTAATACAAGATTTCATCAGTCACTCAACTGGTCCACCTACCTGATCCCAACATCCCCACTTTGTTCCCTTTTAGCCCTCCTCTTCCTTTCCATTCATTTCTTCCCCTTTTTAACCACGTATTCGCTGCCTACCAGTTTCACATAGCTTTACCCCAACCTCTGATTTTAAAAGCTTCCCCCCATCCCTTTTCACACCTTTTGGTTACCAAACACAAAACCATCGGGGGGGAAAAAAACCACATGAATGTGACACTTTCCAGCACCACCTCTTTACCCGGAATGACAGGGCTGCACCAACCAGAGAGAAAATTTTTATTCCTCCAACCTCACCTTCTCCGGGGCAGCAGTGGGGCCCCGAGACACTCCTTAGAGGGGTGTGGGGAGATGTGGGGCAGACACAGCCTGCTGAGAAGCCCTTGCCCCATCAGCGCTGGTGGGGGGCAGCCCAGGGGCAGGGATGGAAAGCAGTCTAGAGGCAGGGGGCAAGAAGAAGAGGGGCTGGGGGTCCCTGAATGAGGGCGCATGGGGGGGGTGGAAGAAGGGCCCTGGGGGGAGGCAGGGTCCCAAGGTCTGCCAATAGGGGTGAGCTGGGGGGGCACCCTAGAGGCAGGGGTGGGGGCTTCTAAATGAGAGCACAGTGGGGGGCTGGAGAAAGGGCCCTGAGGGGGGCAGGATCCTGGAGTCTATCAATGGGGGTGAGCAGCCCCTAAATGGGGGGCAGCGCAGGGGTGGGGGTGGTTCCTAAATGAGGGTGCACTGGAGGGGTGGAGGAGGGGCCCTGGGGGGGCAGGACCCTGGGGTCTGTCAATAGGGCTGAGCTGGGGAGTCACCCCCTAAATGGGGGGCAGCCCAGAGGCAGAGGTGGGGGGGTTCCCAAATGAGGGCAAAGTGGGGGGGTGGAGAAAGGGCAAAATCCTGGGGTCTGTCAATAGGGGCGAGCTGGGGGGCACCCCCTAAATGAGGGGCAGCCCAGGGGTGGGGGTGGGGGTCCCTGAATGAGGGCGAAGTGGGGGGGGAGAAAGGGCCCTGGGGGGGCAGGATCCTGGGGTCTGTCAATGGGGGCACCCCCTAAGTGGGGGGGCGGCCTCTCACCTGGACAGGTGTTTCAGGATCTGCTTCTTGATGAGCCCGGCCATGCCAGGTCCGGGGGGCGGCTCCTTACCGGGGGGGGGGGGAGCCCCTCAGCCGCTGCCGCCTCCCGCCATCTCCCTCCCCGCCTCCGCCAACGTCCCAGCCGCCACCGCGGCCCCAACCGCGCGCCGCCTCTAGCCCCCGCCTACCAGCGAGAAGGCGGAGGTGCAGCAGCGCCCTCTGCCGGCGCGAGGTGGTAGCGCAGCCGCCGCAGCCCGGCTGCCTTCTCAGGCGCTGCCCCCGGGATGCTCCTAAACCCCCCGCTGCATCCATCACCCCGGCCTAGCTCTCCCTGACTGCACCAGTCCCGCACCTGGGGCCTCCTACACACTTAAGCCCCTCGAAGAAATTTATTTTATTACTAACAAATGATCACTCTGATGACAAATTTAGGTATTGCGTGAGTCTTCAGGAGGGAGGAACAAAGTAGGATTTTCTGCCCCCAGCTTTTGTGCAACGAATAAATGTGATAGTGAGCCGTGGTTCCCAACCTTTTTCTGGCTGGGCTAGGGTTACCAGCTGTCACGCAAAAGGAGGACATATCCTCTTTTTTATTTTCACATTCTCCATGTGGCAGGCATTTTAAAATAAATTATTTTTTTTGGCTTTTTACTTACAGGGCTTAAAGTCCACTGGAACACCGTATCTTTTGGGGGAAGCATTCCAGAGCCCCCTCAAAACAGAAAACTATTACGTTAATGTGACATTTTCTCCATGTGTCCTCCTTTTCATACTTCTCTGTCCTCCTTTCCAGGCTTTGGTATCTGGTAGCCCTAGGCCGGGGACCCCTTTTTAACAAAGAAAATCTTTGTGTCCGACCCTGTCTGATTATGCAATCTGGCCCGCACTGCCACACTCTGGCCCATACCACTCTGGCAGCCGGTGAGCAACTCTGCCACCCCCATAGCCTGCACCACTGGGAGCTGAGCTGCAGCAGTTATGGGCCCCTGCCCTTGTCCCTAGCAAGAGCTGCTGCAGTCTCATCCCGTTGCCAGGATCTGGCCACTGGAGGGGAAAGGAAACTTTGGTGGGGAGCATTGGGGCTGTAGCTGGATTCTGGCCCCCTGTAGGGAGAGGCTCCATGGACCCTCTGCAACATGTCTGCAGCCCCTTGGGGGTCCCCAGACCACAAGTTGGAAACCACTGTGTTACTACAAAGGTCTCAAACTCCAACCACCACATGGGCCACCTGAGGACTAGTAGATTCGGCTGAGGGCCACACCACTGAAACTTTTTCACACAACGATATTGCAAACAGCAGTAATAATAGGGTTACAGGCCATGGGAAACAGCTTTAAGGGCTGCATGCAGGCCGCGTGTTTGAGACCCCTCTGTTAATCTGCAAAAGTGGCACTGGACTCCCTGTTTGTTCTGCTGAACTAGACTAACATGGCTACCCTTTGGTAGTTAAGCCCGTAAGTATCGTATCCCCTTAAGGCACCAGACTATAAATGAAAATACTTAGACTTTCTTCTCTCCAGATCTCAGCAGAGCCCTTTCCAAAATGTGGGACATGAAGAATTATGCCCCCCTCAGGCAACTGATTTAATAGTGCCAAGGTCACACTGTGAGACAATGGCCAACTGAGGCCAGTTCACATCAAGTTTTGCTAAGGGAGAAATATGAGTTAGTGATCTGGTCCCAGCAGCATTTCTCTCTCAGGCAAAGCACCATGATGTACACTGTTACATTGGACTCTAAAGCACCCAAAAAGAAAGTTGTTCTGGTCAGCAGTTTGTTGAGGGAAACCGTTGCACATTTTTTCGGGTTACAAACTGTGTCTACATTTCAAGCTTGCCATGTGTCTCCTCTCATTTATCCTCCAGAGTATCTATTCACATCATACAGCAGTAGACAGCCAGAAGCTTAGCATTAGACTAGGAGATGCCTCACTGATAAGATAGCAGATGACCTGCTTCCATGGCCTCTCTTTCTATGCCATGACAGGATTAGAGTATCAAGATTCTGGGACTGAATTTGCCTTTTTAAAAAAAACAATGCAGACAAGATCCCATCACCTACCATTCTGCAAGAAAATGCCCTACCTGATTGGTCAGTAATTCCTCGTTTTGACTCTATTACAGCATTTATCCATTATGATCTTGGACTCATCTCAGCTCCTAACTGGCAGAAAAGCTTTACCTTATTTTCACACCTCCTTTTTGTACAGCTTACTTCCAGTGACTTTCCAGCCAGTAGATAGTTTAATGCTAAAAGGACATGCATCAGGCTAAAAAATAATAATAATAATAATAATAATAATAATAGTTTAACAAAATAACTTCTCCTGAGTTCTACTCAAATGCATCAATGAAAACAATAATTTTCACATTGCAATACACCAATGAAAATAATTAGTCAATTTCACTTGCAATCCCATGCACCCATACAAAACTAGGACAGATGGATTGTAAATACAAGAAGCCAACATGATGTTGTACATTCTGTTTTAAGCTACTCAGTGAAACACTTAAAAAAAAAAAAAATCATGGGAATGACTCTATTTGCTCTTCCATTTACCAGCCTAATGTTTTATGACACATTTGAGTCAGCCTTTTAACAGCCATATGTCCTACCCTGGATAAGAAATCCTTGTTCATTAGTGACTACTTGTGTTGGACAAAATAGTTGACTGAATATGTCCAACCCGGCTGTTTAAGTCAATCTTCTGAAACCATAGATCAAAACTAGGCAGATTTCAAGACATCCCATGCTATTCACTGAGTCTTTCCTACAAGCCTTTTTATACCTAAAAGAGCTCTCCTTTTGTTCTTAAGTAAGGTCTTCTCTTTCCCTACCACTCTGCTGGAATAGATTGTCATGCTTCTGCCCAGAAATGCACATTTGCCCAGGATTTATGTCATAATAAGTAATTGGAAAGCTGATACAGAATTTATATGATGAAGACTTGAAGAACAGGCATATAATTAATGCCAGTCAACATGGCTTTATGGAAAATAGGTCTTGTCAAGAATGAAATCAGGTTTGCTGGAGGAGATTACAGAAGTAATTGCACAGTGTGACACTTTCATGAAGCATTTGACTTAGTACCACATGACACTCCAACTAAAAAGTTTTCATTGTCAAATATCAATAAGGTCCGTATCAAATGTAATCACAGCTGGCTAACCAACGGATCTCAAAACAAAGTAATCCATGAAAAATCACCAGACAGATTGTTTGCAGTGAAGTTCCTTCAGGATCAGTACCAGGCCTGACACCATTCAACATTTTCATCAAGAGTCTGGAGTTGAATCACTGCTGATAATACAAAGATTGGGCCAGGGTAAATAATGATGAGGAAAGGACAACCCTTGAGAGCCAACTGGATCACTTAGTAAACAGGGTCCTTTCAACAAAAGGTATTTTACTACACTCAACTGGTAAGTAATTTATCTACTAACAAGGAATGCAGGCCCACTACAGAACAGAAGAGCATGTGCTGGAGAGCAGTGACTCTGAAAAGGATCTAAGGGTCACAGTGGAGTAGCAACTCACAGGAAGAGCTGATGTGATCCTCAGGTTAATAAACTGGGGGAATATTGAGTCGGAATAAGGAGTTGATTTTCTATCTGTATATGGCCCTGCTGACCAATACTGAAATGTTGCCTTCAGTTCTCATGTCCACATTGTCAAACAGATGCTAAAAAATGGGGGAGGATGCAAAAGAGAACCACAAAAATTATCTGAGCCTTAGAGAAAATACCTTTCAGCATTAACAGCTCAGTTGGCATAAAAAAAGATTGAAAGGCGACTGGATAAGAGCACATATATACTTTCACAGTGAGAAAATACCAGACTCTAAAGGGCTCTTTAATCTACCAGACAAAGACATAACAAGAGTCAGTATCTGCCTTCCAGCTGAAGTCAGCCCAATTCAATTAGAAGTTAGCCAACACATTTTTCAACAGTAAGGAAGATGAATCACTGAGCAACCTACCAAGGCAAACAAACAGTGGATGCTTCTTTTCCTGGAGTCTTCAAATCAAAGGAAAATAGGTTTTAGCCAGATAAAGAACACAAGACACCAGACTGAAAACTCGGTGTGAAGTGATGACCTGTGACATATAGGTTAGACTAAAAAAAATAATGGTGCCTTCTGGCCTTAAGGGTAAGAGATGGCTGCACAGTTTGCCTCTGATACAGCCTGCAGGATGAGAAGTGCTATTGAATTGCTAATAATTACCTGTAATAATTAACACTCGTCAGTCAAGAGGTTTGTGTTTCTCCAAATACCCGAAGTGTCATTTTTAGATTGCTTTAATTCTCCAAGTGTCAATGTTTGAACCCTCCTCTTGGAACTAGATGCTCCGAGTTTAAAAACTGGCTCATTTTCAATATTTACACAGCACGCCCTGCAGGGATAGCCACTGAGCTGGTGTCTATACCTATTTGAGCAAAGTACTACGGCTGGTGCTGAGCTGCCATCCCACAAGTGTACTGACTTGTTCCTTAAGTAACACAGACAGCAGCCACATAATGCAGATAAGTAGCTTTGCTGACCAAACACCTTCTGTAGAATGTCAGCAACTCTTCCCCCTTCCTCCTGTATTAGACACAGCAAGAGCCATTTGGGAGACACTGAACATTGTAATCATTTTCCAAGGTTACAGCCAAAACACACAGAGCTATTCTGCCTGTACAAAGTGTAAAACTGCCTTAGTGAAATGCTGATGTGCAGCTTCAGTAAAGCTTGCCACTTCCAAAATCAAGACCCCATTATTACAGCTAAGGGACTCTGTCTGGTGTAATAGAACCATTTATTTGAAAAGTGAAATTAGCGCTCAACACAGTGGCTGGATTTTCTCCCACGAAACCTCATGCAAAAAATAAATCCTTTTGTCTTTAAGTGCCACACGACTCCTTGGTTTTCTTTGATGGACTGGACTAACGAGGCTATCCCTTTGGAAATTGACAACTCTGGTGACTTAAGTATTGTCTAGTCACAGAATATGTAGAGCACAGGTAACAGCAATGACAAGCACTCTATACATGAGAGCTACTTTACCACAATATGTAACACTAGAGCAATGCATCCCTTGGGCTACAGCAGCCAATTGCCAGCTTGTTTCAATGAGGAAAGGCCAGCACTTTTTGCGAAACAACATATTTTGCGGAACAGTATTTTAGTTAACGTCACAGGGCTACCCCTGCAGTGTCTTGAGATGTAATATTTTCATTAAAACCTGTGTTTTCAAGTGTTTCATATTGCAGGGAACACACAGCAGACTGTATCCAACAGGGGGAAAAAAAAAATCAAGAGGGTAGAGGGATGTTAAAATGGAAGTCTCAGGAAAGCAAGCATGAAGGATGAATGCTGTACACCACAGATGAAATGGGCGTAGAGTGGGTAATCTATGTATCAAGTCCCTCATTCCACTGGAGACTGCAAAACACACAGGAAAGTGCATCAGACTCTCTGTATCTAAATCAGCATCAACATTTTATTGTTACATTTTAAAAGGAAATGGGGCATAAACAATTACAATGTAACAACCCAGTGCACTTCAGATTAGACCTTCAGCAATGTGAAAGTGCAGTGGGTCTTATCACACTGTTTTGATATCAGATCCTGGGGGTGGAGCACCTAGATGTTCTGGTGAAGAACTTAATACCGAAACAAAGGAAAGGATAGCTCGACTCGCATCTTTATCTTTCTGGACGGGTCATTCCTGGCCTCGTTGGCATCATCATGGGTCTGGAGGGAGGTCTCATCATTGGAGGGCCTGGCATCATTGGCATGTGTCCTCCCATAGGTGGCCTCATCCCTGGAGCTACAACAAGGCAGAGAGATACAAAGGATCAGAATAGGTTGATCAGGCACCAGTTCAAAACAGTTTGGACCTAATCACTCCACTCAGCAATTTCTAAGTCCAGAAAGACAAAATAACCGACAAGTTTCTTGGGAAATAATAAGAAGTTTTCCTGAGAGTATGTTCAGTGATTGTAAAAGCAGGAGCCAGGACTCTGGGGTTCTCGTTCCTGTTATGAGAAATAATTTGTCCATAAACACACAGATTGTCCACTTGTGAGATAATGGTGACAATTATCTCACAAAACAGTTGGGAATTCATGTTTAGAAAGTGCTTTGAGATCCTCTGTTATGTTACAGAAGGGCCAAAATTACTTATCTCTTTAAATTACAGCATCATCAGAAAGGAAAGCTTGAATCATTACAAACACCAGAAGAGCACTCAAATAATTGATTGAATGGGATACGCCATTTATGCCTCTCACAAGCACTGAGCTGCCTGGCAGCCAGTTAGTTTTGAGACATTAAGTCTGCTCTTTACATCCACTACTGAGCACTTTGTTGGATGCTGCTTCTCTACTACTGACGAGAACAGTGCAAAGGACACTGTATCACTGCAGGTGTGTAGGTTTTTGGGTTTTCTTAAAACCTTATTTTAGACAAACTAACTGAATCTAGGCATGCTGTATGACATGCTTTCCCGTGTCAGTGTCCTCAGCACAGGAAGGGAACATAATGACATTTTGACTCTTCTCTACCCATTTCTCTAATGACATGTAAAAACACTCAATATTTCTGGGATTACATTCCTTGGAGACATCCCAAAAGATTCCAAGTCATTCTACCAGGCCTTCACACATCCACAGCAATCTCCAGCTGTCACTGAAATACTTCTACGTGTGATTTATACGGATGCTATTTGCCACTACACAAATTAAGTAAATTAGTTAACAATATCAGTTTAAGATAGTTTAAGGATTTGAATAAAAAAGATATTATGGAGCACTAGGCATACTGCATCCGATTTTTACTGCAGTGGAAGATTACAGAAACATTCAACTTATCAGCCCAAATTTGAGCTCAAGACAAAGATCATCATCTACTCTTGTCTCCAATGCCATGGCAATCTTCATAAAAATAATTAAGGACCTCAGTTTTACAGCTCATCTGAAAGACAGCATTTTCTACCACCACATAGAGGCCAGTGGATCAGAACTGACTGCTTGCGCAGGGCCACCTACTGAAGCAGTACCACAACCTGAGTATTTTGGTGGTTTCCTATCCAACTCAATGGCTGACCTAGCTCAATGGGCTTAGCATAAGAAAGTTAATTAGACTGCACTCTGAGGTCAGGTGGCCATGTGCAACTGTATGTCAATAAATTTAACACTCACATACCCCCACTGCTTGGACAGAGTATTTTCCATTGACTGTTGTTTATAGCCACGCACTTCGCTGTTAATCAAGATATCAACAAACTGGCCATTACTCTCTATCACACTGCTAATTCATTCCTGCAGTACTCAAAGAAAAACTAGAAACTTGGTATTTCCAGAGGCTGAGCCTTACCAGGACCAACAGGCATCATTCCAGGAGGAGGTGGACCCATCATTGGCATCATTGGAGGTCCACCCATATGGGGAGCTGGCATCATACCAGGTCGTGGAGGACCAGCTGAAAGAATACGCATAAAAACTGATCACACATCTCAATGGATTGAGTCATGTTAGCACATAAAAGGAATGAAATATCTTCATTCATACACACTTGTAAACTGCTGAGGATTTCAGTTTGTGTCTTTTAGATTCTCATATGATAGTGTACATCCCTTTTCAATTTCCTCGTATGATAGTGTACATCCCTTTTCAATTTTAATCCAGTTTTCAGGAGCCAAGAAATTAGTTCATCATCTGTAGCTGTACATCTAATAAAGACTACCATATTATCTTGAAATAGAGACCTATCAGCTAAAGATCTTACCCCTCTCCCATGTGAAATGCAGAGCATTTTGTATAATTTTTCCTCATACTTTAAGAATACAAGTCATATAAGTGGCTTCATTAGAGACACAGCATAACATCTGGCAAGGAGATAAAGTAATTTATTTTAAAGGCAATTTCACTGAACAACGCTGTGCAAAATGTTAATCAGAAGGAATTTGCTTAAAAAATAATCATCTTCAGGCTCAGGGAAGGTTTTGAATCCAGATAACTTCATAATATTTTAAGTCAGGGAACAATTCCAGCAAATTCCCAGTAAAGAAAAAAGTGAGCAGTAGCCAGCAAATACATACACTGCTAGCACGCTACTCACAGCTTAAGAAGTAAACATTCAAACTTACGGATATTGGGAGGAGGGGGGATCATGGCTCCCGCAGGAGGTGGAGCAGAGAATGGAGTAGGTGGAATTTTGCCTTGTTGAAATGCAGCCGCTACATTAGGAACAACAAGAGAAAGTGATTAATTTGTTAACAGAACTCCTCTACTGCTCTGACAATACAAGTCTCTCCTCCATCCCAACACTTTCCAAAATGCAATTATTTAAATCATGCTGTAATCACACGCAGTCACAGCCTCTTAAAACTGCAATGCTGGTTGGACCACTCAACATGTCCCATCCTCAACTGCTTCTATGCAGGTAGAAGTACACACTATATGCCTTTTGCCTCCTAAAAAATATTAATGGTGAAACCTGAGATGACATCATTCGTGGATAATCATCATCTATATTAGTAATGACTACAGAAGACTATAAGGAATTTCACATAGTTAGCTGAAGGGGAAAAATTTCAAAAGGGCTATAACAGAGAAAGAACAGAACAGAAATTACTGACAGTATTATGCCCCCCATCATCAATTATTAACTGTCATTTGGAATAATGGGTTTGGTTCCAGTGACCTTATCTCAAAATGGATAGAGCTGAAAGAGATAGTTCAGAAACAGGCAACAGAAAGCATAGGAGGACTTCCATAAGAGCTGATTGAAGAGACAGGATTGATTAGAGGGGACAAATGAGAGGAACGCAGAGACTGCAAAAGAACTGACTGTATTGAGGAGTGAAATTTAGCACCTGTTTTTACCCCATAACACAAGAACAAAGGGGACTGTCAGTGAACACCAATGACAACAAATTTACAAGTGATTAGAGGACTTTTTTTACCCTGTTTATAACTAGCCTCTGGAATTTGTTGCCACTGGATATATAAGTGAGCCAAGGGAGCAGTACAAATCAAAAAACAAATCAGATAGTTACAAAAGTCACTTTTACATTGACTACAGATAAACATGAGGGTTTATACTCCTGTGTTTTGTTCTACGAGTGCACACTAGCCACAAGCTGCATGATGTGCTCAAGACCTTCACCTCCATTTGAAGCCAAGGGCGGTAGACGGTTCTAGGCTATCTGCAGGATTAAGCTCATAGAAAGGTAGCTATCATGGGGAACAACCATATCCACATGAAAGATGAACCAAATAAATCCCTTCTGTCATAGGCCTGTGTACATTTACAGATCTGCAGCAGTATGGCTGTAGCACTTAATAAAAACACTATGTACACTGATGGGGAAAACTTCCGCAAGAAGGGGTATCTATGTCAAAAGGAGAAGCTCTCCTATCAACATAGTGCTGTCTATGCAGGGGTTAGGTCGATATAATGATATTGCATAGGGGTGTGGACATCCAAGCTATGTAGTTATATCAATATAAGTTGGTAGAGTAGACTAAGGGGGGGGCGGGAGAGAGAGAAGAGGAAATACAGGTACAGAATAGGAGAGAGCTCAAAAGAGTCCCTCAGACCTGTGACATAAATATTAGAAGTCACTGATATAGGAAGCTGTTTCACAGTAAGAGTTTGGAACACAGTAATTTAGGATAATGTACCATAAGCTTGCAAAAGGTATTTCTACTCTAGCAGATGGAGCATCATGCTTCAAAACTGAGACAAAAAGACCCGTCAAATAAGACCTGCCAACGCAACACACTCATGGGAACCCTCATCAATTTTAAGACAAGTTCTAGCACATTCTATGTTACTTCCTGAAAGAAAGGACCATCAGCATTACAATTACTTCTATAATATCACAGCACAGAGGTAGGAGAGAGCCTTTTACATGAAATGATCCAGATCATAGGGTAATGCTTCTTACTTGTTTTATCAATCAGGCTTTGAGCTTGTTCTTCCATCCATTTCTGATAGTAGTCTTTCACATTCTCTTTATGCTTCCTGCCACTGCAGTGCGTCTTTCTGACAGATGGCTGTAAAATGAAGTGATACCATTATCCATGCACTAAGCACTTGTGACCCCAAGATTTAAATTTAGATTTAAAATTTTATTTCCTATCATGTGAACAATGCAGTTGTCCCCACTATGTTCACTGTGACACCAACATGAGATATTAACTTGTGTGCTACTAGAAAACCTCTAGAAACTCATGGATCATCACAGGAGGAGTGTAGCTCATATCGAAATACAGACCTTACATAAAATTTCAAATTTGATATTTTGAAGGTGTTTCATTTTGACGGAGCAGTTTTACTTCAAAGCCACATATCTTCATTTTAAGAGACTGTGAAATATGTGCCTTACCACCCAGTTCCAAAATAGAATTTACAGCAAATCTACTGTTTCTGAGCAGAAACAATGAGTGTTCAAATTTGTCTTTTTATGTTTGCTGATGACTGAATCCTGACAGGCATCTGTCAGCGTAATACTTTTACCTAGCTCAATGCTAAGACAATGCATCACGTTGGGCCCACCCACTTCCCCTTTACAGTTAGTCTGCGTTCTAAACAATCAAACTCGCTAAAACTGTACGGTTAACAGTGTCTTTCCTCTCAATGAAATAGTTATCTTCAAGAGAATCTGTCAGATATGGTACCCCAAAAGTAAACATATATTTATCTAACAACGTACCCTGTACTACCTTTTCAAAGGAAAATGGGATTTCATCTTCAATTGGAATATCTTTATACCACTGCACCCTTCCTCCCCCCACCTCAAATGCAAAGAGTTGGGTACTTACAGAGTCATGGGTGAGATATGTATCACAATAGTCACAATAAAACCTGGAAGAAAGAAAAACTTGTGTTAGGGGCTCAGAAAAGCATTACTTGTCTCAAGTCCTTACAAGCGAGACAAGAATAAATATATTTCAGTTAGAACCAGTCACTCAGAGCAGTGGTTCTCAACCACTGTGTCAGAACATATTACTGTTTCACCACACAGCATTAAGTGTGTGACAGAGAGCCAAAGAGATGGTTGGATTTGGCCTGGGGTGGGTGGCCTGCTGTGTCCTGTAGAATTCCGAAATTCTGCCAGGTGCGTTGTGACCCACAAAAAGTTGAGAACCACTGACTTAGAGACGTCACTTAACCCTCATTCACTCTGATGGAAAGACAAGTGAACAGTCCAAATTTATCCTCATGAATGCTGATATCTGTCTGTCACAAAAAGTTCCATGAGTTCCCTGGGGCCCCGATCCCCTGTGCCACAGTGGGCCCCTTCTTAGGACTGGGGTTGTAACCAGCTTGCTTTATGCTGTTTCACCCTCCTCCCCCCACCCTGATCACCAGCCCCCCCTTCTTTCTACCCCAGAAACCAATCCCCATGCCCGAGAAACCAATGCTCCAGCTCTCTTCCCCCCAACCCCCCCACCAGCCCCCCCACTTCCCCCTACAGCAAAACCACCCCCTATCTCTGAGAAACCAATGCTCCAGCTCTTTCCCCCAACCCCAGCACCAGCCCCCCCACTTCCCCCTACAGCAAGACCACCCCCCATCTGAGAAATCAATGCTCCAGCTCCTCTCCCCCAACCCCCCCA